>JARQZK010002182.1:220000-240000 GCA_030704885.1 Cynegetis impunctata | reverse complement strand
TGAAGAAATGACAATAATTGTTCAACAAAATGAATATGGTAGGTATATTTATAAAAGTAATTATACAGTGCATTCAAGAAGGAATGCATAAATTCATTAGCTTAATAAATCAAATTATTATATTATTAAAAATTCTCGAAACAAGACGATTACTTGTCGAAAGCTTACTGATTTTTACGATAATCATCTCAAGATGGATAACAAAAATTAAATGAAATATTTCAATAATATTGTTTATTAGCGATGAATAATGAGTTTATTCGTTAATTTATATTGCTTTTAAGTTTTTTCGGATTGCAGTGAAAACCCTTTAGAGAAGCGAATTGATGTTTAATTTGTATTAATCAGTGCACTACTATCTAGTAACTGTTCGCAAACTATCAAGTAAATTGTAAGTTACGGAAATAAATTATACATGGTACACTGTAGTTAGGGCCCAGAAATATAATATATCACAGCATAGCGCACTATTCAATGTCCATTTCATAAAAAGCACCGTACAGCACTGATATTGTACTGATAAAATTTATTTACAAAACTATATTCTAACAAAAGTATCTTGACTGTATCTGGCCTAAATTCTGTATCTCGCATACAGTATCTCGGATACAGTATCCTAGTCTGAAAGGGCTCTAAAAGGCGCTTTCCTAACTTAACTAATTTTTAACCCTCTAGACCAGTGAGAGTTTGCAGATACAAAATTATCTATGACTAAAAATATATATCTGAAGCTTCATTTGTTACATAACCTATTGTTGATTCAAGTGGTATAGCACCGATATATGTCATTTCTGGATTAATTCACGTTAAAGAAGTGTAGTGGAAGCAGTAAAGAAAGTTACTGGAGTGAAAAACCCGACATTACAAAAATGTAACACAAACGCGTCATTTGATGAAAAGTCTTTCTAACAACCGCTAAGTTTAGAGTCCTCACACCAAGCGTTTACTTTTAGACCAGGGTAAAAGCCTTTAAAAATGATAAAAAGTGAAATAAAATAATAGTAGGATCAAACCCATTGGAAAAGAGGGAGAATATAATAAAAATGAAGGAAAAAATAAATTCCGAGGTCGGGACGGGGAAGGGGGTGAGTTTTTAAGGGTAAAAAACGGTTTATCTCGATTTTCGGCAAAACTACAATTCCTATGGAAAGTCAAATGGCAAAGTTGTAGGTAATAAAAAGATCTACAATTTTGTATTCACACTTTTTTCACATTACCTCAAAATTTATGTGAAAAGTTCAAAGAACCAAGTTTTTGGTTTTCTATTTTTATCTTTTACAAACAAATTTTTTTTTTCACGAAATTTAGCGAGAACTTTTTTTTTATGTCCCAAATACACTGTAATTTATTTGATTTAAAATATTCATTTTTTCACCTTATTTTGACTCGGAAAAGAACCCTAATTTTCAATCGAAAATTATCCCGTCAAAACATCAGCTTTTTTCAAGAAGTTAGTGTGGTTTCTGTTCGTTGAAATCTCTACTTTCTGATGGTGTAAAAAAATACATTACTATAGTAAATGATAACATACAAATAAGTTAATAAAGTTATTTAATAATAATATTGCTATTTTAAGATAACTTAAGTATCTGAGTGACCTACGGAAAATTTTAGCCCATAAAAAGGTATTTCATAGGGAATTGGTGAAGGGGCTAGGAGGGTCTGGGCCTTACTACATACCTATTATTTCGTAGCTGCTGTAAAATTTACTATAGTAATGTATTTTTTTTTTACACCATCGGAAAGTAGAGTGCTTTTTCGATATTAAGTCAAGATAAGGTGAAAAATTGAATATTTCAAATCAAATAAATTACAGTGTATTTGGGACATAAAAAGGTAAGTTTTCATCAAATTTCGTGAAAAAAAAAATTTGTTTGTATAAGATAAAAATAACAAACCAAAAACTTGGTTCTTTGAATTTTTCACCTAAATTTTGAGGTTATGTAAAAAACGTGTTAATAAAAAAGTTGTAGATTTCTTAATTAAAAACTCAACCCCTTTCCCTTCCCGACCTTAGATCGCCCGTAATTTATTTTTTCTTTTATTTTTAATTTATTCTCCTTCTTTTCCAATGGGTTTCATCCTACTATTATTTTTTTTGGTTTCAAAAATTATCGACCCTGGTCTATTTCTACATGCATTTCTCACAACTTAGGAATAATATTATTAGAAAATCACATGTATGATTTTAAGGGTTAATATATTTGATTATGACGCGGCATTTCACCACACAGTGGCTTTTTCGGATAGAATGAAATCTTGGTATCTTAGTTTTAAATAAAATTTCAAGTACCTAGGGAAAAAACACAACAAGAAATTAATCTAGGGTGGATGGTAGGTAATCCCTCCAGAAAACTTGCTCAAACTACATCACCTATTAAATATATTCAGGAGTGGAGAATGAATTAAGTCAATTCGTTCGTTCAATAATAGAACAGAATTCTTATACTTGTTGATTTAGTTAGGGCTTCCCAAAAGTTTAATTTCGATCCTTTATTCCATCTATGTAAAATATGGAAATCTTTATTAAATCAATGATTCTCATCTAGCAAATGGTTGGAATAATTAGAATCTCTCTTATTGCTCACGAAGCAGCTTTCATGTTTTTTAATTCTTTTTCCGAAATTTTTAGTAATTCATTCTATCCTAAGATGCCACCGCGTTGTGAAACTCCGCATCATATAGTCAAATATAATAACCGTTTAAATCGAACATGTGTTTTTTTAATAATATCGTTATGGGTTTCATCAATTTAAAACTTAGGAATAACTCGCAAAACTTCAAAAAAAAATGAAATAGATACAGCAAAGAAAATGGTAAAAATAGAATTATAAATTGAGGTTCCAATAACTTATTTTAGTTGTTTGTTACATAACGAAATTACGCTCATAGGAATATTCTTTATTGGATTAATTATCGTACAGAAAACGAGGCTAGGCTTAAACTAAAACTAATTCGATGTACACGAGCTTACAATTGAAATTTATTAGAATTTACGTCACTGCTATGTCCTGAATCAAGCGTTTCGTATATTATATTACATTACATGAATATTCATTCGTGCTGACTGAAACCCCTTAAAAGCACACAAGGTTAAGCGTGTGTGATATTGCATCATAACTAATCCAAACTCTCCAAACACAATGAAGTTGAAATATTTCCGCGTTAGGTGCACCTAAGTACCTACTGGGAAGACTATAAAATATGAATTACTCAATCCTGGAGTTATTATATTCATTATTTCAATATAATAGGGGAATCGTAATATTCAAGTTCCACAGCATACTCTGATTCCGAACGATACCAGTTAACTTGACCTTTCTAGTTTTTTGTGTCATTGTTCATCTTTCTAGGTTGAACATGGCTATCGCACTGTATCGAAAGTAAATAGTGATGTGCGAGAATGTTTTTTATACCACATGACGTGTTTCGAGTTTTTTATTGGCATCTCCAGCGGCACCCATCAGTCCAACAGAGCTGGGTAATTGGGGTATATTTTTAAGCACAACATAACTATCAAAATTTGAGAGGAAGAGACGCATGAGCGAAAATTTTTCTAACTGCTGGAAATAGATATGGAAATTGATTATTTACATTTTACAACATATCCGAAATTCAGCCTTCCAGGGATTTTTGAAGATTGCATGTTTATAATAATTGCATGGAGCTAAAAAAAACCGATAGGGATTTTGCACCCCCCAAAAATTGAGTTAGAGGCTTGAAAATTTATACGTAGATTAAGTTGACACATACTCGCCGTTATTTGTATGTAGAGATTTGTTTTTCCGTGACTCACAGCTTATCCACATTGAGTTAGAAGGTTGAAATTTCTTACGTAGATTCAGTTGATGTTGCGGAAGTGCACAATTAATAATAATAATAATGGTTTATTGATCCTGTAAGACATATTATTACATGTATAGGTAGGGTTGCCATCCGTCCGGGTTTCCCCGGATTTGTCCTAGTTTAGGGGGCGTCCAGACGGGGCTTTCAAAATATGTCCGGGTAAAACCCGGACAAATTTTGTGTCCGGGTGTATGAAGCTTGAGTGCCAGTGACGGAGATGAGCTATTAAATGCAAACCAGTTGTGGCTGATTTTTTTCGAAACATCTATATTCTAAACTGCTCAAAATTGCATAGTAATATTTTTGTATTCCAGCTCACAATGCGAATGTAGAGTGAGTTTTTTCGCTAGGGTCGCAGTAATGGAGGAAGGAGAGAAACTTTCTAAATACACATACGCTTTCTTCTCTGGTCAAAATAAAGTCTAATTTTAAAGACAAAATTACTTTGTAGAATCACCCTCAAACAAAGAAGAATTATTACAATAAAGATTACTTTTCATTATCTTTATAGTAAGTATTTTTAAGCTTTAAATGGAACATACCACAGTGAAATAATAGTGTCATAAAACTTTGAACTATTTTTTTTTTCGGAAATTTCAAAAGAATATTCTCAAATTACAAAAATTTCATATATCTGATTATATACTAAATGAGATTAGCTTTTCCAATGAGAGCTCGGCTTTATTAAAAATAATGTAGTGTAATTCCAACTGCATCCAATTGCCGAGAAGTAAGGTTACTCAAAGACCACTCCAAGGCATAGACCGTACTGTCTTTGTAAATATTCTGAAAATTATAATAGGACTATCTTGAAATACTCCGTAGGCGTTAATTAAAGAAGGTTGGTTATTATACTGAATTGTTTAGGAATACATGAATTTCTCCGAGATTTTCATCTAATTAATCCTTTCATGAATGTCTGAAAAATAAAATGAGAAAGTTGACAGAAATTCCTAAAATAAATTAAATGAGGTGAGAGGAAATCTTTCATTTATAAGAAGAAGAAAGATGAATTGAAATATATTTATATATATATATATATATATATATATATATATATATATATATATATATATATATATATATATATATATATATATATATATATATATATATATATAAATATATATATATATATATATATATATATATATATATATATATATATATATATATATGTATATATATATATATATACAGTGCTTTCATGATGAAAGGAACAAATTCATTAAAAAATTAGGTT
Source organism: Cynegetis impunctata (assembly GCA_030704885.1). NCBI lineage: Eukaryota > Metazoa > Arthropoda > Insecta > Coleoptera > Coccinellidae > Cynegetis > Cynegetis impunctata. The sequence goes on along the minus strand of JARQZK010002182.1, from coordinate 234,911 downwards.
TCTATTTCATGTTAAAATCCTCGGACAGGTCGATTAGTATTTTTATTTGGGCATTTTTCGCAATAAAAATTTTGTATACAGGGTGTCTCATTCGAGAGCTATGGCTTTGTCATTAGTTTTTTTAAAGGTAATACCCTGTATATTATTTCACTTTACAATTCTACGATAAATTCTTATCACTTTTTGTGAACATACCATATGCCTCAACTCGATGGATTGCCAGAAACGGAGATAGTGGGTAATGAGAGGTACGATATGAAAACACACAAATGTAATTACTAATATAATTTTTACATATGTTCAATCTGTTGTCCGTTTACTTCGAGACATTTTTGAAGTCGATTCAATGTTTCCCGTTGCACATTTTCAATTACTTCTGGACTGATAAGTCTTATTTCCTGCCTGATTCTCTCTTTTAGATCATCAATATTATTTGGTCTATTCAAATAAACTTTAGACTTCAAATAACCCCATCAGAAAAATCCAATGGGGTTATGTCCGGTGATCTTGGCGGCCACTCAATCGGACCTCTCCGTCCTATCCATCTGTTCGGAAAAGTTGCATCAAGAAATTGTCGAACAGCGATTGAATAGTGAGGAGGTGCCCCATCTTGTTGAAACCATATCTCGTTATTAGGTATGTCAGGATCTTGTGGGTTAGGAAACAAAACAGCTAAAGCCGGAATGAGTTCGAACTGGAGAAAGTTCAAGTAGTCCTCTCCGTTTAGTGTTCCTTCAAAAAAATAGGGATCAACTATACGATTTCGAACAATCGCTGCCCATGTATTAATTTTTTGAGGCCGCTGTGTGTGGCATTCTTGCATCCAATGAGGATTCTCGGTCGCCCAATACCTACAGTTTTGTCTGTTGACGTGGCCATTTAAAGTAAAGGTGGCTTCATCAGAAAAAAAAATTATGTTTGTAATGAAATTTAGATGTTGATTATGAATTTCAAGAATCTGCTCACAAAACTGTACTCTGCGGTCAAAATCGTCTTCTAATAATTCATGTACCAGCTTAATTTTATAGGGATGATACTTATTTACCTTAAGTATTTTATGCACGGACCCTACTGATAAATTGAAATTATTGGAAATTGTAGTAATGGATGTATGAGGGTTATCTTGGGTTTCTAGTAGAACGTTCAGCACTGTTTCTTCAGATACTCTCGGTGGTCTTACTTTAGGTAAATCTCTAACGTGGCCGTATCTCCTGAATTTTGATTCAATTTTGCTGACTGTCGATCTAGTAATTGGCGGACGATCAGGATGATTTTCATTGAATAGATTGCAGACTTCTTCTTGTGAACGCACCCTATCTCCAAAACCAATCATCATAAGTACTTCAATACGTTCTCTCTCAAGTAATTGCATTTTCTTAAACAATGAAGTAGTGTAGTGCCTGGAGCGTTAAAAACGTGAAAACTGCGGACTATACAGCACCAGTGAATGAATTCAGATGGTACATGTGAAATTTCATTCTTCAGATTTAATGACAATGTTTACCTAAATTTTTTTTGTACTTTTAATCCACATTTTAAATCTCCAAGTGCTCCACTATCTCCGTTATAATCTGGGAATCCATCAAGTTGAGGCATATGGTATGTTCACAAAAAGTGATAAGAATTTATCGTAGAATTGTAAAGTGAAATAATATACAGGGTATTACCTTTAAAAAAACTAATGACAAAGCCATAGCTCTTGAATGAGACACCCTGTATACAAAATTTTTATTGCGAAAAATGCTCAAATAAAAATACTAATCGACCTGTCCGAGGATTTTAACATGAAATAGAAACCTAATTTTTTAATGAATTTGTTCCTTTCATCATGAAAGCACTGTATATATATATTATATAAATATAATAATATATATATATACATATATATATATATATATATATATATATATATATATATATATATATATATATATGTATATATATAAAAATAAATAAATATATATATAAATATATAAATATATATATATATATATATATATATATATATATATATATATATATATATATATATATATATATATATATAATACCAATATCAGCATGAAGGTCTGCGAGAATCAAATGGTATAGGAAACCTTGGAAACCCTTTGATTTAATTCTTCAGTCGAATGATTCAGAACCTACTTTGTGCATTACGTGGGTAAGGGTTTGTGTGTATTAGCTCACACCTGATTTCTGATATTGGACTGAATAGCACATAATCAGTAGCAAAAAACGACCACCAGCAGCAAAAAATTTCATGAAAAATTAAGTGACCTGTTATTGCTAATGAACGGAGAATAATTAAAAATACAGCTCAAGCAAGAACAAATAATATATATGTATATATGTATATATATATATATATATATATATATATATATATATATATATATATATATATATATATATATATATATATATATATATATATATATATATATATATCTATATATATATATATATATATATATATATATATATATATATATATATATATATATAATACCAATATCAGCATGAAGGTCTGCGAGAATCAAATGGTATGGGAAACCTTGGAAACCCTTTGATTTAATTCTTCAGTCGAATGATTCAGAACCTACTTTGTGCATTACGTGGGTAAGGGTTTGTGTGTATTAGCTCACCTGATTTCTGATATTGGACTGAATAGCACATAATCAGTAGCAAAAAACGACCACAGCAGCAAAAAATTTCATGAAAAATTAAGTGACCTGTTATTGCTAATGAACGGAGAATAATTAAAAATACAGCTCAAGCAAGAACAAATAATATATATGTATATATGTATATATATATATATATATATATATATATATATATATATATATATATATATATATGTATATATATATATATATATATATATTATATATATATATATATATATATATATATATATATATATATATATGTATATATATATATGTATATATATTTATATATATAAATATATATAGATAAATATATATATAATAATGAAGTCAAGAGGTAATTCCGTCAATTACTTTGTACTTGAAGATCAATCCAAAGAAAATATAATAAAAGTGTACATCACTACTTGAAGCTGATGCTCACCTCAAATGTTAGAACGTCACAAAGTTCGCTCCACCTCCAAACCCAGGCTCTTACTGATCTCCAGCTTCAACATGCGAATATTATAATCATTCGAGGTTTTGGGATACTTAACTTTCCTGAAAAGCCACTTCTCGCTTTAAGCAAGATGGTACATGGTGTTTTATCCATATGGTATATGGCCGGTGAAGTTAATGCAAATACTGACACAACTATGAGAAAACATTATTTGCTTTACCATGTCCGCAGGGACATTGCCTAAAAACAAACGGTAAGATGCTGGTTCCTGGGCGAGATGATCACATACAAAGCTTCAAAATCTTCAGCCATCAAGACTAGGTCAAATGTTTCCGTTTTGTAGATACGAGGTATCCATGAAACTGCATACATAATCCGACACAATAATCGATATCCGTGAATCCACTGAACTGCAAAATTATATATCCTAGCTGATATCCTAGATGAATTTGCATTCAGGGATATGGTATGTGAGTCAATCCTTAAACTAGATTTAACCAACGAGGAGGAAGTGAATAAGATTATTTCAGATCTGAAGAGAAACTCTGCCACGGGAGATGATCAAACATCAGTATGTGATTTATTTAACCTCAGAAATGACCTTACTCTACTCTTGGTAAAATTGATTAACAAAGTTTTAGAAATGGGCGTATTCCCTGACGAGCTAAAAATTTGCAAAATTACTCTTATATTCGAAGCAGGTTCTAAAGAAAATATGAATAATTATCGGCCTATCTCAGTAATATCATCCTTCTCAAAAATCACGGAAACTGTAATAAAAGATAGAATAATTGCATACGTAAATTATCATAATCTGCTAGATGACTATCAATATGGATTCATCAAGAAGAGCAACACCTCATGTGCCGTATTCGATCTGGTGAATAAAAAAGCTAAAAGCGTAGACAGAAAGAAGGTGATGGTGGCTGTTTTTATACATTTGAGAAAAGTTTTCGACGTAGTCAGCATAGATATACTGTTGAGGAAACTTTACCTAATGGGTTTTAGGGGTGTGGTGTATCGGCTGCTATGGTCTTATCTAGATAACAGGCAGCAATATATGAAACTGGGGAATATTCAAAGTGATAGAGAGACAAATAGTTATGGAGTACCTCAGAGTTCGGTCCTTGGACCACTTTTTTATATCCTGTACGTTCTTAGTATAAAACTAGTAAATTTGAATGGTCGATACTATGCGTTTGCAGATGACACTGTAATTGTTTATGAGGAGGAAGATGGAATAGATCTAGAAACTTTAATAAATAATGATCTCAACAAATTCTTCGAATGGCTTCTGTTTAATAAATTGAAAATAAATACAGATAAAACGAAATTCATTGTTTTCAAGCACAAAAATAGGCATTTTCCAAATCAAGATATTGAAATTGATAATATAAGTATAGAAAGAGTAAATTCAGTTAAATATTTAGGATACATAATAGATGAGAATTTAAACTCAAAAGACCATCTTGAACACATAACGTATAAAATAACACCAATGATAGGTGCTCTCTATCGCTGCAGAAATTATATTACACATCAGAGTAAAATGAACGTCTACAATGCATTCTTTCTTCCTCATTTTCGATACATGATCCCAAAATGGGGTACATGTGGGGTTGTTTTGTTTAAATCAATGCAAACTTTACAGAATTAAAGATTCTTTTCTCATATAATTGGCTTGTGCCTACAGATCAGCTATACAGGGAGTTGGGTGTATGTCGTTTGGGTGAGTTACTGGAGTTGGAACAGTGTAAGCATATTCATAAAATAATAACTAAAACAATTAAATGTAATACAGCTTTAACGTTCAATAGGGATCTCCATCTATATGATACAAGAGATAGTAATAATATATATCTAGAAATTGTGAGAAGTAATACTTGACACAATCAATTACCAATAAGTGTTAAAAACATCATAAATTATGCTGCATTTTTGAAAAGGCTCAAACAACACTTGATGCTATAAATAGTTAAAGTTGAAAAGTGTATATGTATTACAATATTCATAGTAATGTTGATTTAGAAAAATTTAATATTAGTAATAAGGTTTAGAATTTTCATTTAAGTTATCATAGTTTAATTTTAATCTAGAAATTTAAAATTAGTAATTAGGATTAAAATTGGGGACTGTTGCGCACACCATTGTTAGGTAGGGAAGTTATATTTGTTGATTCCGATACCAGTGTTTGATACACTGTTTAGGAAGTTTTTGATGATATTGTATCTGTGTATATTTTCTGAAATAAACGTTTTCAAAAAAAAAAAACATCACCAATCATGAGAGAGATCCTAAATTACTACCATCACATTCATGACAAGTTATCACACTACAAGAACCACGACCTTATGCTTAGAAATGAAAGCCTCTCGTGGAATATAGCAAAAGGAAGTAATAACGACTTTCTAAATTAATTACTTCAACGATAGAGTAGGTGCTATGAAGATTTTAGAAGAACGATGATAGACTTAGGCCCGGTTGTACAATGTCGCAATAAATGTACCCGACAACTAACCGGCTGATATAGTTGTCGAAAGGATAAGCTCCCGAACCGTATTACAAACGGTAGTTGTTGGTGAGATTACTATCGGTAAAATATAACTAAGTTGGCATTAACTCTCCCCCAGATCTAGTGAATATGACACATGTTTTCCCCCATATTAGTAATATTGAGAACACTGACTTATAAATGTTTTGACATTTGACTGTATTGTTTTTGTTTTTATATATAGATAGTCGTCGTTTATTTGTTTCAAACCTAATCTTTTTGAAAGTGTAGAGAAATAATTATTATTTAAATATGTTCAATTTGTATGAAACTAGTAGCAGTAGTGATGAGGAAAATGAATTACTTGCCAATGTTTTTCTAAATAGACGAAAAGAGAAGCGAATTAGAGAACGAGTAAACCACATGTATTACTGGGATGGAGACGAATTTTTTATACGTTTTCGTTTAACAAAAGTTTAAGATCTTTTTCCTTTATTTAATTGCATATTAGGTAGTAGGTATTTGTTTAAAATAAAATAATATTTTTCAAGCACATTTTATTTTTACCAAAACAACATAGGCAAGTATTATTTCTCCAGGTTCTTAATTTCTAATTTATATTTTTCAATTAATAATTCATTAATTTTCATCTGCTGACTGTTTAACTGCTGCTGCTGTTCGTGTAGTTCTGCTTCTCTTTTTTGCTTAGCATTGAATTCTTCCTGGATTAGTTTGGCTTTTAAATTTGTTAAATCCGTTTTTGCGTCAACCCATGGTGTCATTTTTTGACCAGCTGCAGACATGTTTGTTTTTGTTTTCTGATTTTCTCTTTGGAGTTTGGAGAGCAGGGTGTTTTAATCTTTTTAACTTAGCAGGGCAATAACTGCTCCAATTGTTTACTTCGGCAGTGTCCACTTTACAGTTTGAATGTATATCGGCTTCAAAATTGTCTTCAAGTTCAAAAACTATACTTCCTTCATCCACCATAAAGTCATTGCTGGTACCGGCTTGAGTATTTATCACAAAGGGGGTATTGTCTATCTGATCACTAAAGCGTCTCCACTTCGGTAACAAACATCTCGTAGCAAAACTCTAGAGCATCTAGTACAAATCAAAACTTTAGTTGTCGGGTTACAGAATTCTGTAGAATACCAAGAAGATGCTTTGGAAACCATTATATCGTGTGATGTGTAGATCAGTTTCAATTTGGAATCGGGTATCAGATAGACAATGTGCATTGTCACTGAAAGAGCCTGTAGCCAAACTTAACTGGTCAGTAAATGATAGGAAGTCAAATCAAAACTTAATACAATGAATATCTAAACTTCATTGTTATTTTTCAACACAAACGTTGGATTTCACAAAAGTATTCATAACACAAAAACTAAATCAGTTCACTCAAACCTTGGAGACGTCCGTACCACTGGAGGAGATTGTTTCAGTTGTGATCGAAACGTCTAGATTAAACCAATTACAACTGTAGCTTCGAAAAAACAATTCAAACTGTTGAACAATCTTCCTAATTTTACGATTTCCTCGAAATTCCCATTATAAACTGAATCTCTTCAGCTCTCTCTTTCAAACTTCCTTCTATTGTTATAATAAGTATAATATTATATCATATAATTAGTTTTATGATAATAAAGAACCTGGAATCTATCAGATATTTGTTAAATGTCTGAATGTTGCAGTATGAATTATACATTAAATGAAACAATTATTTCTCATATTCTTTCAAACATTTTCATTTCAAAATAGAAAACCGACCAAATTTTATGTCTACTGTATTTTCTAAATTATATAGATCTCAGTTTCATATTGATTGAGGATGAAAGTAACATTATTTCACCGAAATGCATAAACATATTAAGTTTGAATTATCGTGAGATTCGTTACGACACTTGGCATCCACACTAATCAAACAGGTGTGCAAGTGTGTTATTCTAGCAGGTATTTGATATAAATATATTCATTATTCAGTTGGGCACGAGGCTGGGCACGTTATATGACATGTTTTACCTCACAAATAAACGCCTGAATGAAAAGTAACCGAACTTTAGCCAACATAGGCTAAAACTTCATCGCATAAGTGGAAAACATAGTTTGTTTTATGCATTGGAAAGTACCTATATATAAATGGAGCTTAAAGGTCAGGCCACACATATCCGCACCGTGTCCGCACCGAGAGACGGCCGTGTGTCGGCCAAGAAGTTCAAAGCCACACATTTCCGTCACACGGCCGCATGACGGCCGTACTACGAGCGCGGTTTGTATTAGAAAAATTTGTAGAATGTTATTAAAAAATAAATTTTAATTGATATATAATGCAAATTAAGACGCAGACACGAGATTATATGAGACTTTCGAGATAACTTTAAGAACGCCAAAATGAAGGTATATACCTACAAAAATTCAACTTATTATTTCTCATTCCGAGGATGATCGCTCAAGTGACTGCACTATTTACTATTGTCTGTATTTTAAAATTAGATTGTAATACGGTACCTTATTATTTCAAAATAGTGAAACTTAAGCGAAGTGTCGTTTTATTTTGAAGTTTAAACTATATTCTTAATGATTTTTCACCCAGTGATTCAATCTCAGTTATTAATTATTGATGCCAACATCCTAATTTAATAAAGAGTTAAACATATCATAATTATACCACTAAAAAGACGCATGCGGAAAAAAAAACAACTTATCTTGATAATTGTTGAATGGGCACAGTATCAGGTTTGAAAAAATGGTAGTAGTTTCAAACTGGGCTGACAAAAATATATTGACTAATATTCACAAACTTCGGAAACAAGAACTATAAAACAATGTAGTACTCTTTCTTCGTCGTTGTATACTCGCAATATAGATGTAAAGAAAAAACTGTCCTCTTCTTGTTGATTTTTCCTCTTATAAGAAAAAACTACTGGGATGAGAATGGAGGAATTGGGGGTGGATCCATTGGAACTTTGAACGTCATTCATTGGAAAGCACCCTGATTGAGAGCGATTTAGGTATGTAATTGTGTTTACTCACAATCGATCGGTAATCGATGGTTTTCTAACCTTCATAACAGTAGGGAAGCGCTTCATTACATACCTCATACTTTCCCGGCTAGCGAATCTCACTTTCCCGGCTAGCAAATGTCACTTTACCGGCTAGCTTGTGTCACTTTACCTACTAGTATGGAAATAAATCAGAATTAACTCGATATTCATTTAAAATAAAAAGAAAAAACTATTTGGAATTATAAATATCAATAGTTACAGTCGAATTATGATTACTATTGACCGTTAAAGCAAGACCTTGTTGCTCAGAGTTATGAGTTTCAGAATTCGATGATGAAGCCGACGTTCTAGGATTTTCTTTTAGAAGTTCATCACACCTGCAAGCTCCAGAAATGCCAATAATCAAAGCAACCTGAAAGATATATGTACTTTAACATTCTTAATATTAACTAAAGAAATTAAAATGTTACCTACCTTTTGAGGGAGATATATTCTATCGGAGCATCGTTTAGAAATTTATCGATGTTTGCTTTGGAAAGAACACTTGAATTTTTAGCGTTGCATCCCACATTTGCCTTTTCAAGTATGCCCGTAATTCTGCATAATTACTGATTGCCTATATTTAATACTGTTCGTAGCATCGAGTACCTTGACCATTATGTACTGGCTTTATTCTGATTAGGTACTCAAATTCACCGAAATAGGCAAGGAGCACAGTCTCCGTATTCACATACCTTCCTCTGCTTTTCACAGAAATAAGGCCTTCGGATGTTAGTTCTGCAGCTACTCGAAAGTTCTAGTAGTATGGATTCAAATTCGCAGTCGGACATTTTTCGTTAATATTGTCAAAAAATTAAATTGTGAATTATGACCCAAACTGTCAGATCGAATCTATGGTTGAATCAACTAACTTTTATGTTGCCTTATTAATACAAGTAATAATAATTATTATCAGAACTTGATTATTAATGTGATAGATTGTGAGTAAAATAGTATACAAACCTCGGGGAAAATCATTCCAGCCTCACGTCTGTAGCACACCTCGGTGCTGCGCACCTCGGTATGCTACCTCGCCGTTCGGCTGTAATAGATTACTTCCCCGCTCGGTATGTAATATACTATTGTCGGTGTCATAGGAATATAATATGGTCGGTGTCCTGCAGTGTACTCTATCTAAAATTGAGTTCACTAGTATCCTGTAATAAAACGTGCCATATCAGAATCCCAGACCGGATGACCGGATTGTTCTCTAGTCTATAATCAATCTCTTCTAGGCTTATGTTCTGTAGGGTTCCAAAAGGCGTAATAAAGTTTATGATACACCGAATTGTATACAATAGTAAGAACAACAGATGCACAACATACAACATGTCTTTATTTGAATTACCGAACTTGAGAATTAAAGATTGGACAGTAAAAAAAACTTTCAATACTATCGATTTTTCTAGGGTGAACAGAAAAATTGACCACCGACCAGCTACTCTCTGGTCTCCATTTCTACTATATGCCGAGAATCCATCGGAGAACGCACCGTGTCCGTCAAAAAGTAAAACATGAACTATCTCGCACGGTGCGGACTCGGTGCGGACACGGTGCGGACGCGGTGCGGAGATGTAAAGACAGCCCCATAAGAAAGCACGGGGCTATTCTTCACCGAGACACGGCCGTGATACGGCCGTGTGTCGGTGCGGACACGGTGCGGATATGTGTGGCTCAGGCTTAATCCATTTTATTTTGTGTGTTTATTTGATACGTGTGGTGCGTATCGCGACACTGCCATTGCAAGCCAACGAAAGGAATGCTTTGGTCAAGAAACTTGTAGGACTGAGGACATAACCTCCTTGAAGCCTTCCCAGATATCGGAGTTTGTTAATACTCTGGAACTAGAAGGCGGGCTCTAGGTAAATGGCGTAGTATGGCGGACTCTAGGTAAACAGCTCTGATGGGAGGTACAATAGACCTTAAGGTTGCAGTGCAACAGAACCCCTCTAAACTACTTGTCCGAACAATGTTATCTTTGAAACTACTCATCCGATTTTAAATATTTTTTCACCAATATTTAGAACAAACTTTCACGGTGGAAATAAGGCTAATATAAGAGCGCTTCAGGTGGCGAACAAATTTGCAACTGAGTCGACAAAACGGTAAACCGAATGCGTTTTTCACAAACGCTGTCGTAACGGTAGGAGATATTCAAATTTTTTTTATAGAAAAGTTGCAGAACTTATATCTATAATATTAAGGTTGATACACACATTAAATTCAAATCAGGCGCCACCGATGGCACAGTTAGCATTTTATCAATTAATGTATTAACCGTAACATATAGATAAATGTCGTCGACGCCTTTTTTATAGACCTCTCTGAGTTCTACAACTTTTTTATAGGAAGGATTCAAATATTTCTAACGTCGTTCATAAAAAACGAATTTGCTCTACAGTTTTTCAGTCGACTTTAGTTTGCAAAATTGGTGCCACGAAAAGCACTCCCATTTTAACAGTATGATATATACGGCCTATCTTCATCCTAAAAGTCCATTTCAAATATTGGTGAAAGAATTTTGGAAATAGGATCAGTAGTTTCGTAGGATAACCTCCTATATCCAAACTTACAAATTTTGGCTCTTTATAATATCAGCATAGATTGCATAAGCACGTCTTGCAACTATATTCTATCTTCTTAGTATGATCACCTTTTTGAAAAAATACTAGAGGTGTCGTCACCAACACCCGGTTGGAACGAAGTTCCTTAAGCAATATAATATGTTTGTATGGAATAGCAGGCACAATGAAATAAATGTTTAGCAACGTTTGGGAGTAACTAAATTCTAAAAAAATATGGAAAGATAATAAGATTGTAATTAATATTTATTTTTTCGAAATAAACAAAAATAACTTTATAATTATTAAGTATTATAAGAATATGAATTTCATAGGCACATTCAATCTCAATAATGATTGGTTCGTGGCAATATAGTAGGACGGACACATATGTTTGCGATTCATTGAAATAAATGGTAACAATGGCTCTGAGTTTTCATAAGAAAAGTTAATGAAATTGCCATTTTTTTGTATGAATATAAATGAAAAATGTAATAAAATTTGTTAGCTTGAATCATTCATTCCGATACCTAATTATCATTATTTGAATAGATAGTAGATTAATTTGTTCAAACTATAAGTATTAATAAAAAATTTCTTTTCCAACTAAGATTAGTTAAATAAAACTGCATAAATATATCATACTTATCATTCTTAAGAAGAAACTTGGCAACGTTCATTATTAACCAAATCTTCAAAATTTGGTTGAATTTGTTGAGCTGTAGCTATTTTTAAAATTGATTGAACGTGCTGGTTTGTTTATCTGGATCTTTCCGCCGATTTATTTTTTTTCAAAGTTGAAAATAGTTGTTCGCACAAATATGTGCTGCCAAACATAGCTATAATATGCCTAATTACACATAACACATTGGGATATCCATCCACTAATAAATATCATAGAATTTCGGTATTCCAACTTCCATATATTTTTGTTTCACTGATTTTTGTAAATCATCATCGACACTTTCAACACCAACTGCTAGAAAAGAATAGATGAATAAAACTGTTTTTGGCATTTCTTGAAATCTAAAAATTATTTTTCGAATTAATCTTTTAATAATTTAATTTAATTGGCATATTCTAACTATTTCAATTCTGGCGATTTTTGTAATAATGACTGGCAATATTCAAAATGGGATAAATTTTCTATTCGAATTAATTTTTTTAGCCTTAATATTGTCAAATAGCATAGTAACTACTTGCTGTTCACATTGTAGTAGTTAAATATTAAGTTTACTAAGTTGATTTGTAATGTCAACTGAAGAAGCCAGGTCCTTTATCCATGGATCATCTTTTAATATTCCACTTTCATAATTTTTAGATTCTAAAAAAATTATAATTTCGTCCAGCAAATCAAAGAATCGCTTTAAAACTTAATGACTGGAAAGCCATCGTTTAATGGAGGTAGATTGGTGTATTCACTTTTCATATCTTCTAGAAATTTTATAAATTGGCGATGATTGAATCTTTTGTAGATTGAATGAAAAACAATCATTTTTACCTTGTATAGAAATTTAAAAAAATATATATTTGATAACAACCTTGGCGGGCTGCAGACAACTTGTAGGTGTGCCTCTTGCGACACGCACGACGTGGTTTTGACATGCCTGATATGAAGTAATTACTACAATTTTCAAATACTGGTACTTGTCTGACTTCATCATCGCTATCCTCAAGTTCTACTGAATCAATTTCACAATTCATTTTTTATTAATAAACAACAACGTTCGATACTAATCTACTACTAAGAATGAATAATAGAGGTTAAGAGTATTATTCCGACTTGCACGTAGGGTTTCCAGGCGTCCGGATAAAGCCGGACATAGGCTTTCTGATAGCGTGTCCGGCCAAAATAAACGGTGTCATGCTTGTCCGGCTTTTGTTAGTTTTTTTACATTATAGTAAAAACATGAAGGTACATTATTGAAGTACAATATTTACGATCTTGGACTGAAAACTTATACAAAGACACAAAACATTTCACATGGATGACACTATAGATGTTGCTGAATGGAATCAAGTTTCTGATATTATAAGTATCCTATCACAAAACAACGCTGAAGTTAAGGATAGCAAATGTTTTGACCAACTGCAAAACCTTAAGAGTTTTCTGAACAATAATAAAGAGAACGTTGATTTCATCAAGCTGTTAGCACACAACAAATGTGAAGGTACTGTATTTTAAATCGATGATTAGTCAAGATTGCTTGTCAGAATTCCTAATTATTTGTCAGTATTACTTTGCGATCCCGGGACATAACGCAAACGTTAAAAGAGTGTGATAAGTCTGCAATGGTCAAAAGAACGCAACAGATTGCATGTTGACAATGAAGCTAAAATGTTGGTTGAAGAATTTAATTTAAAACATTTGACATCTAAGGATTTTTACGACTGCATTCAGAAAGAAATACAGCTTTTAAAGCAGATTTCTGCCCACCAAAAATATGAATAACTACATTTTTTGTTCAACTTCAACAGAAGAAATTTTATTTTGTTCAGATTGTTTTTTTATATTGTTTTGCTTTGAAAAGTAATAGCAGCTAAAGTAGACTTATCTGTGCAATTGCGTTTCATCAGAATTTAAGAAGAGTTTAAAAATGTTCATCTAGAATTTAATTTTGACTGATGATTTCATTGGACTGATTAATAATAGTACTAAGATTGATTTGGTATTCGATTTTATTAATATTTCATTATAATTTAACAAGATTGATGGTAATAATAACAAGATTGATGGTAATTATTAGAAAAAATTTATTTCACATACAATTCTTTTATCGTACCTATTAATACTACGACACAAAATCTTCGATAATGTAGGGTGTCCGGCCTTTTTACTCAAATGTCCGGCCAAACTGGCTGGTCCGGCTATTAGGTTTGGCGACCTGGCAACGCTACTCGCACGGTTTCCCAAACTTAAACGCTTATATGAATACATTTGACGAGCACGCCTAGCAACGCTCTCATGATGATCGTGAGAGACACCGCTTTAGGCCTACCTCTCATTCACCAAGAATTTGGAGTATAAAGTGCAATGACGAACTTTCTTCCAGAAACACCCTTCTTACTGAAATATATATATTAGACTCTTAATAATAGAAGAATTATTGGCTATCCATAATAGTTATATTGACCTGTGTTATTTCACATGACCTGATGATAACCATCCCTGAGATCTGATTCCCAGTAGTCTCTATCACTGAGAAAATATATCTGCTTTCATCCTCACAAATACAACTTGATCTCTGAGTAAATTGAAATTTTCTGCAACAGGAGAGCGGGTATATTTAGATTCACGAACGTCAGTTTTCACTGTCCGACACATTCGGTTGGCAGCCAACTGATTATGTTTCTGAAAGTTGAATAACGATTAAAAAGATTCATATTTATGTCTCGAACGTGCGCTGTCCATTAAATTGAGATATTACATATCGGTATACATCGGATTGATGGAAATAAGCGAACGAAACTACAATTCATTATTTCAGGCATTTGCATTTGAATACGAATATTCTGGAATATTCCTATAATTACCAAATTAATACGGTAATCAAGGAATGCCAGTTAATTGGAAGATTTAGAAGGATATTGGAGTAGGCAAGATAGGCAGATAGGGAATTCAGATTTAACTTGTTGAAAAAATTCGGTTAGTGCTACGCCACCAGAAAACCGATTTGCTTTTAACGTTGACTGATTCCCATTCGGTT
>JARQZK010002182.1:210000-215000 GCA_030704885.1 Cynegetis impunctata | reverse complement strand
CTCCCTGTAAACGATCAAATTTGTTTGACAAACTTGTTTGACAAACTTCACGTGTTCTTCAAGCAATGACTTAAACGACCAAACCAAAGATCAAACAAATTTGTCAAATTCTTCCTTAGTTACGGTTTTCTCGTTGACGTGACGTGACGCGTTCCATGAAAAATGAGCAGTACGGTTTTGAATTTAGTTGTCAAAAATGCCGTCAATCCAATTTTTCATCAAACACTTCAAACACGTGAATTGTTTGGCAAACGCATCAAACAAAGCCATAGACTATAGCGGCCCACAGACGACCACTTCGGAGCGCACATCAGGCATGTGGCGTTTCAGAACTTCACTCTTGATCGATACACGCAAGAGTGTGGCTTGCCCACTAACGTATACAAATATATCTCGCTCCTGATGTGACAGTTTGGACTGTCACGTTCAAGAGTGCTGGTTAGTTGGGTAGAAGTTTCCAAACATTGAAGGTTTAGAGTGGCTCGTGGCGTTTTAGAAATTGTAAAACTTTTTAGCGTAGTGTGTACTGTGCTATATCATGTTTTCGAAAAGAAGTACCAAAAAAAGGCAAAAAGCAATTGTTTGCGGTATGTTATATGCTTATTATACTAAATATATAGAAAAACAAAGCAGAGAGCGTTCTACTTGGGCAAAGCAATGGTTATTACAGAGATCAACATATAGTCATATGTCTCTGCTAAACGAACTCAGAGAAAACAGTCCGCATGATTTTCGTAACTATTTAAGAATGGATTGTGACACGTTTCAATACTTATTAAGGTTAACTGAACCATATTTACGGAAGCAAGATACCATAATGAGAAGTTCCATTTCTCCAGAAGAACGTTTGATGGCAACTTTAAGGTTTTTAGCCACTGGGAGATCATATGAAGATCTGAAGTTTTCTACGGCGATTTCACCACAGGCGTTAGGCTATATAATTCCAGAGACGTGCAAAATTATAATTAAGCAATTAGGAAAAGATTTTTTAAAGGTAAACAGTTTATTATTATCAGTTATTATAATTATTACAACTGTAAATGTTGATAATAGTTGCGAAGAGTTACACCAGCATCAACAGAATCTACCGGAGAAACCTGGGGTAGTGGAGTTGACGAATGTGACGTCGTGTATGATGAGGCATAAGGGGCAAAATCAAGAATATCAGAATTTTCTGTAAGTTTATTCAGAAGACCCTTTGTGAGGGCTTTTTGAATTATACTTTCAGCAAATATTTGCTGTGCTGGTGTCATGCGCTTCAGTTTAGCTGCTACATTTGCTCCAACTGCGTCAAATTCATCAAGCTTCTCTTCCCGGGTCAAAGCAGATGTGCAAACTCTGAAGAAATTTTGCGTTTCTTCATCTGTCATTTTTTTTCTCTTCTTCGGAATATTGCCAGTATTGCCAGTATTATTTGTTCTTGCTATTCCTGACGAATTCTCTCCAGTAATTGACTACAAAAAAATTTTGTTTTAGTTTCCAACAAGAAAAGAGGAATGGAAGGCTATTTCTAACAGATTTGATGCTAAATGGCAGTTCATTAACTGTGGAGGCGCTCTTGATGGAAAACACATCAGAATTGTACTTCCTCCGGGTTCTGGAGCATCATACTACAATTATAAACATTTTTATAGTGTTGTACTTCTGGCACTGGTAAACGCCGATTACGAGTTTATATTCGTCGACGTCGGAAAAAATGGAAGATTATCGGACGGAGGGATAATAGAATATACGAGGTTTTATGAACGTCTTAAGCAAGGGACATTAAATTTACCCGATAATACTGAAACGTCGGAAAATCTGAACTATGTATTTATAGCTGATGAAGCATTTGCACTAAATAAACACTTGCTTAAACCTTATTCACAAAAAGACCTTAATTATGAAAGAAAGATATATAACTATCGGCTGTCAAGAGCTAGAAATGTAGCTGAAAATGCATTTGGCCATTTAGCAGCAAGATTTCGAATCCTTCACACCGCGATTAATGTAAAGATGGAAAATGTAAGACATATAGTTCTGGCTATTTGTGTTTTACACAACTTTTTAAAAAGACATAGCACAAATTATGTAACTGCCAATACATTTGATAAGGAAAATACGGAAAATTGTATTGTAGAAGAAGGTGAATGGAGACAAGAAAGTAATCAGCTTACACCATTAGAGAAAAATGCTATAAAAAATGTATCAGTGGATGCCAAACAAACTAGAGAAAGTTATTTAAGATACTTTATGGCCAAAGGCAAAGTTTCTTGGCAAGATAGAATGATACATTTAGGAAGAGCATAACACCTAAATATTTACAAATATGTTGAAAGTTTTCCCAATGTTTTATTCAAAATAAATGATACTTTTTACTTACAAATGCACCAGCTTCTTTATTTATCATATTGTCTGTTTCATTAGTACTTTCATCGAAACTTTCATAAGTCTCGTTGCTGTTTGGAGGACTGCAAATATTGTCTAATGAGTCACTAGGTAATTCTTGGTCCATAGTAAATTGAAGGAGTTCAAAATACCATAATGTAGGAACGTATATATCTTCTGGCGACGATCCACTTCGTTGTGATTGTTCAATTTTTTTGAGTTCTTTCCTAAATGCTCCTCTTAACGATTGAATTTTCTTACTAACCCAATCACGATTAACATTTGGTTCGAAATCTTTACAAACACTAATTAGTGCATCGTATCCATTGTTTTTCAAGTTTTTGTTTGTATACTCTTTACTCTTAATCTTCCATAATGCTGGATGCTCTTTATATACTTCAATAAATTTTTTTAAAAAGTCTTTTGGAAGGTATCTAAAATAAAAGTAATTGCTATAACGCACGGCACATTCACCATACATGCACACAGGTGTAAATAGTAATGACACACTCATCCTAAAGCAAGCTCTAAATCAGTGTCCTTCATAAATAGGTTCGAATCTAAAATACCCCCATTGTTAGGATGTTCAATATATTAAAGCATTGTGTGATGTAACCGTATATTACACCATAAAGTAATAAACAAGCCATATTTTAAAAAATGAATATTTTTTTTCTTTAAATATGCGGAAAGATGATACCAAAGTTAAAATAACAAGAAACGTTAAACATAATAATTGCTACTTACCGTGTATCACTCATAATTTTTCAAAAACAAGCAACAAAAATTTGGGTACTATAACGTGCTTCAGGCGTTTCGATTTCAAACAAGACACGAAATTGTTGTAATTGTAATAATAATCTTATTTCTTCAAATAATTCACTAAATATATCAATAGCCTTTTATTAACATTTATCACCAACTTTTTACTGTCACAAAAGCATCATCTAACAAAAACTAATCTATCATTGTCATAGATACATATCTTGAATAAAAAGCATGACATACTACATTACTTATTAATTAAAAATATCCTCACAAAACAAACAATAAAATAGGAAAAGCATTACTAAAAATACTTATTTCACAACAGAAATTTTGGAACGGCGCGCATCAAACCTTCGCTCCGAAGTGGTCGTCTGTGGGCCGCTAATTTGAGCCTGTCTGGCAGCCGCGTAGGAGCGACACGCCAAGGTTCGCCTAACTTTGGAGCGTTGACCAAACTAACCAAAACTTTTACACGAAATTTTGGAACGGCGCGCATCAAACCTTCGCTCCGAAGTGGTCGTCTGTGGGCCGCTAATCAAATAATTTGACAAACACCTAAAATTTGACAAACAAGTTTGATCGTTTACGGGGCGCTTAAGATTATCACGACGAAATTATAAACAATGAATTTATAAAAGTATCAAACAATGTTGAGTCTGAAACACAATGTCGCATATTAACATGACTTGGGAAGGTCAGCAAAATGAAATTCAAGAAATATTCGGAGTACCCTTTGTTCATTGGCGTATCGCCTCGTATCATTGTCAGTTACGATCATCTGGTGATTCATTGAAGAAATTCTTTGTTTCGGAAAAAAACACAAAAAACAGTAATATGCCGCTTGTAACCCCTGCAACTATTGTATCCACACTATTGGATCGGTCTACAAACATAAGCAAACAAAAAAAATTCTCCTTCTTCTTCTTTCGGTTCCGTACCTGATTTCGGGCGTAGGCGACCTCTCTACAACTATTCGTGTTGTGCGTGATACAGTGATACACGAATAGAAGGGACCTACAGTTTTACGACGGTTCCGAACGTCTTTATAGAGAGGCCTTCCAAGAGGTGGCTTCGCATTAATTCATTGGTTCGGTCGGGATTCGATCCGCCGACCTTCTGTTCAGTAGCCAAACGCACTGACCACTCAACTACGGAGCCACTAAAAAAAAATTATTCCTATTTAAAGAAATCAACAAAAATGCACTGAAAACAGGCTCTAAAAAGCGAAAAATAATTGAATTGCATAGGTACTTATATAGTATTATATGCTCTAACTATTGATCTGTTGGAAGTCGGTGCCAAGACCAACTAATTTTAGCTTTTTAGCGCCTGTTCTCACTACATTTTTGTTGTTGTTTAAGGCTAAGTTGAATGTTCAGTATACTTGCTGATGACCTGTAAAATACATTTTTAACATAGTCGCAATTACCTACTTTCAAATATATATATATATATATATATATATATATATATATATATATATATATATATATATATATATATATATATATCTAAGATATCGAATTACAGACCAATATCATTAACGTCTAATTTAGCAAAAATTTTTGAGAAAATTATTCACTCAGGTTTTCTGAATTCTTTAAACAAACATAAAATTATTTCCTAAAATCAATGTGGGTTTTAAAAAAATCGTAGTACTACTCAACTACATAACCAATTTACTATATAATAAATTAGACAAAAGTAAACCTGTTATAATAACCTAAAGCCTTTGATACTGTTGACCATAACATTCTTTTAGTGAAACTAGAATATATGGGGATTAGAGGTACAGCTTTCAATCTTATTCGCAGCTATCTAGATGAAGTTATGAGTAAACCAAAAAAGGTCAATATGGGCGTGCC
>JARQZK010002182.1:177500-205000 GCA_030704885.1 Cynegetis impunctata | reverse complement strand
AAGTGGCGCCATCTTGGTCGAATGTTCAATATTAGTCATTTTGGTAGAATTTCTCCTATACCAATCAAGCTAAAAGCACAGCTCGCAATCCTTTTTAAATTTTTGAGTTAATCAAAATGAAAATAGCTGAGACAAGAAAACAACTTTCGACTGAAAAACTATCGTTGTTAAAATATTTTTCGATTTGAATATTCCTCTGCTCAAAAATTACCGATCTATAAGCATAGCCGCATTAGCGTCTGCCTTATGCATCAGCTCATATATGGATGAGTTAGTTCGAAATAACAATTCCATTAGTGAGTTCATCACACAATTGTTCCTCCTCTATACCAACTCAAAAAAGCAGTAAACAATTATAGTGTCTCGAATTTAAATGAATTCGAACAATGAATAATTACGATAACACATTAGTTTCAAGTTCAAATTCCAGTATTCGACAAACCGACATGGGCGTCCGCAGGAATTTTTTGAAATGGGGACCAAACGCCGCTCGTTAAATAATATCCTAGGAAGATAGGGATGAGCGAAAATCCTCACGATAGTTATTCAATTATTTATTTCGTATAATTTTCAACCAATCAGAACGATCAATTAAGTTAAATTAGCTTGTATAATTTCGATTATATAACTCATGTATGAATGAGCCAATAGAATCCGTGAATTTTGCATAGAGATATTACAGATTAGGCGACAAGCCAGCCTGAAACTTGTCAGCTCGGGTGAGGGAGAGAGAGAATCTGAAGGTTAGGTTAGACTCTGACAGTTACGTCTGTCTATGTTTACATCTGATAAGGACAGAAAAACCCTGCGATCGTCTCTCTCTTTCGCTCCCACTGAGTTTCGAGACTGACGTTGCCACTTACAGAGCGGCCTATGGCTTGTCGCCTCTATCTGTAATATCTCTATGGAATTTTGCATAACGCCTGCGTATAGATAAGTGAATATACCCTTGACGACGTGATATAATCGTTTTGGTGTTTCGCCTCGTATTAAAATATTGACGGTGTTTTGACGTTTGTCAGAAAAAATTAATATTTTTTATTCGTTATATAATCGTAACGAATACCACTCGAGCACTCGAAAATAATCGATTATACTGACCTCGTCACTCGGCGTATTTTTTTAAAACACCACTCGAGCTGCGCTCTCGTGGTATTTCGTAAAATACGTCTCGTGACTCGGTAGTATAATCGATTATTTTCGATGCTCTTGTGATATTATTACTGATTATATACTTAACTCGAGACTTAACTCATGTATGAATGAGCCAATAGAATCCGTGAATTTTGCATAACGACTGCGTATAGATAAATGAATATACCCTTGTCACGTGATATAATCGTTTTGGTGTTTCGCCTCATGTCAAAATGTGAGTGTTTTCATATTGACGATGTTTTGACGTTTGTCAAAAAAAATTAATATTTTTTATTCGTTATATAATCGTAACGAATACCACTCGAGCAATCGAAAATAATCGTTATACTGACCTCGTCACTCGACGTATTTTCTTAAAACACCACTCGAGCTGCGCTCTCGTGGTGTTTCGCAAAATACGTCTCGTGACTCGGAAGTATAATCGATTATTTTCGATGCTCTCGTGATATTATAACTGATAATACCTGATTATACATAGAGAGTAGCTCTAATTTGAGTATCGCCTTTTCTCCGTCATAGGCTCGGTCATAGGTTATTGACCAATGTTTCACGCATGTCTAAGCAATGTTTATTTAAACTACCATAACTATGGACTATCAAAAACCTGATTCCTCTTCATCTGGTTTCCATTGACAGAATAAAGTTCACGTGCATCACATATTCCACAAACTTGTCATTGGAACCTCACTCAGAGCTGAACGATATTTTTTCAACATTTCCATTAGCGTTTCTAATATAACCACTGATGTCATTATAAAGCGCACATGCTTTAGCAGAATACTTGTCATTTGAATGATAATAATTGAATGAAGCTTTTTATCTGGAAGTATTTATTTTTGTATTCATATAAACAATAGCCTGAATTTCATGCACATGTCTAATCTGTGAATTATATTTTATGATTATTGGTACAATTGCGAGCATAAAATTTTGGCCACTTCTAGACATTCAATCAAGTAGAAGAATGACCAAACCAAATTTAGTATTTCAGATAACTAATTTGTGAATAATAAAGTATAAACTTTAAAATAAAAACACTCGGCTTATGTTTCACAATATAAAAAAAATTTAGATACTGTATTTAGCAGTAATAAAAAGTCGTCATGTTTCGAGTTATGAACTCATTATCAAGACTGACTACAGGAATTAAGTATCTGTTGCATTCAATATACCCTACGCAAACTATTAATGAAGAACAAAAATACTTCCCAATAAATTATGTGCCTAATTTGAGTAGCAAAATTTGTAACAGACTATCGAAAAATAACGTTAAAACAATTTGTACAAATAAAAGAAACTTGAAGTCATTAATAAAGAAAAATCTAACATCGGAGAAAACAGTGGTATTTACAAAATATTTTGCGACGACTGTCCTGCTTTCTATATTGGACAGACAGGAAGGAATATAAATATTCGTGTTGAAGAACATAAGAGGTCAATTTTACAAAACAAAAATACCACTGGCTTCTCTGAACATTGTATAAAATTCAATCACTTCCTGGATTTCAACAAAACCAAATTGTTACATTCAGGTAACAAGGGTAAACGCCTTGACCTTCTTGAAATTCTCGAAATAAGTTCCGCCCATAATAGTCAATTGCCCCTTGTAAACGAACAAATTGATTTTCAGGTATCACCTTTGCTTTTGTCTGTTTTATGAATTACGATGCAATACTCTCTTGTAGTCAGTCTTGATAATGAGTTCTTAACTCGAAACATGTCGACTTTTTATTACTGCTAAATACAGTATCTAAATATTTTTTATATTGTGAAACATAAGCCAAGTGTTTTTATTTTAAAGTTTATACTTTATTCTTTATGATGTTTCACCAAGTGATGTGCGAGAATTCAATCTCAGCTAATGTGTGAATATATTGATTATATATATATATATATATATATATATATATATATATATATATATATATATATATATATATATATATATATACTCAAATGAAGTATTAGTGTGGGTATTAGGGTTTACAATATTGATGTTCAACTTGAAATTATTCAAGATTTATTTCCATTCTTGTTAAAGTTTCGGCTGGTTTCCAAGCCTCTTTCAAAACATCAATTTAAACACGAACAAAAACATTTTTCAAGACACATAATATTAGTAGGGGATCCCAAGCAAGGTCGACCTTCACTCATCTGCTTGCCAAACGAAATATAAATTAAAATTAAGGTAATTTTATTGCGAATGCAGTAGTATAGGGTTGCCTGCAAAAATCCGGTCATGAATATGGGTTCCCAAATTAAAAAAATTAAACGAGCAAATAGTACTGGATTCTTGTAAAAATAATCGGGGTGAGCTGGAATCAATTCCGAAGTTGACGAAACTTTGAGGAATTATTTGGGGATGATGAAGGGTGTCTTTGCTGAGTTTTCGAACACGAGGACCAGGAGCTTTTGACGGTGGGGCAAAAAAACCGCGATTTTTTTCAAGCCGTTACAGGTTTTCTTCCCATATCTCTTAAACCATATGGTTTATGACTACTTGAAAGAGCCATAGATTTCCTTCAAAAGTCATTGGTCAACAGTATTTTTGACCCAAAATAAATTAAGTTCAAAAAAGGTAAAATTTCTCGAAATATGAAGTAATGCAGGTTTTAGGATAGAAAAGTTATATTTTCACATATATCTATGTATTTTTACATATTTTACATTTCATGTATACCTACTCACCACCCTCCTCAATACCTTTTTTTTCTACCCCTCCCCCTCTACTCGTTTGAAGTACCCTCAAGATGTGCATAATGAGAAGTGTTTTTTTTTTAATATAAGAACGAGCAACTGTCTCATGTACCCACTTGTTCAAATTTCTCCAGGTTTTCTATATCTACTCTATATAACCTTTTATCATTATCCAAAATCTATACTTGATCAGCCTGTCTTCATAGTTAAAGACTCAAATGCGTTGGTAATCATTAAAATTAATTTTTGACGAACGTCAGTGAGTCCTTCTGTTGAGCACGACAGATTTTTGTATTTTTGTCGTTTTTGAAAATAAATTTATTAACACATGTTTAGTGAGAAAATTATAAATATATTTCCTAAACGATAAAGAAATAAGGAAGGTAATAAATTAACAGATTAATAATCGAACATTATTCGGGATCAGAATCGCCAGAATTTGTGTAATCTTGCAAGTCGGAATAAGCTTCTTCAATTTCAATTTCGGTTACTTCTGAAATATCTTTTATTTTTAAAGGATTCTGATCTCCATCAAATCCTTTTGGTTTCAAATGACCATCTAGGAACCAACCACAATTCTCAGGGCTCAATTTTATTATTTATAACTCGCATTTTCTGCTTTTTTCACATTTCAAGAAATTTTACATTTTTTTGATCGCTTGTATCTCGGGTGTTATTGAGCCAGAAATACTTTCAATGAATTTTGGAGAAAATTTAATGCCCTTTCACGTGGTTTTGCCAGATTTTCGCTTAACCACATGTTTCAGAAGATATGGGAAGAAAACCTGTAGTACGTCATGAAAAAAATCGCGGTTTTTTTGCCCCACCGTCAAAAGCTCCGGGTCCTCGTGTTCGAAAACTCAGCAAAGACACCCTCTATCATCCCCAAATAAATCCTCAAAATTTCGTTAACTTCGGAATTGAGTCCAGCTCACCCCGATTATTTCTACAAGAATCCAGTACTTACTATTTTCTCAGGAATAATATAACAAGAGAGTGAGAATAAATTGAAAATAATTTGACAGATTTTTTCAAAACTTGTTGCCAGGCAATAGTCACGAGAGCCCGGAGGGCTCGAGTGGCTATTTCCAAATGGCAACAAGTTTGAACAAAATCTGTCAAATTATTTTCTATAATTTATCGAACTCGCGAGTTATATTTGACTAGATTATTTTTTGATTCAAAAATTTTTACAATAAAAAAGATTAATAAAACTATGATAAAACTATTGAAAAATTTAATTTAATTAATTATTACAATATAAGAAAATATTGTTGGCATATTGTGAATATATTAAAAGACTTAACAATTTAAATTAGTACAATGAAAAACGCAATTATTAAAAATATTTCGAGACTCATTATTTATTGAGGATTTGGAATTGCTTGTTATATTAAGTGTTTCCTCCTGCGTATTTTCTCTAAGACTATTTATTATATTTGAATGATGTTCTTGGTTCAATTGTAAGTATGGTTTAATCGAACTTGCAGAATTATGACCAGTGACCTTGATTAGTTCTTGTTCTCCTACACCAGCTTTTGAAAGGTTACTTACTGCACTTGATCTGGCAGAATGGTTAGTTATTTTTTTAGTAACTGTGTCTAGACCTACTTTTTCTGCGGATTCTTTCATCCATTTTGAAATGGAATTTATTCCCACAGGAACGTTTTTATACCAAGAACCATGAGTTTGCCAAGCCGGATTTGGAGTAAGAAACAAGCATTCGGTTTTAATATTTTCTTCACGTTTACCCAATAGTTTTTCAAAAAGACGAACAGGGCAAATATCTGGTTTATTTATGTTTGGAGTCAACCATTTACCATTAGCGCACCTTTGTGCTCCACCCTGTGCAGTTTTTGTAAAGATGGGATTGTATTCAATGCGGCCAGTATTTAATCCTATAATGTCGGTTTCTTTTTTAAAATAATGAACTAAACATTTTGTAGCTTCTCCTCCCCTCCAAGCTAGTTCATACTATGCAACGTGAAAAAACTTTCTTTGCAATCCACAAGGTGTATCTTCGTCCCAATAGTTAAAAATTTGCAACAATTCTGTATTAGAAAGTGCCACCGAACTTTGTTTGTGCTTTTCAGGATTTTGTAAATTTTTTTTTTTGCATCTCTTGCATCTCGAGCATTTTTGAATTCATGGAAAGGATCAAAGGACCTGTTATACTTATTAAAGTGAAGTTCTTGAAGTAATTTTGCCGTTTTATTCCACATTGTCTTTATTACTGCTTCTTTATAATCATTTCCGTCCTTTCTTTTCATGTTATAAGCCCAATCTTTCAAAATCAATGCCAGAGTAGCTGTTGTAGTAGATTGATCCAGAATATAATTTCTTTCTTTGGTAAAGGTCTTAAATTGTCTCCATATAGACTGATTACTTATTAGAGTGTTTTTCGAAGTAGTTTCTAAAATATTTTTTGTTATTTCTGCATCAGAAAAGGTACTAAACCGATGATTTTCATCCATTTTATATATCGCGTTGACACAATCAGGTTTTTATTTTGACAACTATCTGACACTTGCTAAGCAAATAAAAGCTACACTGATTATTCCCGAGAATAATCACAAAAGATTTATTCCCACTATAATAATGACATCATTGGTTAAAACTTACTTTTGTGACAAATAAAGAAGCATTTCATTGGTTTTAAGAAACGTCAAAAAATAATCGCTAAAAATTTTTTATTTAAAAGCCTGGCAACCCTTACTCATGACCGGATTTTTGCAGGCAACCCTATACTACCGCATTCGCAATAAAATTACCTTAATTTTAATATATATTTCGTTTGGCAAGCAAATGAGTGAAGGTCGACCTTACTTGGGATCTTAGACTATATGAAATAAAAAATAAACTGACATTAGAAACTAGTGTATGTCACCATGATCTGTTATCTATCATCATTTGTCAACAATTGGCGACATTCGATATGGGGTACAAGTTTATAGAAATTCAGTGAATGATTATTTTCGGCAACCGTCCGGAAAATACTCACTTCACAGACCCTTCTTCTTTGAGAAAGTAACACTTTTCCGGCCAGTCCGAGAAGTAAGTAATTCCAGCACTAGGCCGGGATGAAGTATACCATTGTTCTCATTGTACTTGATAACCAAATAATAATATAAATATAGACATGAGCCCTTTCAGACTAGGATACTGTATCCGAGATACTGTATGCGAGATATAGAATTTAGGCCAGATACAGTCAAGATAATTTTGTTAGAATATAGTTTTGTAAATAAATTTTATCAGTACAGTATCAGTGCTGTACAGTGCTTTTTATGAAATGGACATTGAAGAGTGCGCTATGCTGTGGTATATTATAAACAAAAAGAAAAAAATTAAAAGGAGACGAACTATGTGGGTTCATCCTATTATTAATATTATTAAGGGAAACTAAAGGAATTTATAACCTTCTTCACCAAGAATTACTACAAGATCGAACAAAGTTTTTTAATAATTATCGAATGTCCATAGAATCGTTTGAAGAACTTCATAATATTTTGAAAAATGAAATCATCAAGAAGGATACGAAAACCGTTCTATTCCACTTCACTTCTACTAATAGATAATAAAAATATTGTACACCCATGCTATTGTGCTTTTTGAATCGCAAAAGTATGCAAGTCTGAACAGGTCCATAAGCCACAATGATAATTCGGTATCCCGGATTCGGATACTGTCGCCGGCGGCTGAATGAGCGAGATTCAGAAATTTAGTATCGCGATACGGTATGCTGCGCTGAATGCAGTGTGAAAACGTTCATATAAACGCATGTATTTTCTGTATCTGGGATACGCGTATCTCGGATACAGTATCCAAGTCTGAAAGGGCTCTAAGAGAAGCAATAATATTACAGGAAGTAGTTGTCGCTTATTTGTCACAAAATCAGAAATTCTCAAATTATCTACCCTGAGGAGCGTGTACCTACTCTATACTGAAAAATAGAGCTTTAGTGAAGAAAAATGTAAATATATCTACTATTCTGAGTCATAAAAAAAACGTTAGTTGTAAAACAAAGAATTTAAATGTCCCCAAGTGAACATATCAACAAATTTATTAGGAATACAGACAACCCTATGCTAGAGTAAATTTGACAGAAAATCACGATTGTAGGAATAAAGTGAACTTAGTTCTTTTCAACTTTGAGCTAGCAATAATTACCTCATCATTTGTCATTTGAGTATATCAAGTATTTCAAACAAATTGAACACCTTTAATATTATAGCAAATATTGTTCGAATTTCAATAGAGAGATATATAAACGAGAATATAAACAACAATTAGAATGTTGCTAATTTTATTCTACTAATATAATGACTTTATAGGTACACATATAGGTACCTACATATTTACATACACTTAATAAGTGAGAAACCAAAGGAGAGACATTGAAGGCGAAGTTTAGCAAGCGCTACTCAACCACTTAGCCTTCAAGGCACAGCTCATCAGACGAAAATGAGGAAAGATAAGACAAACCTAAGTCTGACAAATAGAGAGAAAAGAAAAACTCCTGAAAAATAGTATGAATGTAAACAAGCCTTATAAATAAAAATGTCCGCATAAATTTGAAAAAGATCTAATTAACCATATTACCTACTCAATATGAGTCCTTTTTTTAAAACTACCAAGCGACAAAACTTTAAAATGAACTCAAGACTATTCACAGATATATAAACGTGGTGCTCCACCAAAAAGAAAAGTTGCCAATTTTTTTTTTGTCGCCAACATGTGTTGACAACACAAAAAATGTCAACTTTTATTTGGTGCAGCACCACCTCAAGTAAAGCAATGTTGAAAACCAGTTTTACGATGTTCGTGTAGGTATATTGAGACCTGAACCACCCTTATAGTGGGCCTTCACCAAACAAAAATTGCTAACTTTTTTGTTGTCAACACGTGTTAGTGACAAAAATTTCTGTGATTACTCTGTGTTAGCAATAAAAATTGTAAACAAATGTTGGAAACAGTGTTTCTGTTTTTCGCGGTAAACATCAAAAGAACACGCTTAATAAGGGTATACGCTTTCAGTTGGAAACATGTGTTGGAAACAGAAACGTATTTAATAGTTCAATTCCTCCATGTACTTTTCTTCCTTTGAGCTCGGTCGTACCCAATATTTATGCTTGCTTTAAAATAATAAATACTGCGGCTGCTTGCATAATATCATCGTCGGTCGGAGACATTGCCGATGGTGGAGACAGCTTGTTGTCAACTAAAATTTTTCTCAAATTGTTGCAACTCGATGTGGATACAATGGAAACAAAAGTTGGTGATTTTCTGGAAGGTTGCAAACTGTTGGGTACACTAAAGTTGCGAACAATTTCTGTGGAAACGCACCTTTACATCTCTAAAGTGATAATCAAGTCTGTACTTTAATATTTTCCTCAAGTAGGATGGTTGAGAAGTATGTAATATTTTGTGCACAAAAACTCAATAATGATACTCTATTAAGCTAGAGTTCCACCGGAGGAATATGGAGGTACATTTTGTTGCTGAATGTTTCTCCTTGTTGCCAAAAGTAGAAACTGATGGCATATACGTAACTTCTTGTTTCCACTGAAGCAACTAAAATTGTTAATAGTTGCATATGATTTAGTAGAAACAATCAACATTTGTTGCCGAAACATAAAGAAATTTTAAGTAACATTTTGGAACATTTAGGTTACAAGCAACAGCAACAAAAATGTTCCTCAATATTCCTCCGATGGAAACGTAGCTATATATTTATTCGTTTTCGTACTTCACTGCACTCTGAAAATCTGCGACACGAGTGTTCACTAGTTGCGTTCTCGATACGTTTCCACTGCGATAGCAACACGGATTTTTTCACAAATGTTTCTTATTTCTTTTTGAAGTTTACCGATCAAAGTGGAAACCGGCGACAAGTAGGAACAGTCAACATTTGTTGCCGAAAAATAAAGAAATTTAAGGAACATTTCGGAACATTTTGGAATATTTATGGAAACACGGAACAGCAGCAAAAATGTTCCTCCGGTGGAATCGTAGCTTGAAGGGTGACAAGTAGAAACAGTCAACATTTGTTGCCGAAGCTTAAAGAAATTTCAAGGAATATTTAGGAACATTTGGGAACATTTTCGAAAACACGCAACAGCAACAAAAATTTTCCACAATGTTCCTCTTTGTTCCTCCGGTGGGAGTGTAGCTTTAGATCTTTCATCTTCAACCACCTCAATACTCGATATTTCTCCGAAGCATGGTCAAACTTGCTTAAATTGAACGTCAACCTTATACGCAATATTTTCTTAATCTTTCGTTCTCTAAGAATTATTTCACAATAAAAAGGACAGGATCTCATTCCAGATTTTTAAACGAGTAATTGAGGAGCAGACTTGCAAATTGCATTTTGTCCATATTTTCTATATTTGAGGTAAAGGTGGTGCTGCATTCTTTGGGTTAAGCTCTACCTTTTTTATAAGCATATGGACCGTCAAAGTGCAGTGAATCCCTGTGTAATTAAATAGATTAAACTACCTAAACAAACAAACTGAATTAAGTCCAATCGTACTGTACATTCAAAATGCATTTTGTCCAAAAACATTGGACAAAATGCTTTTTGTTAGGATTTTTATTCATGGATGGAGCATCAGGCAGGCAGGGGAGCCACAGAAATAGCTTCTGCTATGAGAAATATTTAAGAAAAGACTAATTTTTCCCCAAATACAGAAATTCATCGCCTCTTTGCCGATAGATGCGGGGGGCAAAATAAAAATAGTTTCATTGTGCACATGCTTATGTTGTGGCTTAATAACTTAGCTCCAAAAACGATTAAAAAACAGTGGTAACATTTCCGGTGCGTGGCCATTCCTATCTTCCTGCGGATAGAATTTTCGGGAGGGTGGAAAAGATTTTAAGACGCCACGCAGTTATAAAGACTCCTGAAAAATATTGGGAACTTTACTCGAAACTTGGAACTGACTGGTCATTGGGGAATATTAAAAAGGCGTCAGATTGGTTTAAAAAAGTCGTAGGAATTAGTTCAAGTAAACGAATCATCCTTAAAAGAGGTAAGTCTTCAGGAGTTGTGATGAAATCTGAAATTTTGTATCGATCCGATGATCCCACAAAAAAGTTTCAAACTCTTCTAAAGCCTCGTAAACGTCTGGATCAAATTGCACTTTCCGAAATACCACTAGGACAAGCAATAAAACAAAAAAAACTTGATAGCTTGAAAAAATTACTCATTGAGTTATCTGGAGACGAATGGTACAACACAGACCCGGAGTTAAAATGGATGACTGAAGTCTTTGCTGAAAAAGTTGTGGCAAACAATCATGAGTTAGATTCTAATAAAGAGGAAGAGATAGATACAGAATCATGTGTGTGTGGATACTGATGACAACGTCTTCGTGTAAAATGTTTTTTTTTACCATGAAATAATTTTTAAGTTTTGTTCTTGGTATTGACATACATATTTTGTTTCAAAATAATATTTTAATAGTAAAATTTTATAAAAATACCATAGTTTTCTTAGTTTATTTCAATTCTGACATTCAGATCGTTTTGACCACTGAAGACAATCAAAGTGCATAATGTCCAACCTTTTTTCTGATTTTTTTCAGTTGTTTTTTGACTTTCTTGTACGAAAGTTGGAGTCAAAAATTTCTACAATTTATGACTCTAAAATATACAAAGTGTTTTTTTTTTGGTAAAGATTAGTTTCTTCGTGATCGTTTTTTGCTTCTCCTGAAAAATTGTAAAAATGGACAAAATGCAATTTGCAAGTCTGCTCCTCAATTATGCATCAGTGATTTAAGACTAGATCTCGTTAAATCAGATTATAATTGTTTAATAACAAAACATAACCTCTAATAATACATGATAACATTGCTTTTTTTTAAATTTTCTACCAATATGCTTTATTTAACAAATTTTCTACCCACAGTAAGGAACCTAACAAAAGAACCTATTATTCTAAAATAAAACAACATCGGTTTTCAATACACGATCAAGTGAACAGAAACGCAATGCAGGCTCTCATAAAACGCTACCGTAATAACTTCCAAGCTGTTTTTGAAATCGGTTTGAAAGAGGTTCACTTCATAAATATTCGTACCACGATCCCAACTTGGAACTTTACTTTCAATAGACGTATACACAGATGAAGACAACACTATCAATATTTCAAAGCCTTTCTGTGAGGTTTGAACTTCTAGGGAGATAAGTCAATGACCAGCTTTGTTGATAAGCAATGCTTTTTGTTTATTTTCCTAGATAGTCACTTTGCATTTCTCTTTATGAGCGTAATCTTATCAATATATTAGCATAACGACTCCCCAAATTAAAGTATGGTACACACTTAACGATTAGCTCCAAGGTCTCTGCGATAAATAGTTAGATAGACTTAGACACTTAGTCGACACAATACATATTCTACATGTGGTAAATAAAACGTCTTTTTGGTTCCGTTCTGAAATTAAACAATGAATAATATTTAACAATCAAATCATGAAAAACATACTAGTTGACCATGGTCAATTTCATACATTACATAAAGTGAACAAGGAAAATTCTTTAATAATTTAAAAAATTATTAAACAACTTTCCAAGGAAGCTCGTTATACGTATTCAGCAACGCAAAATCTGCATTCACAATCGAACGGCGAATTATAGAAATTGTCAAGTCACCCCGACTCAAAATCTGCATACAGCTGTTTCGATCTTATTAGATCTCATCAGTGCAGCTTATTTGACTCGGAGTGAATTAACAAATCTCTAATTGTTTCCCAATACAAATCGTGGTCAGTAACACTGGTCGGATAACAATCCAGAGCGCCATCCTACCAAAGATATTGGGAAACAACAATTCACCGCTTAGACTGAATACGTATAACCAGCTTCCTTGGAAAGTTGTTTAATAATTTTTTAAATTATTAAAGAATTTTCCTTGTTCACTTTATGTAATGTATGAAATTGACCATGGTCAACTAGTATGTTTTTCATGATTTGATTGTTGTATTTTGCGTATTAAGCGACTAGAATATTCGGAGCGCGCTCTCGTGGGTATATCCAAACGTTTTAAATCACTATGTTAGTGTGCCTTGGAATCATATACACCACTGTTGTATAGTAGATATCTTCATATCAGGAGGTACGTGTTCGAGCGACGAATTTCTGCATTTTCAGTCTAAGCGGTGAATTGTTGTTTCCCAATATCTTTGGTGGGATGGCGCTCTGGATTGTTATCCGACCAGTGTTACTGACCACGATTTTTATTGGGAAACAATTAGAGATTTGTTAATTCACTCCGAGTCAAATAAGCTGCACTGATGAGATCTAATAAGATCGAAACAGCTGTATGCAGATTTTGAGTCGGGGTGACTTGACAATTTCTATAATTCGCCGTTCGATTGTGAATGCAGATTTTGCGTTGCTGAATACGTATAACCAGCTTCCTTGGAAAGTTGTTTAATAATTTTTTAAATTATTAAAGAATTTTCCTTGTTCACTTCATGTAATAATATTTAATTTCAATCAATTAGGTAATCATCAATCCTCCAGTGGTTCGTACATTTAGAATGCGAAAGGGTATGCTTCATCGTATGTGAATAACATGCAATAATGCTACCATATTATCAGTTATAATATCACAAGAGCATCGAAAATATTCGATTATACTTCCGAGTTACGAGGTCAGTAAAATGATTATTTTCGTTTGTTCTAGTTGGTATTCGTTACGATTATATAACGAATAAACAACACCGCCAGAACTACAACCAAAGCGTTGGATATTGAAAAATTAAACCATACTTCACCAAACGTGATTATTAATTTCTTTCAAACGTCAAATATATCGTCAATATGCAAACATTCACATTGTGACGTAACGTCGTAAAGGGGTAAATTCACTTATCAATACGCAGTAACTATGCAAAATTCACGGATTTTATTGGCTTATTCACACATGAGTTATATAATCGAGTATTTTATTAATACGCAATAAACAATCGAATAACCATAAGAGCATCTATGTATGTAAGAATCTTATGTTAGAATCTTACAGGCGGTTGTACAATCGATTACTTATATATACCTATATACCGATTATTGATGGACTAGTCCTATTTCTAGTATCCTTTCAGTCACTATTGTCATTAGAATACCTATATATAAATATTAATATTTGGGGAATAGAATATGTATAAATTTTTCGTTACTATGCCCTGTACAATGCACTTATTAATAAGTTATCCAAAAATTCCCATATAGGGATTTAAGTTGCTAAGGAGGACATCTTGAAAAAATTATGTTATACCGTCTAGATACAGTTTTCAATTTTAACATAAAATACAAGCATAAGACAGACGCTGATGCCGAGAAGTTCCAGCTATGCGTATATATCAGGAATTTGTAATCAACGGAATATTTCAATCGAAAGATATTTTAAGTTTCTGAGTTTATTTTCTCTTCTTAGCTATTTTCTTTTTGTACAGCCCGATGTGATATTATCCGGATGTTTTCAAGGAAACCCAGATTAAACCCGGATGTGTTTCATAGTGTAGTACAGGCTTTCTACATTCCTGAAGAACCATTTCTCTCTTTGTCTCTCGTCAAAAATCGTTCTATTCTTCTTCTTTCGGTGCCGTTCCCGGTTTCGGGCATAGGCGACCTCTCTACAACTATTCGTGTGTGCGTGATACAGTGATACACAAATAGAAGGGACCTACAGTTTACGACGGTTCCGAACGTCTTTATAATACATATAGGAGAAATGCCACCAGAATTACCAACGGCCCTTTTGATCAAGATGGTTTGCGTAAGTCGAAGCGGGATTGTAGGGAAACGTATGAGGAACCTATATAGCTAAGCTTCAAACCCTCTCTGGGTCCTGTCCAGACAAAATGCACAGCATTTTACAGAATAGTATCCATGAAAGTAGGATTTTGGACCCTAGGACCGACCCAACTGACCTGCCGGCTATAGCAACAATTGAAATCCATTTAGACTAGAGGCAGTGTCTGATACCAAAAACTCCATGATAAATTGTCATTATCTTGTTACATTTCATCCAAGGCATAAACAAATAGTGTGACACAGAAAAATGGACATTCTGAAGTGCTCTCCTGCCTAAGGAAAGGGTCGGACCACCAAGTAAGGTACATTGGAGAAATCTTACCAAGTCATATCCAACAATGTATATCTTATTAGCTCTTAGGAGCTACTCGGGGCAGATTATTGATTTTTGTCTTTCGGACACAAATTCATTGAATAAGTTCCTGATTTCGAAGGACTTTCAAAACCAGTTCGAATTTTTATTTCAACGGTGCTGCCTTATCGTAATATAAATTACCCGTATGATTGTGAAAGATATGCAGTACGAACAGCAACTTATTTTCTCAATAATAAACCAAAATATTCATTGTACACAAGTATGCTCCATTTCGAGCTATTTGTCTGCCTTCTGTAGAGGAGCTAATGCAGCAGAGTTGGAAAGACTTCAGGTGAAACAAAATGAACTCTTTACTTACAACAAAAACTTTAGAACACCAACAAAACTATAGTACAAAGACTTGGAATTAATGATTATCGGGAGTATTGTCAAATAGGATACTATCAAACTTATGAATAAGATCCAATGTGATACTGTAGACATTGGAAGAGACATTTTATAGAATAGTAATGTTCATGCATATAATACAAGGATAAAACAAAATATATATATCATATCATCCACAGTAAATATTGGTAGGAAAAAAAATCACGTATCAGGCAGCGTCATGGTATTATGAGGTTCTACGGCGCATCAGGGATATTGGATATACCACAACACAGGAATTTTTAACATCTGGTTAAAAAATATTAGAGAAACGAAATGACTAGTATCTAATTTGTACACACGCAGTTGTTGTTTTATTGGAATTTTATTATCCGATATAAATTGTAAGTTTTTTTTTGGGTTAATAATAAATTTTTTTCTTAAATTCTTTTTCTAGCATCAAGAGATGCGAACAACATAAGAATTGTATTGAGGTTCTAAACTTACAAATAAGATGAATCAAGTATACTAAATGTGAACAAATCAAGTCAATGGGATTGCCCACAAACAATTCAGAATTATTATCGTAGACCAATATTATTGCATTATTCCATATTTCATTGATAAATTATTCAAGTAAAATTTTGACTAACCTCAAACTTCTCGACCTCACTACTTCTTGTCAAAATGCTGACTGAAGCAGCACATTTGGATACAAATTGACAAGGCTGCATAATAATACACTCAAATATAGGGCCCTTTATCAAAATCACAATGAAATAAGTAGTTTGATAAGGATGCATAATAATACTGTATCCAGGCATTTTATTTTCGTGAGTAATATCATAAGGGCATCTAATTTTCACGAAAAAAATCGAGAAAACACGTTGCTAAGTAAAATTTTAACAAGAAACATGAGTGCTGGTGGCAACAAAAATCCGAGTCGAAGACGAGTATTTTTGCACCTGCACGAATGCTTTTTGTTAAAAAATATTACTTTGCATTGTGTTTTTTCGATTTTTTTCACAGGAAAAATTAGATGCCCGAATGGTATTTGACAAGACTATTTCATGAGTAACAGCTGTCAAGTTTTGCCGCGAGTAAACTCGAAAAAACTGCTGACAGGTGCTGTCATACAGTTTTTTCATATATAAACAATTTTTAATTCAAAATTGTGCGTTTGTGGTTGGTGGAAACTAAGACGAGGGAAATAGTCATTATTAACATGTTGGAATTATCTAATTATCTCACTCAATCTATCAAACTCACCTATTTGTGTGTATCAATGAATCCCCCTCCTACATTTGTGAGTGTCAATGAATCGGATATCACTTTAATCTGGATTATTTGCATCTAAAACAAGTATATGTCACATAGTAATTGACATAATACCATTTTTTTTTCGCACTTTAACTTTTATGTAATTACTGTCAATGCATTTTAGTTAAACTGTGATTGATACCAATATATAATATCTTTTCGAAATCATTTTATTATTCTGTTAATGTTTACCTTCGCATATGGAATCATAAAATATTTGGCATATCGAGTTATAACTCTGAAATACTGTGTGTATTTCGTATAACGTATATTTTATTCTTCAATATTTTGAATTATTTTTCAACTTTCTTCCACACTGCCCGGTAACTCATTCTATTCTTCTACTTCTTTTGTTAATGTTTACCTTCGCATATAGAATCATAAGACATTTGATATCGAATATACTTTTGAAAAAAGTCCTGTATTGCGAATTCCATTACCTATTTTTTCGTGGTTGTATATGTTCCTCAGACTTCCTCAGACTAGTGTATTGCAGTTTCTTAATGAATAAAACATATCCAATGATGAAAAACATAACAAGGAGAACAACCGTATCAAAAAGGTCTAACATTCATAAACCGCCATATATTTCATGATATAAACGAATTCCTTAATTCCATACTGACGTAAGTGCGTCCAATATAAACGCATTATATCATTCAATGATATGTACCTATCATATTATTGGCATATAATATGCTTTGTTAGGTAGAGTGAAAATTTATAATTGTTATTGAAAATTGTGCATAATTATTAGATAACCCTTGCCTACTGATTTCAACTTGAAGATCTATAGAATAAATTCTTCAAATCAATTTTTGTTGAAAATACGGTCAGACAAGATTTCAAAAATAGAAATATGTTTTTTCGTCGTTTGACCATCAAAAAAGGAGAAACTCTCCGAAAAACCACTTTCATCGAGGGTAACACAACACTCAATTATTCCGTGGAAATTGAACCCACAGACAGCCTAATATGCAAAACTGGAGCTTACGCATCGCTTCTACACTGAACTCCAAATCTAACATTTATATATATTGTTTTGTCACGACTATTCATGAATACGTCCTAGAGCAGGGGTCACCAAATGGTGGACCGCGGTCCACATCCGGACCGCCGACCCATCTTGTGCGGACCGCGAGAACACAGCAACTTGCCCTACAGAGTACGTAATTTAATAAAAATGTATCCCCCGCATTGACGGACGCCGCGACGACCACTTGTTGTGCGGACCGCGATGGCCATTTCATTTCTTAAAACCGACCCCGAGCGAAACTAATTGGTGACCCCTGTCCTAGAGCTAGAAGTATTACCCATCAAACTTTATAGTCCAAGATCCCAGAGCCGCCAGACGTCCCTTATTTTCTCAGTAATAAAATTTGTGGGATGAAGTAGTGCCCGTATGTACTTTTAATGTATGGATACTCGCTATATTGTGCCGACGGCCAATTTCCAGAGGTATCAGGTGCTAAAGATGGAAAAAAACTCGACTTACTTTCCTTATTTTCTCACACTTGATTTTTATATATGATACTCAGGGAACCATTTGAATACTTTATGCAAGCTGCCAGACCGATCGTATGGGCCAAACATCCCGCCAGACACACATTAAGTGTGAATATGACAGTATGACCGAAATGTCATGATTCGCCCATTTTAACCTCGATAGTGATTATCTATGCGCGCGTCGAACTCCTTTCTATATTTACTGTCTAGTCAAGCATGCTCTATGTTTGAGTATACGAACTTTCGATATTATAATTACCCCGAGGCGAAGCTAAAGGGGTTATAGTCTCACGACAAAAAGTTGGGATCTGGTCCGATTTTAATCGATCGATCAACGGATATCGATAAAGCAAATATGATTTCATAAGGGAATTTTTTTCCCCACGAAGAACAAAAAAATATAGCGTTTTTTAGATAGGCATTACGACATGCACATGCGCCGAGGGGTTTTATCATTCCTAGTGCTACGCAGTAGGGTAGCACTAGGGTGTCCGGATTTTTATTCTTATTTTTAAATGGCGAATCATGTCATCATACTGTCATACTCACACTTAATGTGTGTCTGGCGGAATGTTTGGCCCATACGATCGGTCTGGCAGGTTGCATAAGGTATTGAAATGGTTTCCTGAGTATCATATATAAAAATACGGACATCCTACTGCATAGCACTAGGAATGATAAAACCCCTCGGCGCATGTGCATGTCGTAATGCCTATCTAAAAAACGCTTTATTTTTTTATTCTTCTTGGGGAAAAATGGGGAGAAAAAATTCCCTTATGAAATCATATGTGTTTTATCGATATCCGTTGGAATTTTTAAAATCGGACCAGATCCCAACTTTTTGTCGTGAGACTATAACCCCTTTAGCTTCGCCTTGGGGTAAAAATCAAGTGTGAGAAAATAAGGTAGGTAGGTCGAATTTTTTTCCATCTTTAGCACCTGATACCTGGAAATTGGCCGTCGGCACAAGATAGCGAGTATCCATACATTGAGTGTACATACGAGCACTACTTCATCCCACAAATTTTATTACTGAGAAATTAAGGGACGTCTGGCGGTTCTAGGGTCTTGCTCTATTAGCTATTGCAACAGATATCTAGTGCATAGATCAGTACTTTGTTATTCACATGATCACCGAGCAACACAAAATCAAAATCAATGAACTGAACAGCTAACAAACGACAGTTATTAATCATGTGAATATTTTTAAAAAACTCGTGAGCAGCAAAACTCCATCACCACTAATTATATTTTGAAAAATCACGCTTAAATATCAAACCGAATGGAAAAGCAGAAAATAATTTATTTTGATAAAACAAAAATCGCAAAGTGCATCATGGTTGAGGAAAAAAGTTGAAACCAACGAAGAAACGTACCTCAACATCACCTCAATCCACGTACCAAGTTTCAACTCTCTATTGTTAAAAAAAAAAATCGCGAAGTGCATCGTGTACTGATGGCGAAGCAGATCGGGATACGATTTGAACGGAATAGACCCCGCGCGGTGCATCGCGAATGAGGAAAATGGCACTTCCTCAACATTAACTCAATCTACGTGCAACTTTGGTACCTCTAACTCGATCTGCAGAAGCTGTGGAGTATGACAAATTTTCAAAAACCACGAAGAAATATCTACGTAAAAATGAGGTTGGAAAAATTTAATAAAATTTTGATTGTTTCGTTTTGCCTCGGAAACCACTTCAAACATCAAATTTCATCTCATTTGGTGTGATGCGAACCTATGGAGATTTCAATATGTACCGGAAAGGATATTTATACGAAAATTAGAAATATCTACGTAAAAAAGGAGGCGGTTGCAGTTCAAGTTTTGAAATTGGATTTATGTAATCTAGTATGACATAGCTAGAAAATTACATAATTCAATCAAAAATTGAAGAAAATATAATACATTTGGGATTATGTTTGCTATAGATATTTTTATTTCGTTTTTTATTCCTATCTAATTATAGGATGGTTATCTGCTTTTATGAGTTAAATTCAACAACAGTTCGTATATGTGAAAACAATTTCCACTGGAGTGAGTGAATATAATTTTTATTTTTCGTAATAAGAAAACAAATTTCTTATGTAAATTAAAGAGAATTTTCAGATAAATCAAGGGCCGTTTTTCAACATAATTTTGTAATATAAAAATTGAAAAATATGATGTTGACTACTCGAAGCCGACATGTGGCCGAATGGATGTTGGGTAAACAGAATATACACCATATGAATGTGAGTGATTTGTTATACTCATCATCGTGTACAACTGACATTTTGTTACAGTTGGTTGAAAATTTCATATTGCTGAACGGTGGCTACAATAATGATGACGATGCTATTTACGAATATTAAAGAGATTGAATTAATTTCTTTTCGTCGGATCTTGCGAAAAAGCAGAAATATTTATAGCTGTCAAATTTTGGCGAATATAGTTATTTTTGCGAGAATGATGCATGGAAATAATTATTACATTACTGCACGACACACACATATATATATATATATATATATATATATATATATATATATAAATATATATATATATATATATATATATATATATATATATATATATATATATATATATATATATATATATATATATATATATATATATATATATATATATATATATATATATATATATATATATATATATATATATATATATATATATATATATATATATATATATATATATATATATATATATATATATATATATATATATATATATTATATATATATATATATATATATATATATATATATATAAATATATATATATATATATATATATATATATATATATATATAATCTCTTGATAATTATTAGCAATAACAGGTTTGTTGTATCTCAAAAAACTCTATTTTATTAAAAAGTTGATGTTTCGCCACGACATGCGTGTCTTTATCAAAATTTTTGAATAAATATTTATATATTTATATATATATATATATATATATATATATTTATATATATATATATATATATATATATATATATATATATATATCTATATCTATATATTTATATATATATATATATATGTATATATATATATATATATATATATATATATATATATATAAATACATGGAAGAGAAAGGTAATCTTCGCTGATTAGTATAACAACAAAGGTATTTCACTGGGATTGTAGCAATAAAAGGTTTTATTCTTTTTTTTTAAGCTGAAGCTTTCGAGATTTTATTTATCCCTTAATCAGGAGCACTGAAACACGACAAATATAAATATCTCAACATGTTAACAAAAAATTTTATTTACTTACAAGAAGTGAGATTTCAATGAAAGTTGTTATATTTATTAACATGGAAGTAAGACATCAACCTAAATATAAACCCTTCCCTTGTAATAAGTAAATAAGAATGTTTGTTAACATGTTGAGATATTTATATTTGTCGTGTTTTAGTGCTCCTGATGAAGGGATAAATAAAATCTCGAAAGTTTGAGCTGAATGAAAAAAAATAAAACCTTTTATTGCGCTGCAATCCCAGTAATTACCTTTGGTTTCTATATATATATATATATATATATATATATATATATATATATATATATATATATATATATATATATATATATATATATAAATACATATATATATATATAAATATATATAAATATATATATATATATATATACATATATACAAATAAATATACATATATATATATATATGATGTTCAGAAAGATTTCCGCGGTCGGAAGTATTTGAAGAACTTGGTTCACGGAATGAACCGCGTGAAAGATTTGAAAAATATCGACGTTTCGGCTCCTTTTGCGAAGCCATCTTCAGGAGAATTAGAAGGGGAATAATTCAGAATCGTGGCCTCAATCTGCCTAGTCCACGATTCGAATTAGGAGGAATCGGAAACAATACGATTGCGTGGTCTCAACCTGCCTACTCCACTAACCGTACTGCTTCCTGTCAAGTCTCAACATGCCTACTCTTCAGAGTCAACTGACGGGCAGATCATGAATGAATGAATGAATGAAAATACGTTTATTCAAAAATTTCTGGGCGGATGGGGTACATTTTTGTTATCTAGCTAAATATTTTATTGTGGGAAGTTATAAGGTTTTGCAACCTTCTTCAACCCTGGCTTTACTTAATTAATTCTCTAACATTTACAATATTAATAAAAATCCTAATTTTCCTATCGGGGGATGCGGCTGCGGCAGACTTTTTTGCTAATTACGTGCCATTCGGTCCAAGGTCAATATATTTCAACTGACATTAGATGGTAAGGGAAACCACAGAAAACCTTTACCCACGCAATGTACTGGTATTCTTAACTTTATTATATATAAATTTATAAAAATGGTTTTACAATAGATACATATGCTGACATTTCGCGCACTAACCGAACCGCACTCGGTTTTTCGGAGCAGATTGATTTTTCGCGCACTGTCGACACTACTCGCACTTTCGGCACTACTCGCACTTTCGGCACTACTCGCACTATCGACGTTTCACGCACTTTCGGCACTACGCGCACTTTTTCGGTCAGCGGATTAGGAGTGGTATGTCCTCTAGGTGGTCGAGGACTTCATCAGGAGGGTCCTGAAGCACTTGGAGGATTCTGGAAGGAGGGAAGGGAAACGGGCCGATCGTCGCGTGGCCGTATTTATAGGAGAGGGGGTCGGGTACTCACGCTCATCAGTGCGGGATGCACTCTGATTGGGTGTTACATGGCGACCACTGAGAAGTGATTTCCATGCTGATGGGAGTCTGTGACTGTCATCTCTTGTGTTCAAACAATTTGGACGTTTTTCTATTTCTACAGCTTCACGGAAAATTCGGGATTTGAAAGATCGGACGGGAGCAATAGTTCTTGTATTGGGGAA
This sequence comes from Cynegetis impunctata, assembly GCA_030704885.1. NCBI lineage: Eukaryota > Metazoa > Arthropoda > Insecta > Coleoptera > Coccinellidae > Cynegetis > Cynegetis impunctata. The sequence goes on along the minus strand of JARQZK010002182.1, from coordinate 181,946 downwards.
ATCGATAATGTGGCCTGTTTGGGTGTGATGTTGGGAAAGGGCGTTGGAGATATCTGAGTGTCTTACTGAAAGTGAATGTTCTTTGGCACGGACCTGAATTCGTCGGTTTGTTTGTCCTAGTTAAGAACTAGGGAATCTCATAAACACCGTGATTTTCGTTAGGAATTCTATCCTTCACGAATCTGACCAGATGGGAGAGTTTTTGTTGAGTGGTGAATATTGTTTTGATGTTCGTGTTTTTGAGAGATCTTGCGATCTTATCTGTTACTCCTTTGATGTAAGGAAGAAATAATTTAGGTGTAGATTCTTGTTCAGTGGGATTGGAAGGAGGTAGAGGTGTGAACCAAGTTTTTCAAATATATATATATATATATATATATGAAAAACTTGGTTCACGGAATGAACCGCGTAAAAGATTTGAAAAATATTTTTTCAAATCTTTTACGCGGTTCATTCCGTGAACCAAGTTTTTCAAATACTTCCGACCGCGGAAATCTTTCTGAACATATATATATATATATATATATATATATATATATATATATATATATATATATATATATCTTGTTAAATTTGACGCACATGCACATTTCAGATGAAGCTGAAATTTCAAATGCATGCGTAAATCGGAAGACAGTGAATACTCTCGATGGATACATAAAGGAAGCTTTCATTAGTAAACTAAAAAATTAAAAATTATTTCATTGCGATTGTAAATAAAAAGTTTTATACTCCTATTCAAAAATAATGAACTTCTTTTAATTATATATTTATAAGATGTGGGGTGATTTTGACATAGACGAGGAAGCTTCATTATGGTTTCAAAGTTAATAAGTATAAAACAGCTTATTTCCAATCGAAATAAAATTATTTTTAACTTTTTAGGTTTTCTCTTTAGTACCAAGTAATAATAGCTTGTTTTAAAAAAAAATTCGTATATGAATATTTCTGTTTTTAGCTTTTTAGTGGTCATTGTCATTCGATTTACATATGCCTTTCAAGATTTATAGACAACACCGGGACATTTCTAGATTGAATATGACTCAATAGCCATTGACATAGAAATGAGAATATAAACATGAATAATTTATTAAGTGAAAATGATAATTGAAACGAATGAACTTCAAGTTAATATTTTCTTTTTCATTTTTGTCATCTGCGTAATATATATACCTAAATCATATATTTGATGAATTGGAGCTTGGAGGTAGTTCCGAGAAAAAGGCGACAATTCCAATTTCATGTGACCTTAGGACGAAAATATTATAGTAAAACAAATACAAGACGGGACTCAATCAATGATCGTAGACAAATAAGCATCGTGAAATATATTAGTTTTTCATTCTTAGTTCATTCTAGACAAGCGTTTCTTAACCTTTTTAAGCCGCGAACCCCTTGTAAATCGAACGCAGTTATCATGAACCTCCTCTGTAAATAAAAAAACATACAAACAAATACTATTTTTTGATGAAAAATACGTACTTTATTTTTGTTATTATAAATGCGTTAGCATACGATTCTCAATTGAGCTTGTTGTTGCTTTTTTGCAAATAAATTAGTGATATTCGGGTTGACGTTACTTAAAAGTTGTATTCTCAAATCGGATTCCACTTGTTATCTGTTTCTGTATTTGTCTTAGTATATACAAGAGCAGGAAAGGCCGTTTTCACAGGGGTATTTGGTTAAGAAAAGCAGTGAATATTTCAGATCTTCTTCTGATATTTCCTCATAATCTTTCTTTGCATTAACCCTAAAACTTGGTGAAGAGTTAGGTACATCTATGTTGAAAAGATATCTACTTAGTTCTTTTTTTGTCGGGTACTGGAAAATAATCCCGAAACGAAGACCTTAAATCGCGAAGGTGTTTAATCATTTTGTCTTGTACTTGTGTTGAAAACATTGCTCCAGCAGAGGATTACAAAAACGCTGACAGTGTAGTGAACTGATTGAAACTCAATTTTGTCACCAGCTTTAAAGATGTTGCTATCTCCCGCTATTCATTTATTATTGTTAAATAGTCCAGAGATGCAACTGCGGACCCCCATACATATACTCGCGGACCCGCGGTTAAGAAACACTTCTAGACTAACACGCGAAATTTTGAAGAAAAGCTAATTAACCCATATTATCTATGATTCAATATAGTAATAAATATTTGCCCTGACATGAGTAATTGATATTGACAAACAAACGGTTTCGAGTTTGTTAATAGGAAAAAATTGATGTCGTCTTCATTGACCGTAAACTATATAAGGTAAATTGCCAATCATTGACACCCTTCCAATAATTGACACCGTCATCTTTTTTTTCATTTAATAAGATATCTACAAGCTTATTGGCAATAATTATGAGTATTTACAATTATCATAGTGATTTGGCAACACTGCTTTGGGCAGACATGTTGTTCCCTTATTTTGTTGAGACAGGAGTACTGTTTGTGTTATAACGTGTTCTAAATTGTAACCCCAGTTACTGAAATTGTTAAGGTAAGTACTATTTAACAAAATAGTTCTGACAAATGCTGTCATATTTTTAATTGTTTTGTTGCTTGAACTATATAGTAGAAACCTTAAAAATACTATTTGCTAGAAAAATATCTATTATAAGTTTTAGATTACAATTTTAACATGTCAATTATTGGAATCTAAAAAAGCTAATTTCCAGTAATTGACACCTATGTCAAACACTGGTCTGAAGAAGCTATTAGTTATTTTAACAGTACAAAAATGTGCACTCAAGGGCGATTTTGCCAATATAAGTTTTTTTAGGAAAACATTATTCTATGCAGTATTTGACAGGGGTGTCAATCACTAGGGTGTCAATAATTGGAATTCATGGGAATGGTTTCTTGCAGGCTACTTAATTATGGCCTCTAAAAAGAATTACACTCAAGAGCAAATGAATTATGCTCTGGAGTTAGTTCAACGTGGATCTTCTGTTGCTGCAGCAGCAAAGCCCCAATAAAAACAATCCTGATTTGAAGACTACAACTCCATTTGTACCATCCCCATTCAAAGATGCATTGTTTTGGCCCGAAGAACAGACAAAAAAATTTATATCGAAGAAAAATAAAGAAAAAATACCTTCCGTGGCAACATCTGCCGCTTGGCAAAAATGTCATACTAAAAAAGAAAAAGAAAAGTTTCAGAAAGAAGAAGAAATAAAGAAAAAGGCGATTTTAAGAGAACAGAAAAAAATGGACAACATAATTAAAAAACATAGAGTGAAAAGGCAGGTATTTGATGAAGAGGAACGAGAGCACTCAACAAGACAAAAAAACAGCGGAAATATGAAATTGAAAGCTCGACTTCTGAAGAAAAGTGGGTGCCACGTGACAGCATGGATGAAAATAAATTGAGTGAAGAAGAATACAGCGGATCTGTCAAAGCTGCTCTCTTTACTGCTTCTGAACCTTTAAAAGAAATAAAAGAAGGAGATTACGTTTTAGTGTCATTTCCAACTGAAAAGAATTTAAAAAAAATTATATGTGTGTAGTGCAGGAATTGTTTCAAGAAAATAAACAAGCTGAAGTTGTGGGGATGGTGAGTTGCATCAAAGAAAAAACAACGTTCAAGTTGAAAGAAGATGATGTATCAGTTATCCAATTGTCACAAATAATAAAAAAATGGACTCTCCAAAAATGGAAGCAGTAGGAGAAAGATTGAAATATTAGTTTTCAGAATCAGAACTATTCACTTTAATAATGTGTTCCGTTTGTAGTGTGAAAAATATATTCGGTTTACCATTTGAGTTAAGATCTAAGTTTTGTTTTTAAGGAAGAAATAAAATAGTTTTCTTCAACGAAATGGTTCCTTAATTACTGTCAATGACTGGGATGTCAATCACTAGAAAATAGATGTCAATAACTAATCCTCCTGTCCCATTTTTTCTTTAATAATTAAAAAATATCAAAAAAACATTTTATAATATTTGTTTTCCACAATTATATTGACTTAGATATTACTTCAACTCAGTATAATTATTGAACAGCAAAAAACTACAACTGAAAAAAAATATGATTTTTTGAATCAAAATTTTTTTCTTAATGTGTCAATAACTGGCAATTTACCTTAAAATAGAGTATATTGAAAATTGTCATGGCCATGGTGTAAAAAAATTGTCTTAATTATGGTAATTTTAATGAAATTTCATGTTTGAAAACCAGTTTATCCATGTTTTTTTTTTGACAACTGATTCGTATTCATATCGAAATTGACTTTAGAGTTCTCATGTAGTTTTTTCAATACTTATAACTCTCAACTAATTATTTATTCGCATAATTACGCATAAATACGAAACATGTAATGGTTAAACTAAGTAATTGAATGGTCCATGGTGATTTAATGAAATGGTATATTATTTGATTAATTTCAATAAAAAAGATTTCCCTGAAAATTCTAGTTATCCAAAATAAACTAGGATACATGAGCACAACACAATGGTATA
>JARQZK010002182.1:27500-172500 GCA_030704885.1 Cynegetis impunctata | reverse complement strand
TGAAACCATGCTGTCAAATGATAGAGCAAAAAAAAATTCGAATATAAAGAAGGCGGATTGTATATGACAAAGAAAGGAAAGAATGGGCTCATCGAAGAAAAATAGAAAAAATCAAGTAAGTAATAATTGATTTTTCAAAATATAAAGAGAGGTTCTATGCAAGAAATTAATCGGAGATCTGAATACGGACAGATTCACTGTTATGGTGAAGAGAATATCTGAAAATGAAAGAATTGGAGAAGGCGCATGAGAAATATAAAATAAAAGATTTCAATAGAACAAGATAGAATGAAAAAAGAATTGTCCTTTCATTCTGTCACAAGAACTTTCAACAAAACGTATAAAACTCAAAGTCCGTCACTAAGATCGTATTTTTCCCTCATTTATGTTTTTCACATAGAAATTCTTAACCGCTTAAGTCAATTTAAAGAGCTGTGCAGGTGAGCGAATCACTCAGCCACATCTTAAAACCATCTAAAAACATGAAATTTCTACATTTAAATGGTGGCGTTTGAGGAAAATAGGTGAAAACACCAAATGGCACTTCTAACATCAACACAACCCACGTACGAAATTTTAATCCTCTTAATCAATTCGGAGGAGCTGTGAAGGTGAGCAAAACCTAGAAAAGCTCGAAAAACTTGAAATTCCTACATTAAAATTGCGGCGGACAAGGAAAAGAATTTGAACCCCCAACTTAATCCACGTACCAAATGCCAACCTTCTAAGTTAGTCTACAGAAGTTGCCTCTCTCTTTCTCTTGTCCGTTCACTCTCGTGAGAGTATGGTGACATCGCGTCTCAATTGCTCGGATCGTAGTTCTCCATCCTTCTCTGTCTTGAGCTGCAAGAGAAGCTTCATGCAGACCGTAACCAATGATTTCTTTGGTTTGATCCACCCAGCGCGTCGGAGACCTTCCTTTAGGTCGTTTGCCATTGATTTTTCACTCTATAAGTTTTTCCAGCCATTCGTTCTTCTTGAAATGTGTCCAAAATAGCGTAAATATGATTGGTTTATCCTGGTTGATAGCCTTGTGGTGATTTTTTGTTTCTTAAGATTTGACACGTTGTTCTGTGTATGAGATTCGCAGCATTCTTCTGTAGGCCCACATTCAAACGCATCTATTTTCCTTCGATTGGCCATTTTCACAGTACAGGTCTCAGAGGCATATGTGGCAATAGGAAAGATCAAGGAGTTTAATAACTACAACACCTCTACAACAGAAGTTGTAGAGGCGCGCAAAACTTCAAAAACATGAAATCTCAACATAAAAATGGCGGCGGGTGGACTAAAAAGTAGGTATGTACTGCCAAGAGGCACATCTCTAATAATAACTTAATGCACGTACACGCCGATTTTTTAGCTCCATACACCCTCCACAATGCCCTAGAATGCTGAGTTTAAGATATAATCACAATAATTAATTTCCACATGGAAAAGCCTCAGAAATATTGGTCCAGGAGGTATAAAATGGACAATTTTTTGTCTTTTCGAAACAACTTTTCGCAATTATTATCGGGGAAAATACGGGCAAAACTTTAAACAGGCTCGTCATAAATACTTTAAGTGTACGATTGGAACGAAAGTCACATGAAATAAAAGAAAACATTAATAATTATGATTGAGAGATAGGTATATCTCATTAAGTCAGTAGATAAGTATGATAATGGAGCAAAATGATGATGATATATTATGGAGTTATAATAATAATCCGCAATATATAAAATTACGTACAGTGATTAGTGATCAATATATCAAATTCGAACCTATGAAAATATGAATTAAATCACATGCAGATATACACAAACTTTCAAAGAAATCTTTAACCGTTTAATACACGTAAACAAATTGCATGCTTCACAGAAATATGTACAATATACTTATTAGCCTAAGCGAAATTAATTTGAACAAAAAGTAATTGAAAAATTGTAAATAATCGAATAAAATTATGAATAAAGCTGGATAATATCAACAAAGCAATTCACCTCAACCCAAAAACAATATATACCTATCTGAATCGTAAAATCTCCTATTGTCGGCTACTTATATTTAGTGACAGCTATATACTGTGGTATATATATGTAGACCACCACTGAGTAGCCGCAGGAAACATTCCCCACGCCAAGTATTGGAAATAAGGACATCTTGGAGCAAACGAATTCCATGTGTCCAAGAAGGAATCTCTAATACTGTGATCAATGCCACGATAGGGTAAGATAACAAGAGGTAAACACAAGAAACCACGCACAATGTTCTTCTTGTAGTGGCGTTCAGAATCACCACTACGTTAGTGCATCCTGGCATATATAACAGTAGTAGATGTCTTTTCTTCTCGGACATATATGTTTGGCTTACGCCGATAGTTCTTTATTTCTAATCCTTGACATAAGTTATATTTCATGCGGAAAAGATTTGGTGATTCACTCCATCCCAAGTGCGCAATACTGATGAGATCAAATGTTGACGAAACCGTTATTGTGTGAAACAGTATGGAGATCCCGGTGTTCGGCCCTCCTGGAGGATTATTTGATATCTTTCAAATAACAAATTTTTTTTGAAGTACTTGTTGATTAAAAACATCTGATTCATGGAAATAAATAAAGATGCTTCCAAGTATATGTAGACCACCACTGAGTAGCCGCAGGAAACATTCCCCACGCCAAGTATTGGAAATAAGGACATCTTGGAGCAAACGAATTCCATGTGTCCAAGAAGGAATCTCTAATACTGTGATCAATGCCACGATAGGGTAAGATAACAAGAGGTAAACACAAGAAACCACGCACAATGTTCTTCTTGTAGTGGCGTTCAGAATCACCACTACGTTAGTGCATCCTGGCATATATAACAGTAGTAGATGTCTTTTCTTCTCGGACATATATGTTTGGCTTACGCCGATAGTTCTTTATTTCTAATCCTTGACATAAGTTATTTTTCATGCGGAAAAGATTTGGTGATTCACTCCATCCCAAGTGCGCAATACTGATGAGATCAAATGTTGACGAAACCGTTATTGTGTGAAACAGTATGGAGATCCCGGTGTTCGGCCCTCCTGGAGGATTATTTCATATCTTTCAAATAACAAATTTGATTTGAAGTACTTGTTGATTAAAAACATCTGATTCATGGAAATAAATAAAGATGCTTCCAAGTATATGTAGACCACCACTGAGTAGCCGCAGGAAACATTCCCCACGCCAAGTATTGGAAATAAGGACATCTTGGAGCAAACGAATTCCATGTGTCCAAGAAGGAATCTCTAATACTGTGATCAATGCCACGATAGGGTAAGATAACAAGAGGTAAACACAAGAAACCACGCACAATGTTCTTCTTGTAGTGGCGTTCAGAATCACCACTACGTTAGTGCATCCTGGCATATATAACAGTAGTAGATGTCTTTTCTTCTCGGACATATATGTTTGGCTTACGCCGATAGTTCTTTATTTCTAATCCTTGACATAAGTTATATTTCATGCGGAAAAGATTTGGTGATTCACTCCATCCCAAGTGCGCAATACTGATGAGATCAAATGTTGACGAAACCGTTATTGTGTGAAACAGTATGGAGATCCCGGTGTTCGGTCCTCCTGGAGGATTATTTCATATCTTTCAAATAACAAATTTGTTTTGAAGTACTTGTTGATTAAAAACATCTGATTCATGGAAATAAATAAAGATGCTTCCAAGTATAAATCTGAATCATTATCTCTGTAATCTATAATCAAGTCATGTTTCACTTCCTCATACAATAATAAATTTTCTAGAATTCAGCCCATCATAGAAATCGTAATAATGGTTAAGTACATACTTATAATACTATATCATTCGAGTGAAGAAATAACGATAATGCCTTTTTTGAAGGAGTAAAATTACTTATGTGCAATATAACTCATTTATACAATAATTTAGAAATATTCGAAACCATCATTTGAATTTGTGAAATAAACTTTTAATGAGAATTATTCGTAACCTTTTTCATATGGATATTGTGGAGAAACTATCAGAATAAAAGTAATAATTAAGTATCTAGTTGATGAATATAGAAACCATGCACCACGCACATTTTTTATAGCATTTATTAAATGTTAATGAAACAAGTTTAATTGTCCATATAATTAACTATGGTTTTTTTTTTCTCTACAGGTCGATTTGTATGGCCTCCCGACAGTTCAATATCAATCTATTCCCAGTGCTCAAATAACTAAACTTAATGAAGTAGTTTTAATTTTCACTCGATATGTAAATCTCAATACTCGTTTTCTCAATCAAATTTCGACACGTTATGGATTTTAGTGAACTACATTCAATATAAAAGATGATAATTTTAAGAAATGCATAGTAATTTGAATATAACTTCCATGTAGGACACGCGTCGGGGCGGTATAGTATGCCGTTTTCTGTTGTGATGATGTGAGGGGGGAGGGGGGTTTCGATTCCCACCCTGCTATTGGGTGTTGTGTGTACGTCGTGTTTAAAAATATTATGATGAGTATTTAACCAGATAACAAGTCCAATAAACGTTTGAAACTGGCATTTACTTCTAGGTCCACTGAGTAAAACAAAAATTCATGTATATAATAATAGCTTAATAAGGTCAAACTCCGCAAATAGCTTGGAAATAAATTGCTTGTTAGTACAATCTCTGCTCTATGACAAATGAGAACTGTTCTCGGAAATGGTAGCTCTAAGTTTTAATCCGAGGGGTTGACCGCGGTGCAATTTTTGTGTATAATGTCTAGGAATTTTATGCAATTTTTTGCAATTTTATGCAATTTTTTGCAATTTTCTGAAATTTTTTGCAATTTTCTGCAATTTTCTGCAATTTTTGCAATTTTCTGCAATTTTCTGCAATTTTCTGCAATTTTTTGCAATTTTTTGCAATTTTCTGCAATTTTTTGCAATTTTATGAAAATTTTTCGGAATTTTGTCATCAATTTGTGGACTTTTCTGGAATTGTTGCATTTATTTCATAATATTTTGAAAACTTCCATAATATTCATGATATTATATTTTCTATACCTAGTTCGTTATCGCGTACAAACTGAATGCTAGGGAACATTGGACTGATGTCCACAAGAATTACCTAAATTTTGATACGACTTTTATTTGTAATGGGCAGGTTGCACATGGAAAGATCGATGAAAATTTCAATTAAGAAGAAATATCTCTGTTCAAAGAATATTTTTCTGAAGATATCTCCACACCTCCTGATGAGGATATCCTAAATTTTGAAAAACTGTGACATCATTTGATATTCCACAAAATCTAGAACCAACAAGTCATTACGTTGATGTAAAGGATGAAGAAAAAATTGTTACTATAAGAAAAACAATTTTATGCTGCTTACTCAATGAAAATCAACCACAGTATAAAATTAACTTTTAAATACAAAAACAATTGAAGTTATATTTCATTTCAGATTTAGCTCTGATCGGCTATTGAGAGTGATGTCAAATAAAAGAAGCACCAATTTAAACTCATCCTATTCACAACCTTTTGAGATCAAATCACTAGAAAATTATTACGCTGTTTACTACTCAGATGGTATATACTATATAGAAAGAGTTATCGGGAAGATAGTTGAAAATTTCATTTTCTTTAGTCCCAAGCTCCTTAAGGGTACCGTAAGACCGTATTCGCATAAATACTCGTACATTATTTAAACAACTGAAAGAAAAAATTTGAATAACTTTTACATAATATACAGGTTGTCCTAATTGCCATGTCCACTATGGCTATTTCGGTAACTATAATAACTGCAAGATTGGTCAAATTAGATAAAATGTGCAGTTTTAGGTGGAAATTGACAATCCGATTTCAGATTTTTTTAAATAAATTTCTATCTCGAGACACGGGGGTTTTTCAAAAAATTGCTCAAAACTATTTGATCAAATATGTCAGAAAGTATAATTTTTACAAAAAATTGGTAAGGAAAAAAATTTTTGCATTTTAAACGTTCTTCAATGTGGTATTTTTTAAGGAAATTTGGTTCGTCTAGTTTTCGAGATATCACATTCAACTTTTTTTTTAATACGGACCTGCATCTTTCATGCCAAATTAAAAAAAAACTTTTTTTGCTGATTTCAACGATGTATCACATGTCCATAGTCGTTTGTATTCAAATGGTAAAAAACTAGTATTGAAGTTTTTTGGCACTTTTTTCATTTTATCATAGGTTTAATCATAGAGCAAAGAAAAAAATTGCTTAGGTATAAAAGCCTATGATCCGTAATACATGTGTCGTGTCAAAGTAAGTTTAAACCAATATGGTAGCGTTTTCCAATGGTGAAAAATTAGGTTTATTTTTTTGTTCTGCAAAAGCATTTCGAAGTGCTGAAAGGGCCCTTCAAATGTATCAAAATTCGTACCCGGAAAGGCGCTTACTGAATAGAATAATTTTTACAAGGCTACAAATATGCACGTGTGATAACGCAAACAAATATGAACATGTGATACATCGTTAAAATCAGAAAAAATAGTTTTTTCGAGAAATGGAATAAAAAATACAGGTCCGTATTTTAAAAAAGTAACTTGATGGTAATATACCGAAAACTAGACGAACCAAATTTCCTTAAAAAATACCAAATTGAAGAACGTCTAAAATGCATAAATTTTTCTCTTCACTAATTATTTGTAAAAATTATAATTGTTGAGATATTCAAATCAAATAAGTAATTTTGAGCAATTTTTCGAAAAACCCCCGTAGCTCGAGATAGAATTTTTGTTTTTCAAATATGAAACTAGATTTTCAATGTCCTCCAAAAACTGCACATTTTTTCTAATTTGACCAAGTTCTTATAGTTACCGAGATAGCAATAGTGGCCCATGGCAATAAGGACACCCTGTATACCTATGCTATTGTTTATTTGAACATTTTAACTAGGTATATATATAATTTTTAGTTTCATTATTAAATTTGTAAAATTTTTTGGAATTTCTCTATGAATTTCCTGAAATTTTTTTGCAATTTTTTACAATTTCATACAATATTTTGCAATTTTCTTCAAATTTTTTGTTTCATCATTTGAAATTTTTGTTGGCATTTTCTGAAACTTTTTGGAATGTTTACAATTTTTTGCAATTTTTTGCAATTTTATGCAATTTTCTGCAGTTTTTTGCAATTTTATGCAAATTTTTGTAAATTTTTGCAATTTTATGCAATTTTTTGCTATTTTATGCAATTTTTTGCAATTTGTTGCAATTTTTTGCAATTTTATGCAATTTAGTATTTTAGTGTACATGATTTCCTAGCGCGGTTAACCCCTCGTTTTAATCTAAATGGTTATATTTATAAAACATTCAGGTAAAGTTTCATTATGATTTTTGAGAAACTCATGCGAGTATAACGGTGATAATTAAAAAATATTCTTCATAACTAATATGAATAAAATGATATCGATAACTCCTTCAATATTTATCTTGTTCTGAGCATTTAATAATTAGTTGATATATTGTCAACCAAAAAAATTCGGTATAGCTGAGCACCCTCTAGACTCCTAGACGATCAATATGCATCCACCAATACCTACGTATGGAAAGACTATATTGATCTAACTCAAATGACGAAGAAAAGACAAGACAAAAAATATATATATTTATATATATATATATAAGTATATATATATATATATATATATATATAAGTATATATATTATATATATATATATATATACATACTTATATATATGTATATATATATATATATATAAGTATATATATATATATATATATATATATATATATATATATATATATATATATATATATATATATATACTTATATATATATATATATATATATATATATATATATATATATTATATATACATACTTATATATATATATATATATATATATATATATATATATACTTTATATATATATATATATATATACACATACCAGAGGGGAAATATATATTTGGGATAGCAGTCATGAGGAACTAATCGGTGTATTCTTTTCTTTCAACTCGAGCTTTCGAGAACTATATTTTTCTCTTCATCAGGAGCAACTAGAAAATTGAAAGTATTTATATACATATTTATATATGTAGTAACTTACGATTTGACGATCTTAAAATCACCAAAATAGTAATACAAAAAAAACTTTAAACATTCTAAACACATAAAATGTAGGGATAGAATATTAGAAAGAAAATATAAAATTATCCGGCAGACTCTGCTATCAGTAAGAAAACAATGCCACTTATAGGTTCATGAGTCGAATAATATAAGACGCGGAGGGACTCAGGGCTGACTGTCAGGAACTCAGGAAGAATGTCACCAGTCAACCAAAATACAATGTGTACTCCAGTATACCTACATTGTCTACGCGTCTATGATTCGACTCAGAAACTGTAAGTGTCCATTTTTTCTTACTAACAACAGAATCTGCCGGATAAATTTATATTTTCTTCCTAATACTCTATCTCTACACTTTATGTATTTATAATGATTTTAGTTACTTTTGTATGACTATTTAGGTAATTTTAAGATCTTAATCAAACCTCGAATCGTAAGTTACCCTCGAAGTTACATCATATCTGTATATATTACATTATTATCTCCTTTTCAATTTTCTGGTTGCTTCTGATGAAGAGAAAAATATAAGTAGTTCTCAAAAGCTCGAGTGAAATGGAAATACTAGGTACACTCATTTCTACCTAAAGACTGCTATCTGAAATATATATTCTCCCTTCGGTATACTATTCAACCAGTCGAAATGATTATATTTTTTACATACTTATATATATTTTTTAATTACCTATATATATATATATATATATATATATATATATATATATATATATATATATATATATATATATATATATATATATAAATGTTGTTGATCTATATTCATATTTATATAATATATATATATATAGATAGATATATATATATATACTATTTTGAAATCAGAGTCTAGTTATTGTATGAATCTAGTTTAAGGGTATATCGACTCAATTAGGAGTAAAGAAAAACTCTTTTTTCTGAACCGAGCTTTCGCAATTCTTTATTGCATCATCAGGGTTGCTAAAATAAACATGAACTTCAATAATCTACAGTACAACTTCACAACAATTGAAACTTACCGAATTCAACTTCGGTAAGTTTCAATTGTTGTGAAGTTGTACTGTAGATTATTGAAGTTCATGTTTATTTTAGCAACCCTGATGATGCAATAAAGAATTGCGAAAGCTCGGTTCAGAAAAAAAGAGTTTTTCTTTACTCCTAATTGAGTCGATATACCCTTAAACTAGATTCATATATATACATATATATATATATATATATATATATATATATATATATATATATATATATATATATATATATATATATATATATATATATATATATATATATATATATATATATATATATATATATATATTATATATAACTATGAATATAGATCAACAATACTGAAGATGTCATAATAAGGTAGAAACATCTGTTTAATTTCAAATAAATTGTTCCCTTTAATAATGTATTAGGTAACTGTATTATATTTTGATGTTCTGATTTCTCAACTTCAGATCGATGAACACGTGATATATGTTATTTTGAACAAATTATCATCGCTAACAGTCGTTACCTTCAAGAACTTGACGTTATAATTTCACACGACTTGTAAATGTCATCCCAAGAACTCTGATGATTAAATAAATAATCTAAGCATAACATAACGCACAATATTCAAAAATTTTAATATCTAGTCAATTATTTACTATTAAATGTTAAATCACAATCATGAATTTCCATCAATCATAAAATAATCCGACACAGTTAACGTTCATCTGAAAGGAAAATGTAGGGTACAGTGGACTTTCGAAGGCCACTACTATGCAAATATAAAATATACTAGTATACAGCTGAAACGATCGAAACTCCTTCGGAATAGACGCAAGATTTTCAAAGTCGAAATATTCGTTACAACAATAGATGATCGCCGCCCTTCACATTAACAACACAACAATTGAAGACAACACAGCAATCCTTCTTTCTAGAAATTCGAAAAATAAATTGCAATGAATTTGTTATGAATGTCAAACTAAGTTAAATCTGAATTTTTTATATTATATACCAGAGGTAAAACGAACTGGGAGTTTTTAATACATGAAGATACTGTTGTAAGGTATACAACAGAAATGAAAGTTTTAGATTACTCAAGTTAACAATGAGAATTCAATTAAGTTTATTTTGCATAATATTTTGAAGATTTTCAAAATGAGACTTTTGGAAGGCTTATTTATTGTCATGGTAATAAACACATCGGACTAGTTTAGGGAACCCAAGTAATATTTATTTGCACGGGAATATGTTGGTTTTATTAATCAGTAAATTTGACATGAACTGATTTGTTTTTGTTCAACTTAATACGCCATCTTTTTGTCCAAGATAGATGTTTGTCGTTTTTGGATAGTTTCTTCATGGTCGTCTCCGAAGGCGATTAACGCTGCGCCATCAGGCTTAGAAATATCATCAAGAGTTTATAGTGAAGTACCTTGAGATACCTCTGCCTGTATTTTGCACAAAGTTGAGTATATTTCTTTCCGCTTTATTATGAAATATATTTTTGACAGATATTACCCCCGAATATTCTTTCCGCAGCTGAGATGTCCGTTTGTAATTTACCATACTTTACGTCACATCCAAGAAAACGGTGAAGCACTTCTCATCTAGCCTGTAATCTATTTACTTGATGGATGGTCGAGTGTTATTCTCTAAATCCAAATTGAGGAGAATCAATTCCTTTTCTTCTAATATAGATTTTAGTGAGACTTCTTTGTTGCTGCATGGGTTTGGCTAGCAGAGAGATTTATTTGTTGCCAATCCTTGAGGTTGGTAATGTTTCCTGCATTTATTTAGTGATGGCGCTACTGTCTTCATACAGCATAGTATAACTGTCATTAAATATAAGTAAAGCACAAGAGAAGATTTGGTGATTCCACCATCCCAAGTACAGTACTGTTGAGATCAAGTTGCCATGTTTACATCATACGCGATTATTGTAGCAGGATTTCATAAATTTTTAATTATCAAAATACTTACTCACTTTCATTTTCGAAAACATTTCGTATAAACTATATTTGAGTTCATCAGAAGTAGGAGCTCACGTAGAACTGTAATATACTGTGTAAAAATTTGGGAATTCAAGCATTTGAAAGTTAGATAATAATATGGAATTATATATATATATATATATATATATATATATATATATATATATATATATATTTATATATGTATATATATATATATATTCATTCGAATTGTTGTTGCCTGTGAACTATTTCTAATCTTTTGATAATTATTAGCAATAACAGGCTTATTGAATCTCAAAAAACTCGATTTTATTAAAAAGTTGACGTTTCGCCACGACATTCGTGACTTTATTATTTATTTTCAAATAAGGAGAAACGCATTGGCTGCTCTCTCCTTTATGATAAAGCCACGAATGTCGTGGCGAATCGTCAACTTTTTAATAAAATCGAGCTTTTTGAGATTCAATAAGCCTGTTATTGCTAATAATTATCAAAAGATTATATATATATATATATATATATATATATATATATATATATATATATATATATATATATATATATATATATATATATATATATATCAGGGGCGGCTATTCGAAGGCGGCTAAGGAGGCTAAGCCTCCTCCTCAATAATATTCCGTGTATCACTAATATATTATATTGAATAGTCAGCATCCAGCATATTCATATTAATCAAAATCATATTATTTTATGCACCCACCTTCCTTTCAACCTACATTATATAAAATAATTTATTAATTACAATAGAAGGTATTTACATTTACTGCATTTCATTCATTTCAAGATTTGTGGCAACGCTGCAGAGGCTTAAAAAGGTATATTTTCAACGTTCATTATGCCTGCCACAGAAAAGCAAACAACGGTGCGAATACTGCGAATGAATACTTTATTGCAATAGAAAAGGAAATGGACCGTTGGACGTTGTCGTTTTCACTAGTCGTGGACGAAAACAGTTTCGTCGGTTTTAATTTATTTTATTGGCGTATTGTTTTTAAAATGAGTTCGGTTACTGAAGTTAATTTTAAAAATTTCAATGGTGACTTAGTGGAATATTTGTTATCCCATAACTTTAGTGCACTAAGTTAAAACGATAAAGTTTTAATAAAAACATTGCGACCTACCCCGGAATTCAACAATTTGGTGCAGCGTAGCAGAATCGCGGTTTTAATATCAGAAATTACGAGAGACATCCTTGGCTTACCGGATCACAGGTAAAAAATAAATTATTTTGTTGGCAGTGTTTACTTTTTACTAGGGAAAATGCCTCTGTTTGGCACTGACATCTATGCAGGAATTATGGTAATTATCGATAATACAACAGACTGCCCCGATTTTCTTGAAATTTCGGGTTATAGCTTATTTTGGCCTGAAAAAGCCGAATATGAAGTCAGATTTTGTCGCTGGGTCATCTTTTTTTTTTCAAAAACTTGAGCTGACCTTACTTTTTCTAACCTTACTAACCTAACCTCCGAGTTCATAAAAGTATAGAATTCATGAAATAGATGAATTTTATTATCAAAAAGACAATGTTTTTATCATATCTATAAAAACATAGATGTCTATACCAAAGAATTTATTTAAATTTTTTTGTTTAGGTCTAAATGTATATTTTATTATTATATTTTGTTGTTATTTTATTAAGTTTTGTTGGCTTTTATGACAAGAATTTTATTTTAATCAATTTTTGGGAGGGGCCTATTTTATTTCTGGCAAGAAAAAAGTCTCACCTCCCCGTTGGTTCTTGCTGGGCAACAATTGATTAATTCCTCGAATAGGTACCTATTTAATATTTTAGGGTGCTTGTTTTACTTTGATTTTCTTTATATTATTGGTTGACCTTGAAATCCTAAAAATTTTCCCGTATGGCGTATCTTTTAACACCTCTTGTAGCCTCCTTAAACCAACACCTCACGAGCCGCCACTGATATATATATATATATATATATATATATATATATATATATATATATATATATATATATATATATATATATATATATATATATATATATATATATATATATATATATATATATATATATATATATATATATATATATATATATATATATATATATATATATTCATTACAATATTCAACAAGACGATAACGAAGGTGCGAAGTAAAATCGTTTCACTATTTCAAGGAAACTAGAATATTATTATAATTACAAATGGATCGTGTATAGAAAGAGATGGAAAGTATGTATTTAATTTTTCTTGAACTTAACATGTTGAAAGTTAAAGAAAGTGGCTTTTTGTTTGTTTTTTCTTTCCTGAAGTACAAACAAATCAATGAAAATCTCGGTGAAAACAATTTTTTTTAAGCTAATAATGTATTTCCATCTGCAATTTAACTATCCCAATTTAACGTTCAGTTCAAATGAATTATTTTTCTTAATTTCCGCTTCAATTTTGTATCCAGAAAGCCGACATTGAGATGAAATATCGGATAAAATCAATAAACATTATAATGAGAAACAAATAGGTAATATACCTAGCAGACTTCAATTTTATTTATGAAAATCTTATGACGTATTGCGGAACATGTGTACAGGTGTTTATAAATTTAGATGAAGTAGTTGCAATGTGATTTGCGAAGATCAAACCTTCAGAAATTTCAATACCAAAATACTTGATATCCGTAGTAACGAGGATAAAAAAATCTTTCTACAATGGTGCAGAACTCGGTGCAGAAATAATTTATATTATGGATTTCTGATTTGTCTAGATGATATCAATAAAAATATTTATACCTATAACCAGAGATTTATATTGACATATAAACGAGGATATAAAGTATCTATATCATTTTATTCACCAAGAAACTACGTGGCGATTTTTCACGAATGCATTTATATTATTTATGCATTTATATTTCTTTTTCTCATTGAATGAATGTCCAACCTATCTAGATACCGAAGTAATTGAGATATATATTTTGATTAATATTCAAATAAATATAATTTACGACTATAACAATATGTTTGCAAGAGATTTCCGCTAAGTTTTATTACATCGTAACGCACGTTTTGCCTCATCTAGGGCATCTTCAGATTCTATATAGGGTAGAGGCGAAACGTAAGAAACAATTTGATAAAATAGGTATAGTGTGAATATGTTTAAAATTTTTATTATGCTTCTAATTACACATTGCTAAAGTAACCAACCAACAACTGACGATTTGAATCGAGATTTTTTCAAACGTTGAGAAGTACGGTGATCATTGATTACAAATTTCCATGTACCTAATAAACCAACAACTACGTTTTCTATGGAATGTTTTATTTCATTTATCACTTCGGGATATTACAGATACCTATAGGGAAAACATAATAAGCGATACGCCCCCTACCGGTGTCGAATATTACTAGAGCATGGGAGATAGATTGCTTTGTTTACATCTGTTTACGTGTATTTTATATGAGAAGTTGTTGAGTTTTAATTGTATTTTGGATCGTTTACAAACGTTCAGAAGAGATGAATCACTATTGTTGTGTATTCTATTGTTCATATTGGGCAAACAAGAACCGAATATAGCTTACATACCTTTCCGAAAGCTGGACAATTCAAAGTTGCATTCAAAACAAAGTTGGGAAACAAGGAAATGATGGACAGAAGAAAGGTGTGGATTCATAACTTGAAGATTAAAAAAAAAGTCTGAACATAAGAGAGTTGTTCTTTACAGTTTACTGAGAATAATTATTTTCCCTGCAGTAAGTTTATGGATTTTTCCATATAGAATTATACCAACTAATGATGTGCAATTTTCAGCTAACCGAAAACGTAGAGTTTTTGAAGTCCAATGCTATTCCAACGAAAAATCTTCCACTATTATCGGAATCTGAACCTGGGCCATCATCCAGAGATTCTAGATTATTGTATTTTCTTTCATGTAACAACCAGAGATACTATTAAAATAATAATAACAAATGATGTTTATTTGCACAACCAAAATAACAGTTTATCATAACATCAAGAATATGAAATAAATCTGGACTCTATAGCTAGGTAAAAACTAAAATATTCAATTATATAATCAGGAAAACAGAGATTCTATCAAAAACACCAGACTCTCAGAAGTCCACCTTACTTTTAGGATAGCTGTTATACGTCAGGAAAATTCAAAAAATAAAATATCTTATTACGTTCAAACCATTCAAGCAGAGTATTCATATTAATTCTTCTTTTATTTCATGTTGTTTCTTTCAGTTTAGCTGGTAAGTACTTAGTTTTGTCCATTATACTCAAAAATTCTTCAGTTCGTAATGAAAGTAGACATGTCAGAGATGTTTTCTTGAAATTTTTGAAAGTTTTCTTATTTTTTAAATAAATAGGTGTTCTATCATACAGCCTTTTCATGAGGTATACATAGTTCCTTCAACCAATTAATTTATTCGTCCTCTTCTTTATTTTATTATTGATTTTCATGTTCAATGATAAAAACTCAGTGTAAATTTCAACTTGATGTAGGTAGGTTATCTACTGTTGAACAGAGATAAAATTGTCCTCAATCCAAACACAATATATCACAAGAAAATACAAAGTCCAAAAAAACACAAATTACGACGATAAACGTTCGAAAACTCAAAACGAAATGAACGTAAATACCATTACAACCAATGTAAACAAACAGCTAATCTCCCATGCTCTAGTACCGATATTAGCCGTTCCGGCGCTATGATCTTAATTTCGGACGCCTATTGTCAAAATTATAATAAATTGTTGAATGAAACAAACTAAGAAAAAAATGATACGTTTAACGACAAAGCGGATTGAATGCTTTGAGTTCCTAGCCTCGCCATCCACAGCTATGAACTACCAGCCTCAGCAGTCAACCTCTTGGTCAATCTTATACTTGACTACATAGTTAAAGAAAAAATTATATATCTCAATTACTTAATTACTAGCGGAAACAATTCAGGTTTTTTTTATAGCCTTAGCTATCAATCTACAACGTTTTTTTATAGCCTTAGCAATCAATCTACCACTTTGCTGTCTAGTTAAACAAATAAGAATATTTAAATATCATTTATAAGTGGCAGAAAAAATTAAGTATCTTTTTTTTGAGCTGCTGATATTTTCATATGATGTTGACGAAGGATATTATATCTGAAAACAAAGCGAGATATTTTTGTAGTATCTAAGTAATATCATTATAATCAATTAATCGAATTTTCTGGGATAATGTTTCTTAACTCCATTAAAAGTTAGCGCTAAAAAAACAGGATTGACAAATTTTAAGACTCCGCAACTAATTACCGACCATTTGTGGAACAATGCGGCAAACTGTTGTTTCCCTAACATCATTAATTAAAAATTGCAACTGGAACTATGTAGAAGCCAAGGCAAAACATTGATGAAGTATAACCTTGCTAGACACCTACGCCACGAAATTAAAAATCAATGATCAAGAGGTGTCTCATAATATGAATGCTCATCAAGGTGAAATTAAAAAGTAATAAACCGGCCAGTGAATGTTTACTTTCGGATATTCTTCCTGGAGGATGGTAAACTAAAAAAAAATACCTAGTGTAAAATGGAAATTTCGATTGACGTTTGCGACTAAGGGAGAGTGGTATATATTGGGATATAGTCTATATAATAGTGGGACAAAGGTCTAAACAACCACCTTTGTAATAATAGATTAACCATATAGACGAGCGGCGTACCCCCAAAATTATGACACCTACCCATAACTTTTTGGTAACCGACAAATTTTGGTACCAAAATGTTCGTTGTAAAAATTTGCACAACTTTTCTTGATAAAATTTTTCGATTGGAGTGGGGGAACATTGTGTTTTTTGAGAAAAACTGGTTTTTTTTTCGAAAGTAATACGAGCGCGGATTACGATTCAATTCGCTATCAATTTTTTCCACTTTTATATATTGAAATGAAACTTTTACGATTTGATCGTGATATTAAGCACTTTGAAAAAATGTTTAGATTGTTAACCAAAGTTGACCTGTTTTCATGTTACGTAACTATATATAATTATTTAACGAATAATCGGGTTTTTATCTTCGTCGAATAAAAGAGTCGAAGAAATTTTCAAAATGATGCTTACAATTAATAAGGTTTTAATTAATATAGTTTTAAGATGTTTTTGTCAAAATTGCAAGAACTTGTGTTGCAAAGAACGAAATCTATAGCACTTCGAATATACTGCGCGCGATTATCGTTTGAACGTACACTCGCTATTAATTATCCTCTCACTATCGCTATTAATAAACCTAATTTTTATGTAACTATCTTCTTTAAAAAGTGGATGGATATTTTAAACAAATTTCACAGACCTTTATTATCATAAATTATTATTATTTTTTTACATTTTTTTATATTTTTTGTATAATAAAGTTATAGAAAAGTAATATATACAAAGGTAAAGAAATATAATATCATTTATTTTTTAACAAAATTCATTATTTAGCTCTGGATCATCACATGCATTTTCATCGCATTGGTTTTTACTCATATTGCAACATGATTCAGAACAAGAACATATATCACAACAGTCTAATTCAGGTGCAAAACATGGGCACACAATGTTTGTACAGGGTTTATTTCTGCTCTTGTATGAACAAAAATATTTTAGCAGATTTTCCATCACGGTATTTCCTTCGAAATAATTTGGAAGTAACACTTCATCATTCAATATGGTTTTATACAGGGACGACTGTAACTTCTTTATTAAATCAACGAAGATACATACCAATACATATTTTGGCTAACAAACTTGGTTCAAGCATCACTGATTCACTTCTGCCTCTTCACGCTATAAGTGGATGTGATACTACTTCCAGTTTCTTCTCTATTGAAAAAAAAAAAAGCGTACGCTGCTTTGCAAAAAACGAGTGAAAATGATTTACGAATTTTTTCAAATTTGACAAATTTACAGATACAGCAAGCTATAAAGATTGTTAGTAATTTCCTAGCTTCAGCATATGACCCCTCAAAAAAATCAAAAGCTGATAGGTACTGTGTACATTCTCTTAGATCTTGTTTAGCCATTAAAAAAATACTCTTATAGATAAACTGCCCCCGTTGGAATCAGCATTAAAACAACATATTTTAAGATCTATGTGGCAAATTAATGAGAGGAATCAAGCTACTTTATCAGAATGGATATCTTTTGAAGTAACGAACTATGGTTGGATTCAACAAGATGAAGTATTACTTCCAAATTATTTCGAAGGTAATATCGCGATGGAATATCTGATAAAATATTTTTGTTCGTGCAAGAGCAGAAATAAACCCTGTACAAACATTGTGTGGCCATGTTTTGCACCTGAATTAGACTGTTGTGATATATGCTCTTGTTCTGAATCATGTTGCAATATGAGTAAAAACCAATGCGATGAAAATGCATGTGATGATCCAGAGCTAAATAATGAACTTTGTTAACAAATAAATGATATTATTTTTCTTTACCTTTGTATATATTGCTTTTCTATAACTTTATTATACAAAAAATATAAAAAAATGTAAAAAAATAATAAAAATTTATGATAATAAAGGTCTGTAAAATTTGTTCAAAACATTCATCCACTTTTTAAAGAAGATAGTTACATAAAAATTTGATTTATTAATAGTGATAGATAGTGAGAGGATAATTAATGGCGAGTGTACGTTCAAACGATAATCGCGCGCAGTATATTCGAAGTGTTTTTCGTTCTTTGCAACACAAGTTCTTGCAATTTTGCCAAAAACTTCTTAAAACTATATTAATTAAAAGCTTATTAATTGTAAGCATCATTTTGAAAATTTCTTCGACTCTTTTATTGGACGAAGATAAAAACCCGATTATTCGTTAAATAATTAAGTATATATAGTTACGTAACATCAAAACAGGTCAACTTTGGTTAACAATCTAAACATTTTTTCATTTTTTCAAAGTGCTTAATATCACGATCAAATCGTAAAAGTTTCATTTCAATATATAAAAGTGGAAAAAATTGACAGCGAGTTGAATCGTAATCCGCGCGCGTATTACTTTCGAAAAAAAAACCAGTTTTTCTCAAAAAACACAATGATCCCCCACTCCAATCGAAAAATTTTATCGAGAAAAGTTGTGCATATTTTTGCAACGAACATTTTGGTACCAAAATTTGTCGGTTACCAAAAAGTTATGGGTTCTTCATTAACGAGAGCTCTTTTTTGGGGTACGCCGCTCGCCTAATATGCAGCTTGTATCACAGTTTTATGTACTACTTTCGTTTGAACAACAATTGGTTTCGGTACTGTCCCTTATGAGTTCGAATCATTGTTGTGCGCATCTAAAGTTATATTTTGTCTCAAGTATTTTTCATTATTACTTGCTGAATACTAGCTTTTAAGTGTAAAAGTTTGATTTGGATTATTGAGAAGACATCATCAAAGGTATGTAATCTTTAAAATATGTTTTATTGAGGCTGGCTGTTTTTTTACATCATAAATTGTTGACCACGTGCCAGTGGTACTAATTGACATTGCTCATGGTGAAACTGTTCCAGTATATACCATAGTTTATTTTTTTATAGGGATGAACCACTGCTTTTATAGCAGATAACAAAAATAAAGAGGAAGTAAGTATATGATAAAATGGAAAATATGAATACGAGTGAAAATGGTCATAAAACAAATATGGAAATGGTTATAACAGGTGAAAGCGGGTGAAAATACAGTTAAGACTGCTGCAAGCTGCTATGAAGTAAGCATCTACTATTTCAACAGAAACACCAAACATGGAAGAAAGGCATAACATTGAAGAAGAGAAACTTGAAAAAGTAAACGCTGAGAAAAGGCGCAAACTGTAAAAAAACGAATTGTTGTGAAATAATAGTCTAGTGAGAGCAACGTAGAAGAACAAATAGTCGATGAAACATCTAATTTTACATTCTACTTTCCCACAGTTAAGGATGAAGACACTGTTGAAGAAAATACTTATACCTAATATGCAAACTACCTCAGTTATCTGTAGCGGAAGAAACTCAGAGATCAGTAGTTACTCAGCTTAAATTTGCTTATAATTTCAAAAATTACAATCTGCAATAGTTAACCATGTAATACTTACTCATAGCGTATTTTTTATTTTTACACCATACTGTTGATTTTTGTACTATATTTCTGATTTTGGAATAAATATTTCAGTTGTTTCTGTTATTTTTTAGTGATGTCCCACTGTAGACCATAGGGGTGGTGCATAGTGGGACGTGTGGTGCTAGTGGTGCATAATGGAACTAATTTTTTTCTTTATAACTAAAATCATTTTAGAACAACAAATACAATATGTATTTGAAGAATAAAAATATCTACCTACGCAAAAAAAAATTAGAGTTTTTGCACATATACTTATCTCTATACTTAATAACGAAAAAATAAAAAGTTGTCCCTGTATAATATACCATTCTCCCTACACTGTAAAAGATCACCTGTAGAATAAAATGGAATCCTTCAACAAACACAAAAGTTCAATAAGAGGTTTCAGATGAAATCTGATTAAGAATCAGATTCCTGAATCAAAATATGTTATTTACCATTAGAAAAGCTCTCACCGGACTATAACTTGCACGGTGCAATGAAAAACGAAGGGTACTCAAGAGAGTACTTCACTGGTGGTCGATATCGTTGTTCACATGTAAGGATGATTTTCAAAGAATCATAATTTGTGAATTAATGCTTTTATATCAACTCTGAATCTTTTCTGCTCTGAAACACATTGGTCCTTCATAACTGATAGGCGGAAAACTGAAATTAATGATACTTTTTGAATACGTCAAAGGTTTTAAAAGTGGTGACTCTCGTGATGACTGAAGTGAGTTTCATATTCGAACCGGTTCATCATGAAATTTAAATCACATAAAAAGTTGAGTGAATCGTTGGTCATTTCAGTACTCAACTATTGTGATTTTCTCCATTTCCCCATCTTAACTATCTGACGAAAACCAGAATTTTTATTTTACAGAATACTTGCATAAGGTTCATTTTCAATTTTAAAAAGTTCGGCCATGTTTTGGAGAAATATCGATTATTGAGGTGGTTGAGGATGAAACATCTAATTGGGTAGGGTGATGGCACCAGTAGTCGCCACCTCTCCAGTAATTGCCACTTTCAAATTTCTTCTTTGATAACAAGAATTCCTACAAATATGTAGAGACCGCCTTTCCTCGGTTTGATATTGACACATTTCTATAGAGCCCTGCAATTTTTTCACTGACCTACAGATGGCATAACGTCAGGTATAACTTGTTGTATAATTTCGCGCCAATTTCACATGGAGGTTATGTATAACTGTTGGGCGATCATACTAGGGTAAATGGATTACATTTTAATTATTTTTTCTTGAAATAGTGGTTACATTGAAAAAAAACTTCGATGTGAGTTTCATTAAAGGGTGCATATTTCATGTGTTGTTCTTTTTCTTCAGTATATGATTAGCATTTATAAGATATCATGGGGTGGCAATTATTAGTCAACATTTTATTAGGATTCCAAAGATTGCCATAACATAGCAATAATTGGTATATGTGGACAACAGTAAAAAACTTAACTGTTATGATTTCAAAAGAACTAATATTATAAATATGAAATACCAGTCAATTTAAAACTCCTGGCATAAACGGAACCAGTAGTTGCCATGGGGTAGCAATTTTTGGTTATGACTGTGGCACTTACTGGATCGTTTTTACAGAAAGGTCGAATATGACAGAACAAAAGGGAAAAAATATTTTTTCGTTATTTTGAAGAGTCTATGGTAAAAGCTATCGGGCTTCGGAGAAATATAATGTACCACGAAGAACTTTGGGAAACAAAGTCTCTGGGAAGACACCAGAGAATAGAAAAATGGACCCTAAAACTATATTGACGGAAAATGAAGAACAACGTTTAGTGAAATGGATTATTGATATATCTAAAATGGGGTTTCCTCTTGTTGAAGAGGATATTTTGAATACAGTCAAGAAAATTGTTAAGTATTAATAATGAGAGGGCAAATCCCTTCTCTGATGATAAGCCTGGAAAAAAGTGGTTTAAATTATTCATGAAAAACTAATGAAAATACTTCCAAAACGCCACAGAAATTAGGTGAAATCGTTGAAAAAGAAGAAGAATCTCCTTTTTCCAAAGCAATTCGATGGCCAACACCGAATGTAACAAAAGAAGCCGTTAGGAAAATTGAAAACGTGCCATCAGTTGTTACTTCAAAAGAGTGGAAAAATTATTTTCTCAAAAAAGAAAACGAGAAGTTGAGGAAAGAAAAAGAGAAGGAAAATAGAAAGCAGAAGAGAGAGTAAAAAAAACTTGAGAAGGTGGAAGAAATGAAAGCGAAGAAAGAAGGAAAAACGAACAAACGAAAACTGTTCGAACTGAGTTCAAGCTCAGAGGAATCTGAGAAAAATGAAATTATACCTTATGAAGAAAGTGATAACGATAGCCATTTGGAGAAGAACATAGAAAATAATGACAAGATGTTGACATGGACCTTCCAGGACTGGGAAAATGGGTCCTTGTTAAATATTCGACAAAAAAATCGGTGACGCATTTCATTAGACACATTATAGACGTGAATGTGGATGATTATTTTGTGAAATTTACTTTCCTTGGTGGAAAATTTTTTTGGCATGAAAAAGACGACAGTGATAATGTATCAAAAGATGATATAATAAAAGTTTAACCTGAACCTACTTTGTATAGGCGAGAACAGATGGATTTTGGGATATAATATCGTTTAATTGCTCTTCACCAATTCAATATTCTGTTTTTTTCCTGTTTTATATTCAAATGTTTATGGTTTTTTAGATTTTGACATATTTTTAATATTTTGTTTATAATGTACTAGAGATTTTATGCTTTGATACCAAAGAAAATAAGATTTATTTTTGAAATAAAATTATTTACTATTTTTTATTTATTTTTCCTATGTGATATTTTTCATATATTATTAGTTTGTATTCGAACTCGATTCGAAATATTTTCACCCTTTTACATGTTCATATTCCAAGTTGAGGGGCTATTCTCTACAGTGGCAATTAATAGAATGAAACATGGCAATTATTAGAAATTTTCAGAATTTCAGTGGCAATTACTGGCTGCGGATGGACCTTTGAAAAATTCCAAATTTTTCGAAAAATTATATTAAAAATCAATAAGTTAACGTTGTTACGATATTGAAGAAGGGACATTTCATCAGCTCAAAACAACGAAATTTGTTATTTCGCGTAATATATCTGTAAATATGTAAAAAAGCAAAAATTTTGTCTTAAAGTGGCGATTACTGGTGCAGTCACCCTATCATTATTCAGTTTTTGTGCACAAAATATTACAGACTTCTCAACCATCCTACCTGTAGAGAAAATGAAAATACAGGAGTGATTATCACTTTAGAGATATGAAGGATAGTTCAGTTCTGAAGATACCCGAACATCGTACAAACGGTTTTCAACATAGTTTTTCACCATTATATATGTGGGAATTCGTATAATGCTCTTGAAGATCATTTTAAAGTTTAGTCTCTTTCTAGTTTTAAGAACCTCGTGAACAGCAGAGTTCCATCACTAAGTTCGTATTTTTCGCGCGAAATGCATTGCGTCCAGATGCGATTCTAACGGATTGAATTACATTTCGAAAAATCGCACTTAAGTAAATAGAAAACCGAATTGAAAAGTAGAAAATAATTCATTTCATTGAAAAAAAATTCGTACATCGTGGTTGAAGAGAAAAGTTCAAACCAACGAAGAAACCCGAGAAGAAACCTCAACATCAACTCAATCTACGTACCTACCTAATTTCAACCATCTAGATATTGTAAAAAAAAATTTAGCGAAGTGCATCGCTTACTGCAGAAGCTGTGGAGTTCGGAAATTTTCTGAAGCCAAGATAAAACAAGAAATATCTACGTAAAAATGACGGCGGTTGGAAAAATTTAACCAGAAAATTAACCACCTTGATAGTTTTGTTCTGCCTCGGAAACTATTTCAAATACCTAGCTCATTTATAGTGATGCGATTGATGCGCACCGCTGGAGATGTCAATATGTACCGGCAAGGATATTTATATGAAAATTACGGGGAAAATTAGAAATATCTACGTAAAAGTGGCGGCGGTTACGGAAATTCACTCTAATTTTGATACTTTCGTTCTGCAATTTCAGCTCATTTGACTTTATGGGAGCCGCTGAAGATGCCAATATATAGCGGGAAAAGAATATTATATAATATGTATAAGTATATATATATATATATATATATATATATATATATATATATATATATATATATATATATATATATATATATATATATATACATATACCGGGTGTCCACGGAAGGTGGCTCGCCCTATAACTTTTTTCTTTTCGGAGATAATGAAATGAAATTTACAGTATCTGTTTAATGCATAAAACTGCGTTTTCTGACAAGTAACTCAACTTCATGCAACTTCCGGTTTCACCGGAAGTGACATAAACTTTCGATTTTTAAATGGGACACCTGGTATATTTTCAGTTTTTTGTCTCCATATGACATTAAGAATACAACCATGTATCATTTGCTACTTTTTGTAACCGTTGTTCAATTTTTTTTTCGAAATAAGTTTTTATTGTAGAGGGCTATAGATGCGTTCAAATAAATAATTTCGATCCTAAAATGGCCCTGTTTGCCGTCCAGGGACGTAGATTTGTGGGCGTGGCTTTGTTTCAGTTGTGTTGGTCACAGGCTACTCGATGATTTCAAATGTTATTTTAATCTCAATAAGATTCTTCATTTAAAGAAAGTTCTAAGGTTATGGGATTTCAGGTTTTTATCGAAAGTTTTCTTTCAACCTAATACCTAGAGCGCGGTATCAAATTGATCGTAATAAAATTATCTTTTTTTTTTTAACCCGACGAGCCACCATGTTGCCATTTGAAAAAAAATAGTAATAAAAGTTTTAGAATTAAACTTCACATAGCTGGAACATTTTGATCGAAAACAGTGAAGTAGTATTTTAGCATACATTTTAGGACCGAAATTAGTTATTTCAACGCATCCATAGCCCTCTGCAATAAAAATTTATTTCGAACAAAAAATAAAAAAAAGGTTACAAAAAGTAACAAATGATACATGGTTGTATTCTAAATGTCATATGGAGACATAAAAACTGAAAATATACCCGGTGTCCCATTTAAAAATCGAAAGTTTATGTCACTTCCGGTGAAACCGGAAGTTGCATGAAGTTGAGTTACTTGTCGAAAAATGCAGTTTTATGCATCAAACAGATCCTCCAAATTTTATTTCATTATCTCCGAAAAATATGTATATATATATATATATATATATATATATATATATATATATATATATATATATATATATATATATATATATATACTTATACATATTATATAATATTTTTTTTCCCGCTATATATTGGCATCTTCAGCAGCTCCCATAAAGTCAAATGAGCTGAAATTGCAGAACGAAAGTATCAAAATTAGAGTGAATTTCCGTAACCGCCGCCACTTTTACGTAGATATTTCTAATTTTCCCCGTAATTTTCATATAAATATCCTTGCCGGTACATATTGACATCTCCAGCGGTGCGCATCAATCGCATCACTACAAATGAGCTAGGTATTTGAAGTAGTTTCCGAGGCAGAACAAAACTATCAAGGTGGTTAATTTTCTGGTTAAATTTTTCCAACCGCCGTCATTTTTACGTAGATATTTCTTGTTTTATCTTGGCTTCAGAAAATTTCCGAACTCCACAGCTTCTGCAGTACGCGATGCACTTCGCTAATTTTTTTACAATATCTAGATGGTTGAAATTAGGTAGGTACGTAGATTGAGTTGATGTTGAGGTTTCTTCTCGGGTTTCTTCGTTTCTCTTCAACCACGATGTACGAATTTTTTTTCAATAAAATGAATTATTTTCTACTTTTTTTACTATATATATATATATATATATATATATATATATATATATATATATATATATATATATATATATATATATAAGTATTCCTTACCTTATACCTTACCTATTTCCGGGGAAAATACGAGTGAAAAAGGGTTGAAGAACATATTTTAGTAGGTTATATGGTTAATTAGCTTGAGATATATCTTTTATTAAATTTGTGCGGTTATTTATATTTATAAGGCTGTTTATTTACATTTATATTCAAGTTTTTTTGCTATCTGTCTTCTTTTCCAAATGATGAGATGTTCCTTGAAGGTTAAGTGCTAGAGTAGCGTCTGCTAAACTTCTGGAAGATTTTTGTATCACAGCAGTCATTGTAGGATATCAGTGAACGTCCATGGAATATTATTGAAATTATATGCAACAAAAATTGGCCAACGTATAGTGTGTCCAATTTTCAGTACTTTTGAATGGTATCTCCGTTAATTTTGAAGATAGAGTGTTGCGGTTTTCGCGACACTGTGCTACTTTTTCGTAAAACTGACGATGCCGTCAACAGCATTTTAATAGCCCTTTTAGTTTTTAAGATACAGGGCATTTTTGTAAATGTTGCATTTTGGGATCCCGTCGTATCGCCATTATCCTTCATCTCATCGAAAAGGTAATAATAGGTACAAAATTCTTATTGTTTTTTTTTCCGTAGAATGCAGGGGCGTAGATAATTTTTGTTACATATTTACTATTTTCGAGTTTATATAAAGCAAACTTATGTTTTTTTAAATGGAATGCCCTGTATATTTATAGACTTTTAAATTTGTCTTTTTTTTTGCCTTTTCAAAAATATATGATAGTATAAACTTTTTCTCAGAAACGCTCAAATAAATGACAATTTTCTAAAATTAAATGCATAAATCAATAGAAGGCCATGGATAACATGGAACAAGTGAAAGTTACCTACATATTACTAACGAAGAATTGGATACCTTGCATAAAGGTATCTTTTACTTAAAAAATACCTATAGGTCTTTTTTCTATCAGTGAGTTTGTGTCAACAGTTTTGTAGCGTAAAGTAACAATATTACAAACAAAAATAAATAGCATTATTAAAAAAAAAATCGCCGATAACGGCGATACGACGGGGATCCCAAGATGCAACATTTTCAAAAATGCCCTGTATCTTAAAAACTAAAAGGGCTATTAAAATTCTGTTGACGGCATCTTCAGTTTTACGAAAAAATAGCACAGTGTCGCAAAAACCGCAACCCTCTATCTTCAAAAATAACGGAGATACCATTCAAAAGTATCGAAAATTGGACACACTGTACAGCAGCAATAATAATTACAGACATAACGTAAAAGGCACAATACTACCTGTATTTTGACAATCTAAAGGTACATATTCGATTGAAAATGTGATTCGTACTCGGATTCGTACGAGTTACGGAATAAATTCCACATCTTAAGAGCCGTGTAGTAAGTACCCATTTCTTGCAAAGAGATTATTGTTTTCATTCACAATGTTCCATAATGACATCTTATTGTGCCTGGGTAGATGGAACATTGCTCGAAATAATAAGGATCCATACATCCAAAATGTAATCAACTTAATATATTCTGATGTGTTGCTCAAACAATATTGTCTACTTCACGTCTGGAAACTATGAATATAACTCACCCGTGATAAATTGAATAGGTAATACGCGAAATATAAACGAAATTTCTGAGAAGAGAATATATTCTCTAGGTACAGTTGAAGGTTTCTGACCTATATTTAAATCATTAAATATTTCGAATTTCATTTCTATTTGATACCTAAGGTAAACGCACTAGTTGTCGACACTGTACCTGTAGTCGA
Organism: Cynegetis impunctata; assembly: GCA_030704885.1. Taxonomy (NCBI): domain Eukaryota; kingdom Metazoa; phylum Arthropoda; class Insecta; order Coleoptera; family Coccinellidae; genus Cynegetis; species Cynegetis impunctata. The sequence continues at coordinate 144,694 of JARQZK010002182.1, read as the reverse complement.
CACCCATTGTAATTATTGGAAAAAATAACGTAACCATAGCAAACATCGGCTTCCCGAAATAACCAATGATAGCTCCGACTTTCTAGTGCACATTGCCATAGTTATGCCATGGAAACTCACTAACATACAAGAATACAATTGAAGTTTTTCCAGCAACCTCGACTTTTCCCGCCAATAACCAGTGTTTGTTAAGGTGTAGGTTAAGAAAAGCTAATTTTGTTGTGGTGTTGTTTAGTGGTATTTTTTTGACTAAAAATGTTTTTATTGTGTTCTATTAACTAAGAAACCTTCGAAGCTGCAGCCCAGGTAAGTATATTGTGGTTATTTAAGTTTTTGACATATTTTTTGGCATGTGTCGAGTTCTGGTACAAGAAAAGTGCTATGTTCCTATAGTAGACAGGGGTGTCGAGAAAAGGAACATTTTTATAAGCTAATAACTCAGTGTGGTTTGAACGTTCAGCTCATTTGATACAGATATGTATACGTTACTTTACTGTACGATAACTAGATCCAATATTCGTCACCCCATGTCGACTATTGGAACGGAGTGTGATCTTTGGTGTGGATCACACTCCGTTCCAATAGTCGACATGGGGTGACGAATATTGGATCTAGTTATCGTACAGGTGTGGTAATCTCCTATGGTCGACACGGTTGTCGAGGAAAAGAAAATATTCATGTGAAAAGAGCCCAATGTAACTGTAATGGTTTATTCATTCAATACGGATCAGAACATATAACATTTGCCTTTTTTGTTATCGCCTTTCGAACTAACTTTGCTGTGGCCAGAACATTCTTCACAGCCATAAAACGAAAGAGAGAAATTCTACCTGCTGTGATAGAGTACTATAAAAAAAAAGAATGTAAGGAACAAGAAGAAGAAAGGCGTAAAGAAGAAAGGAAAAAAGCAAGAGATGCCAAGGACGAGTTAGCACACAACAGAAGAAACTTAAGTTGATAAAGACAAAACAACCATTGCCACCAGAGTAGTCTTCTTAGGATTCAGACAGGACTTCATACCGAAGATTCTGACTGGGAAGAGGTGTATTCTGAAAATACTAGCTTTGAAGACTTGATGAAGCAAGGAAGTTTTATATTATCAGAGTTTAAGAGTGGCAAAAGGAATGCGTCTGTATTCATATACTTATGTATTATTCAAGCATTTGTTTCACGTGGAAACATATTAGTTATGGGTTGAAAAACTTTGACAGTCGAAGAAAAGAATTTGTAGCTGTTTCATATATTCCATTCGAGGGGTTGACCGCGGTCCAATTTTGGTGTACAACGTCCAGGAATTTTATGCAATTTCTTGCAATTTTATGCAATTTTTTGCAATTTTCTGCAATTTTCTGCAATTTTTTGCAATTTTACGCAATTTTCTGTAATTTTTTGCAATATTCTGCAATTTCATGCAATTTTTTGAAATTTTCGGCAATTTTTTGCAATTGTATGAAAATTTTTCGGAATTTTATTATCAATTTGTGGACTTTTCTGGAATGTTTGCATTTATTTCATAATATTTCGAAAACTTCTATAATATTTATGATATTATATTCTCTATAGTTCGTTATCGCGTATAAACTGAATGCTCGGGAACATTGGACTGTAGCTCAAACCTCAAACCCTTAAAGTTGAATACAAAGCGTCGAAAATTAATCCGGAACATTTTTGGGATATTGTCGGGAAATATTTTGGTAATAATAAATCCTGGAATTCATCAAAATTATTTTGAAATTACAAGGAATAGACAATGCTTTCGCTATGAGAGCATTGAAAGAGGAAGATAAGCCAAATCAAAACATTTGTTCGAGATGATTTACCTGAACTGATTCCTAAAAGCGATTATCCCAAATATTATGAACATTTATATAGCGAACGCCTTCAAAAATTCAAATTTTTACTGGGCTATAAGAAACTGAAGTTTTTTGGAACGAAGTTCCCTATCGCGCGTTGCGAAAGGGGGCTAGACGGATTAAATTAAGACCAAAACTTGTACCGACACTTTTTGCGCGCGCACGCCGTTTTCTCTCTCTTTCCGTTCTCTCATCCCGTCTCTTTCTAATCCCACTCCGCTACGTCGCCAATGCATTGATGTGAAACATCGAAATAATTGTGTATAAGTTATATGTATGAAAGAACAGATTACGACAGGAATCAGATATGGCATAATGAAAATGAAAAGATGAAGCTTTACAAATTTGTTCTATAAAATAATGACTAAGTATTGTAGGTTTATATTCATATTCAATTATATAGCGTGGCGATACGTTATCCTCTCGTTATTATCACTCTTGCGTCTACAAAATTACATAGCGTTGACGACCGGGTGGTCTAAGTACAGATACCTGGTGTGTCGTATTTCTGGGTTCGAATCCCAGAGGTGACTCCTAGCTTTTTTCATTTTTTCATTTACAATCTTGTAATTGCTGTTAGCCCCACATTTCAAAATTAATTATTTAAGTTTACGTTATTAGTTATTCTCTATAATACTAAATTTCCTAAATACTTTTATGTACTAAAATAAAAATCAATCAGCAATTTTATTACAATTCCTTCACTAATTAATCTAAAGGAACTTCGTTCCATCCGGGTGTCCCTTGACACCTCTCTTCTTTTTTTTTTTACTCTATGGACCTACTGTTTAACGCCAGTTCCGAACGGCTTATGAACTTGTAAACACTGTACATTACCAAGCTACTATTTTTTTTCATTGAACCACTCAAACTCAACAACATACACAAACATCCATTCCTAACCCAGGATTCGAACCCAGCACACCTGCTTCACAGCCGGTCAATCAACCTCTTCTCCACAAGGCGCGTGTAAAAACAAAAAGTTTTTATTTCTAAGTTTAAACAACTGCAAATACAAATTTCATTGAATTCATTCAATAGTGTATTCTGTCCCATTCCTTGTGTAATCTGTCAATCGAAAATAGTAATAAGTAGTTCTCAACAGTCTCTCATATTCAATAATTGTTTGACCTACAATTTCTCAACTTCAAAATCAATGAGAAAAAACAAATGTTACAGAAGGGGTATTGCCTATTTTGACAAATAACTTAGAAAATATGAATGAAAATAAGAAAACAAAAAAATTAAAACAACCAAATTTATTTTCTATATCTGCAAAAGTTGTTTATTTATAACCTTCTTATAGAAATGATTGAAAAACCTATTTTGACATTGGTGATCTGAATTCATTTTGATTGATTGGGAAATTCATTCTCATTTTCGTAGACCATTTGTATCCATTAGATGGTCAAATAGAAAACAATTGCTTGAACGTCTTAACTGATGCAAAAATAGATTAGGAATTTAGGGATAGGCGATACTACTCATGAAATAAGTTGGAACGAACTGAAAGTATACAATATAGGTACCTCAAAACTGACAAGCAGATGTCCACAAGAATGACCTAAATTTTGATACGACTTTTATTTGTGATGGGCAGGTTGCATATGGAAAGATCGATGAAAATTTCAATTAAGAAGAAATATCTCTGTTCAAATAATATTTTTCTGAAGATATCTCCGCACCTCCTGATAAGAATATCCCTCGGAATATCCTCAATTTTGAAAAAATGTGGCATCATTTGATATTCCACAAAATCTGGAACCAAGAAGTCCTTACGTTGATGTAGAGGTTTAAGAAAAAATTGTAACTATAAGAAAAACAACTTTATGCTGGTTACACAATGAAAATCAACCACAATATTAAATAAACTCTTTAACTTTTAAATACAAAAACAATTGAAGTTCTATTTCATTTCAGATTAAGCTCTGATCGGCTATTGAGAGTGATGTCAAATAAAAGAGCACCAATTTAAACTCATCCTATTCACAACCTTTTGTGATCAAATCACTAGAAAATTATTATGCTGTTTACTACTCAGATGGTCTATAGGAAGAGTTATCGGGAAGATAGTTGAGGAAAATTTCATTTTCTTTGGTCCCAAGCTCCTTAATAAGGGCATCGTAAGACCGTATTCGTATAAATACTCCTACATAACAACTGAAACAAAAATTCTAATTAATTTTTACATTATATACCTATGCTATTGTTTATTTGAACATTTTAACTATATAAGTATATAATTTTTAGTTTCATTATTAAATTTGTAAAATTTTTCAGAATTTCTCTATGAATTTCCTGAAATTTTATGCAATTTTTCGCAATTTTCTGCAGTTTTTTTTCAATTTTTTGCAATTTTATGCAATTTTTTGCAATTTTATGCAATTTTATGCAATTTAGTATTTTAGTGTACATGATTTCCTAACGTGGTTAACCCCTCGATTCCATTCGATCAGATAATCAGTAAAGTCGAGACTCCAGAACTGACTACACTTGGGGAAAGGGCCAGCTACCGATTTATCAATGCCTTAGCAATTAATGAACTATAAAAGTGACTTAAGAAAGCTTTTGTTACATTTGTGTTCTTAAAATCTTTCTATTTCATTTTACCTCTAAGATATTCAATTCACAAATGTGTTGAATATTTTATTATTGTATTCTGCTTTCATAACATACATTTTTCTTGTTATGTAATTTCCCAAGATCAAAACTGATGTTATTTACATGTGTCGACTACTGGAGCATTTACAGTGTCAAGAACTGGAACATCCTTAATTTAGCGTAACGAGCTTAGGGACATTTGCAGATATTTACAAAAAAATTTATTTTTTTGTTACTTGGTTTAAAATCATCCCAATTTCTGATTCGACGTGAAGCCTAAACTATGAACATCCGGTAGACATGGTAGTTTTGATATGAACTTCAATTCTCTGGAATCTGTGCCAGAATGACTGATTTTTTTTTCTTAACGTGTCGACAACTGGTGCTCTTACCTTACTTAAAAGATTCAAACGTCTAGTTTGTATAATGCCCTCGATAATGCCACAATAATGTTTCAATTATCTATTTATATAGGTATATATATATATATATATATATATATATATATATATATATATATATATATATATATATATATATAATTGAAAGCTTATTGTGACATTATACAAACTAGATCGATACGTTTGAATCTTGTAGTAGGTATCAAATAGAAATAAAAATAGAAATATTTAATAATTTAACCATAGTTCAGAAAACTTCAACTGTACCTAATAATTCACCTTCCGAGGCGGTCACTCGGAGTAATCTCGGAATCGTAGGTACATAGGTACTTGATAAGTTTAGATTATACTCGGCTTCACTTTATTACACAATGGTGTTGTGTATAAATTAAACCAATATAATGACACTCTTTAAAATATATGAATCAGCAGATTATGAAAATTCAATTCGAAGATTCTTATTATTGATTGGTATTTAGGTGCAATCGAGGGTACAACGAGGAGTACAATCGAGAGTACAATGTTATATTCACGTTAAAGATAAGATGACAAAATCTTATGGATGGATACATAAGGTTGTTTCGAAAAAATCTGAGTGAAATTTACAAATTCACACGTCAAATTATTCATATTACTGTATGTATACCTATATTGTCAGTATGGTGTAGCTGATTAATTACCTACTAATCCTTAAATACTTTATACTTAATAATCAAATTGTTTAACAAAGTAATTTGAGAAGTCTAAAAATAAAAGTATTTCTGAGAGTATTTTACTGTTTTATTTCTAAATGTCAAAATAATTATGACTATCCCGGGAAAACTTAACAGGTAGATAATAATCGAAGAAATTTCGAAACTGTGGTAGACACCAAGAGAATAAAATCAAAACAGAATAGGTATCAACCTATATATTTTATTGAAAGCGAGGTTATAAGTAGGTAGGTATTTAAACGTTAAACACACAACTGGAGAATATTGATTGATGATAATGTAAATTTATAACAATAGGAATAAATACCCGTGAATAAGGCGTACAATTTCGACATCATATAAGAAAGTACATGTGACAAATGATACAAGTTCGAAATACTTAAGTAACTACAATGAAAATTTTTTTTTATAATTAATGCAGTTGGAACGCCTTGCAATTCAATTATTTCGTTTATTGATATTAACGAAATAAAAGTAAATCAAGATATAGAAATTAATCAATTTCACTCAAAATTCTTAAATAAATAATGTAAACTGATATTTATCAAGAAAATTGCATACCTTCACATCCTACTTGATCCCCGCTTCAAGGAAATGCACCGAACAATCACAAAATAAAATAACATATCTTGGCAGGGGTTCTATCAAAACAGTTGATTTCATTCACAAAATCAAAGAAATCTACAACACAATACAGTCATTCATCACAATGTTCCTCCAACCACCTCTCCAAACGAAGAAAGGTTAATGAACACAGAAAATAACTAGGATATACAGATTTGCACACTTTGTACCGGTATTTGTATCAATGAATTTAAAAAAGACTAATATCGTTTCGTGAACCTGCGACGCTATTCACGGATAATATTCAATATACGGTAGTAGCGTATAGAGCTGCATTTTCATGTTCATTGCTGAAGCTATTCCGTCCACTAGACGAAAACAAATTTGATTATTTTTTAGAAGATGATAGCACGAGAAAGACAAAGATGCACATATGACATGCGTACAGTATTCCAATAATTTCCTGGAATCCTTTGTTGATCCTACACTATACCGTGTTAATCTTGTTCAATTTTCTTATTGCAGCGTCATCTAGAAGGGAGTGGTGAAATTTCATATAGATTTCTGTTTGAAATATTGCGTATTAAATTGAGATGAAAAGTAAAAATTTGAGAAGCATGTCATCACAAAGTGTAATTCACCATATTTAACTCGGATGATTATAAATGGTGATATGAGCTATAATTAAGAGTTGATTACCATTATATAAAATTCTAATATATTTTTCATTCACAAATAATACCTATCAAACAATTTCAATTAAAATTCCAAAGGCTTATTTGTTCAATTACCTAATTTCCATCATTAAAATACTTTCGATACGAGGTAGTCAGACTTTCCGTATCGAATGAAACAACACGAATCAGAAATATATCTTTCTGTAAGTTTCCAAAATACGCATCCACCATTCCTTAGGACATCAAATTGACATTTTCCAGTCTATGGGGTATATGAGGCGTGCGTTTCCATAACTAACTAGATCCATTTTTTACTAAAATTGAGAAAATGGCGAAAGTCCCTCCTTTGACTACTTTGACACATACCTGTATAATTTTACTGTACCAAATCTGATTTCTTCCAATAATACTATGATATCAAAACAAGAGTACGTTTCCAAAACTAGCTACATCCTTCATAAACACTGTTACAAAGTGTTTAAATCCACCGAAGTAATTTCTGTTTCAAAACTGCATAGATCCGATATTATTATGTTATTCATTGCATGCTACGGTTTCAAAACTTGTTAGATCCCGTTCGTATGTGCAATAGGATTGTTTACTGTTTTTATAATTATGTTAGTAGGTGTTTGAACGTGAAGCAGTATTGTTGTCGGTTATTTAGTACATTTTGTGGTTTAGAATATAAAGTTAAAAATAGTTTTAAGCATGGAAAGAGTTCCTACCTTATCAGCGCCTGGAAGGGGAAGAAAAAGAATAAGAGATGAATCCAACTGGCAAAAAACTAAGAAAAAAATAGAACGGTAAGAACGAAAATTTATATCATTGGCATTCCATATAAAACTAAATTATTTTTTAGGCATAGACCAAAGAATCCTCCTGAAAAACCGCAGTGCAAACATAGTAAAACGTTTTCTTGTCCAACTTTAAGCATGCAAGATATAAGAAAATTTCATCAAGCGTTTTATGATAATAAATCAAAAGCTGAGCAAGATAACTTTATTTTAACGCATACATCGCAGTGCGCACCAAAAAGGCATCGTCCTTCAAAGGGTAGGAAAACTAACACTGTTCCTGTGTTCTACTTTATGAAAACCAATGAAGGAATGGAAATAATTTGCAGCAAAGCCTTTTTGACCATACTACAAATATCTAGATTTCGGGTGCAAAACATTAAAAAAAAAGTAAGCATTATCTTAAAGAAGGTACTCAACCCGAAGAAAGAAGAGGTGGGGACAAAAGAAGTAAAGTTTATGCTACACACAGAGAAAAAGTAACTGATTTTATTTTGAAATTAAAATGCATTGATTCACACTATACCAGAAATAAATCGGAACGCCAGTACATGTCCAGTGACTGCAGTATTAGAAAACTTTGGACACTATATTGCCATGATAATGAAGAGTTTAAAGTTAAGTATGACTATTTTCGGACTATTTTTGATACATATTTTAACATAAGTTTTAATAGTCCAGCAACAGATGCTTGCTCTGAATGCATAAGTCATAAAGTGCAAATACGTTCAACGAAATCGGAAGAGGCCAAGTTGGAGTTAATAACGAAACTAAGGGTGCACGATTTAAAAGTCAAAGCTTTTTATGAAAAAATTAAAAGTCCCGAGGATGATGTTATTAAGCTCAGTTTTGACTGCCAAAAAAATCTGGTCCTACCACGGGTACCAGATCAGTCAGCTTACTATTCCAGGCAACTGTATTTTTACAACTTCAATGTTTGTCAAGGTCGTTCCAAAGCCCCTCAAACCAAAGATAGTGTAACTGCCTTTACATGGACTGAGAATATGAGACAAAAGGGATCCAACGAAATATCTTCAATGCTGTACCATCAACTTTCATCTTTAGATCTAGAAGATTCTATAAAAAGTATCCAGCTCTTTTGTGACGGATGTCCTGGCCAGAATAAGAATGTGACTATGATAGGTATGTTGATGAAATGGCTGTATTCTTCAGGTTCTTCTGTCAAAGAAGTATCCATTATTTTTCCCGTGGTGGGTCACTCATTTTTACCTCCTGACCGCGTGTTTGGGCGGATAGAAAAGGTTATAAAGACCAAAGACACCATTGCTTTACCCAATGAATACAGGGCAATTATTTCCAATTATGCCACGGTTCTGGAATTAGGCAAAGATTATCAAACGTATAACTGGAAGGAACTTGTGCAGTCCGTCATCAAGCCTCCTGGGCAGTGGCATTTTAAGTTTTCTTCATTAAAAAAAATTATTTTGAGGAAACAGTTTAAACAAAGAGTGCCAACAGTAGTCGTCAAAGGCGAAATGAACTATCGAAATGACCTTGGAGTATTTAAGACAGTAGTTAGAAAGGGAAAGAGTTTGGAAAACATTATTCCAGAGCCCCTCGAAAATAAAGTGCCAGTAAAAAAAGAGAAGCTCTCCGATGCCGATGCGCTTTTAAAAAAACATTATGGTCCTGATTGGAGAAATGGTGCAGAAGATGATTATTGTCATTTTATGAACGTGTTCTTAGTACCATTACAGAAGATGATGACTTGCAAATTTAAAATATGTTACATTCTGGACCCGTTTTATATTAAATGAGAATCTGAAGTTTTGTTTTAAGAGTTTTTAAGTTGAATAAATAATATTTTTGCGTCACATAAGTTTCTTTAAGTTCGCAACCCTACAGGTACTTTTCCAAAACTGTCTAAATCCGCAATATGTTTCCAAAACTTGTTTAATCCTACTTTGTTTTTCAAATAATTCAGTAAACTATTATCTAATATTTTATTGCTGACCGAAAGACAGTTTTAAAGGACATCCTCAAAATAATAAACCAGTCGCATAAACCTATTTGATTTCCCAACAAAGTTATCAGAAAAGTTGGATTTTCTCGAAATCACATCCGATGGATTTAAAAAGTTTTGGAAATGGACGCCTCATATATAACTTCATTTTACTTCTTTATTATACCTGTATCTCCCACAGCTGAGTACCTGGGCATGCACATAGGCAAAAAATTAACATGGAAAGAACACGTCATTGAGAAGCGGAAACAAATAGACCTAAAAGTTAAATAATTGCACTGACCCATTGATAGGAAATCAATATTAACATTGGAGAATAAACTTCTCATCAAAAACACTATTACAAAGCGAATATGAGCTCTGGGGATGCACCATTAATACAGACATTTCAATAATTCAAAGTCAGTCCAAATTCCTGAGAATGATAAATGCACCATGGAACGTTTCAAATCAAACACTACGCGAAGACTTGAAAGTACCATACGTGAAAGACGTCATCAAGGGAAAAAAGCGAAAAACTGGAGGCTAGAGGGCCATATGAATATTTTACATCATCCATTGACTGAAGTACAAAACGATGGGCGATTCAAACGAAAATGTCCAGCACTTCTAAAAGAGATTTGAAGAGGCACTGCCTCTGGACAGGACTTCATCACGACACTTAACTTAGCTCTAAAGTCAGCAAATTATAAGCTTATAGAATATATTTATTACGCAGTAAGTATTATGTTCATTCATATCTTCAAAGTTATAATTAAGTGTAAGTGTAATCTCCTTTAATGAATAATATTGCATAGACAATTCCACTCATGTATAATAATTCCCATTTGAGAGAACGAAAATCGTAGTTTGCTATCGGATAAATAGGAAGGAACAGAAATGCAAGTGGATAAAAATATCGGATAAATTACGTTACCTTAGCAACGCTAGCAATTATTATTGAGTTCTCTATTTTGTTTCCTTATCTTTAGTATGTTCATTATGTTATTTGTGATAATCGCCGTAACATGTCAACCAATTTATTGAGGGGGAACGTTTTTTACGTGAAACTGGACTCGATCCCTTCAACCCCCTAACACCCAGAGATGCCACCCCAAATGTTTAAATGAGATAAGGGGCCCAGTGATACATCATTTTAAAGAACTGTTTTATCTCTACATGTTGCCGTCCTACGTGGCCTAACGAACGTGCTTCAGAAAATTTTTGGCAATTCTAACAACCAAGTATAAATATTGCTGTTTTTGCCATGTGACACAAATCATCCAATCAACATTTCTCCTCCTTGGCGGAGAAATAGAACTTTTCGATGATCCTGTCAATCGAGAAATGACGTTATTATCGTACGTTTGAAAATAAACTTCATTATCCCCTTCAGACTAATAGCGTTCCATTGGTAAAACTGGTGCGGCACTGAAACTCGATTAGTTCTGTCACAAAGCTGCCCTAGGGCAGTCCCAATGGATCACAAATTTTATAAATTCCGTTTCGGGATTCGGTAACACTACAGCTGTTTGTTTTTTGAGGTAATGTTAGTTTAATGTAATGTAAAGTTTCGCTTTTTTATTTTTAATCGTAAAATTGAAGTTTTTCTTTGTTTATGAAATGTAAAAAAATTACCCAAGAAATAAACCTTCAATTTGGAATTAATAACGATTAGTAACCCTTTGTGTCCTCGTTGATGACTGGGATACGCTTTTTAAGTTGACAACTGAGTATTTTTATTTAAACTTTTTCTGGCCAGACTGCTCCTTGAGAGAGTGTGCTTTGATTACAGATTACGATGAATTTACCTGTTCTTACATTATTGATTTCATAAATAATGGTATGGTTTCATTGAAAGAACCTCTACCAAATATTTATAGAATGGAAGGTTTTGACAGGTAGGTTGTATGCTAAGGTAACCATGCAGTCAGTAATTTACCTTGTATAAAGTGTATTGATTCACTGATTAAGATTTTTTTCTAATTTTGATCTGTAAAACTTTATATAAGTAATTATAAAATGCAAGATATTTCCTATAAGGCGATGAAATTAACTATTATTATATGTTAGCTGAAAAAACTGGCAAAACAACTAACTAATATTATAACTCTTGAAGTACATACATTTATTCTCTAAAAATTGGTTCAAGTAACTATATAAAGTTTAAATCATGCAATAACAATTTTCTGGCTTATTTTCACACAACAAAATGTATATTCCATTATATTTAACCGTCACGAAGCAGTACAGGAATAATTTTTTATTAGATCATGGTAAAACTTTATAAAATTAATAATTTAAAGTTCTCAATATTAAGTATTCTGTTATTCATTTGAATCAAATAAGTGCACTGACCCCGGCACGAGCTCTCGTACCTCGTGCCAAAAAATATGCACTCAGTTCAATTTCTACTGACCTAGTTTCCCAATGGATCAAGAACCCTCACACTAAGCTTACCAATGGATCATAAAAATTGCACTCAGTGCGCACTAGTTCTACCAATGGAGAACGCTATAACATAGACCAGCCAGAGATACAATTTGAAACCCAACAAAAATATTATATATTTCTGTGCACTAACCTAAAAATTAAAAGAGTTTTGGCTTTTGGGTGGTTATTGATAGTTTAAATAATTTTTAATATGAGAGTTACAGACGAAGCTAAATAGTTTAAAGTTCAGAAACACTGAAATTAGTCAAATATAAGTTAAATCGTAATCTTATGGAGTTGGAAAAATCTCGAGTATCATCTCTACTCGTAGGGTCATTCCCAAGCTGATATCAAATTGAAATTGTATAGGCAGGTTATCATCATCTGTAGAAGATGTTACCCAGAAACTTATTTTGTAAATTTTTGTTTAATGATACAATTTCTGTTAAAGAGAACACCAATATTGTGTTGGCTTCATTGGTTCAACTAAGTAGGTTCAAGAGTAAGGCTAGTAATGCTCATCAGTCTAGTGAAAGTTCGGATTCTGATCCTGCTACTGACTTACTGGTTGATGATAAAGCATCTAGAACGATGAAAATTAATGTTACTAATCGAAGAGTTGATTTAATACTGAAATCTGGTTTGGGAATAGCAAGAAACAAAATAGAAAAATTATTTTATGAAAGTAAAATAAGAGTGAATGGACAAAAAATTGAAAAGAAAAGTGTTCAAGTTGATAAAGGAGATGAAATTGATGTTATCAAAGGGCCAAGTCCTAATAACCCTGACTTATTGATAGTGGCTAGAGTTGAAGTTATATCAGTGAAACCAGATGAGGATAGCTTAGCAGTAAAAATTAGAAGATGCAAATCTTTATTGATAGAAAATTATGATAAATAATAGAAGTCGTTTAGTCATAATGTATAAATATGAAAAATAAATTGCTTTTGTTTTCTCTAGTCATTGTTTTACAGTAACAAATTCTGTCATTTTGAGTTATATTTAGATTATTTAAATATATATGTATTAAATTTTTAACATATCTTCTAGTGTACTCTATTTTCATTCTGTTTTGGAGATCATTACAAGATTTCATGATAACTTAAGTATGATCTGAAAGGCTGAATAAATTTACATTAACAAGTTCACTGCTTATGGCATAGTATATTTGTCAGTGCTCGAGGTAGGGATCTATGTTGATTGTAAGCCGTCAGTATTATTTTGGATCTAATTGTGAAAGAAACGAATTAGCAGAGACAGTATTTCTGAAAACTGAGAATTACCAGATGGAAACCAGTAACTTCTATGGAAATGCTAACATTTATTGAGTTAGTATTGCATACTGGTACAATAAGACTAAATTGTATGCTAGATTACTGGAAGATCCATCCTTTATTCAATCTTAAATGTTTTTCTGAGGGCGAGTTGTGATAGGTTTGCCTAGGTGTCTACATTTTGTGAAAAACGAAACTGGACAATCAAGCAAAGACGGAATGTATGAAATTAGACCTTTAATGGATTTTTACAACAATATGGTTAGCCTATATTATCCAGGATAGCAGCTTTTGCTAGATGAGTCCAAATACGGCATAAAATTTTATATATGCTCACAGAACCCAATGGAATTATCCTAAAATGACATTAGATTATATCGGCGGAAAAGACATAATACAAAGGTCAGAGCTTTCAAAAAAATATTTAGACCAAGGATATGTCTCTCTTGAGCTGACTGACTAACTGCAATACTTATTTTACTAGAACTTTAAGTTCAAAGACGACAAACAACCCCAAAGAACTTGTCATCAAAAAGTTGACAAAGAGAGAATCAGCTGCCATCTATTCTAACAACAAAAGGATAGGCAAGAAGAAAGACAAACGAGAAGTTCAGTATATTTCAAATGAGCATCAGAATGACATGGTTGAAGTTGTAGATAGAAGTGAACGCACTAAACAGAAACCCTCTTAAATATTCATGCGAAATAAAAACTCTTGGATGGTATAAAAAGCTTGGAATTTACTTTACTCAACTTATGCTCCTCAATTATTATTTTCTCTATAAACAATATTCAGTGAAAAATATTTCATTATATGATTACAAAATGTCCATATTAGAAAGACTTTTAAATGTAGAAGTGACCAAAGACCCGACACTTCAAATGCTAATAAACTAATAGACAACGTTGCAGGGTTTGTTCACAGAATAAAATTCGAAAAATGCTTTGAAGCCTTTCATGCATAAGTTACTAGTAAACATTTTTCAAGTTTCCTTTGTTCCGTAATCCATTTTTGATTATTCTCCTACTCTTAGTATACATTTTTTATTCGTTATATTTTTATCAAAAACTTTATGTACCTATGTTCGTTTTAGATTTTCTGTTGAGTTTATTGAAAAATATATTTTATACAATTTATTTTAGTTTACTAGTAAATTGACGTCAGTTATTTCAAGTTTGTTTATGATTTCAAACAAACGTCTACATTTATGGGCGACCGCACATTTACTACAATCGGTTGCGATTGTCTGAAACGATTTCAAATCGGACCACTAGCGCAAACTACCGACAAAATACGTCCGATTTTATTCGAATGTCACAAGCAGTGATATTTTTCGACCATGGTAATCAAATTTTCAGTATCGACATGATTTGACAATTCTTTTTTCTATTCTCTCTGTCAAAAACTGACAGAAATAATCGCATGTTTGCGGTATACTATGCAAAAACAATGGACGGCTTGCCTTCCGGTAATCGGATCAGACTTTTTATCGGTCCGATTGGTAGGACGCACTGCTCGTGCATCCGAGTCGGACTTCCGATCCGATATCGGATCGTAGGTGTGCGATATGATAGTATAAAAGTATAGGTATTTGAGCGTCAGATGCCCTGATCCAACAATCGTTTCAGACAATCGGAACCGATTGTAGTAAATGTGCGGCCGCCCTATATCCGCAGTGTCGGAAAGATGTCGCGTAGCATTGTAGCAGTGCGCATGACAGGGATCCGTGACATGTTAAAATAACATCATGTCATGGAGTGAAAGGCTAATTATGACATTTATAACAAATCAACCTGGAGCGCGAAGGAAAATCAGGCGGCTTGTGGCCATTATAGTAGGGGAGCCCGAGATGTTAAATGGGGATTTACTCGAGCGTCGTGGGGACCTTTTGGATTGTGAAGATTAGATGCTAAAACGAAAAAAAGGTTATATTATGTATGCCATTTCACTGGGAGGGAAAACGGGTGCAGATCTTCAAAAATGTAAAAAAAAACGTTATATAGATATACTCCAGCGCGTCAGATATTAATAGTTTATTCACCCCACATCGTCTCTGATAACGAAAGTAAGTTAATCTGCCGATTTGCATGGTGGGGTGACCGTACGAGACCAAAACTCATAGCCGATATTCAAAAATGCGAAAAAAATCGTGATATTTCCTTCAAAATGAAAATAAAAATTCAACCGTGCTCGAGAATTGTCAAGGTGACGTTTTCTTTTTGCACCTTTTTTAGTCTCTTATTTCCTTATGCCACGTGCAAATCGTCAGATTAGTGAAATGCATACTCTTCTACATGTAATTAAAACCTTGCCTTAATCTGACGCGCTCGAGATTTTCGAACGATCGATTTTTTTTTACTAATCTGATCGGCTGCCCTAGACGAACGCCCCCATATTGAGGGTTCAAGTATGGCAGGGATACTAAACAGGGTTTCCCCCAATATGTTATTCTGCCGCGCTCGAGTAAATCTCAAAATCCCCGCTTGGGCTCCACTACTATAAAGAACTCTCACCCTGTAGCAGTGAGTGTTAAACATTTAGCTCCAGAATCTAAATTATAAATGTTACTATTTTTATGGGGCAAATACCTGACAATTAATGGTGTCTTAGTAGTTTTTATTGCTAAAATTGAGTAGCTCAGTTCATACATAAACATTCATAATATGTATCATTAAAGGGTAGAAAAATAAATAATATAAATTAATGACAAATATTATACAGTTCACATTTTAGAAAAATCAATAACAAATATATGGAAACAATAAATATGTTGATCATTACTCAACTTATTAGTAAATAGTTATAGATGGCCTAATATTTGTCCTAAACAATATGAACACGATAAACAGAATATCTGAATTCTATTCTCTGATACTTTGGAATTGTTGCTTAGGTTACAAGTTATTAAATCTCTTCCAACTAACTTTACATGACTTGTTAGACAGCAAGGTACAATAGTAACTAGCTCAACATATCTTATATTTGCTTAAAACTATCCTTTTTCTCTCGTGGAAATATTACCTGTTCCTTCTTGGATCTTGAGTTTCGGATCGATCTACTTTTTATAATAGTGATGATCATAATGACCAGTAATAGAGACCAACTGTTTGAAAATGTACCACTAAATAAATGATTTTAATATCATACATAATTCTATTCAGAGTTCTCTAGATAATCATTATTTACCATCTGATATTCTTGGCTCATAATATTCATCATAAGAAAAAATGAAATGTTATGTGTTCAGTAAACTTTTTCAGATTTACTGGAGTTTTTTGTATACATGAAAAGGTCATAGTATTAAGATGTGAGCACTCATAAGAAAGTGAAAATAGTGTATTAGGAAGAATAATTCACTATACTTCAAAAGTATGGAAATGTACTAATCTGATTCATTTATTTTACCTCCCACTTCACTATGAAAATTGATAACTATAAAAAATCATGACTGTTTCTGTCAAAAAATCAGGTTTTAGAAAAAGAGAGACCTTTTTGTTAGAAATGGGGCTACACTTAACTATTTAATTGGTATAATAGATGTACTAAGGTCATTCACCAAGAAATTATAAACAAAATTCGACTTTCCTCTGCTTGCTTGTGGTTTCGAATTTCTTATGGGATCCCTAAGAAGTATTTCACCAAAGAGAGAGGCTAAAGTCTTAGCATCATATCCATTTTCACTTGAATGGCGAAGCAATTCTTGTAAGAACATACATATGTACAAAAATACATTCCTATGAATATCTGGCAGTTTTTCATTAATTATCTGAAAATTAAAAGTAATTGTTAATAACGCTTTGCATGTATTTATTTTTAATCTAACACATAAGATCCGAATCTGTTGTGGAAGATATAAAAGAGAACATTTAACTGCTATCAAGAGCTTTACAATTTATATCAACAAATAATGTTGTTACCAATTTTTTTTATGAGCAATTTTCGCGAAGAACGAAAGTTCTTTTATTACGCTTCTCAATCACACTGAGATGACGGATCGAGTCAAGCAGTGCTTAGGTAAACTGTCTTCAGCGATGCTCACATTTGCGTTTTTAGTCAAGTTCAGGAGGATCATTAATATGTACAAGAAAAGACGTCGGTGTCTAGATAGACCTTTGACGCACACCTGCGCTTACAGTAAGCGGGTCCGAACTCACACCATCGAGCGCACCACGTATTTGCCTTTGATGACGGTAACTTCTGATCAAGTCACATAGTCATTCGAGAAAACCATAGTGATTCTTCATGGTTCTCGACAACGCTTATCCAAAGATATGTGCCTATTGAACGACAACGTCGAAAGCCATATTGATAGTCATTAATGAGATCATTCAGTTTGAGATGTTCACAATCTGTGAATTGATGGAAAATTCTATTACTTTGGACAATATGGGTAGTACAGCTTTCAGGAAAGCACTTTTTCGTCTTTATTGGAATTGGTTGGACTATTGCGATTTTCCATATAGATGGGAAAGGTATTCTGATCATAGGATAGCTGAAATAGCCGGCAAAGTAGAGATGCAAGTTAGAGCGCGAATTTTTATTTTTTTTTATATAGACGAACACTTCTCAAGTTTAAAATGCGAATTTTTTTAATGCAGTAGATATAAGTCCATCAGAACTCGTGGTCTTTGTGCATTTAGTTGTTTCAGTATACGACAGATGTTTAGTGTTCGAAATTTCAATTCAGGCATTACAACCTGGACCTTAGGAATATTAGGCGACAGCTTCTGATCTGGTTCTTAAGTATAGTTTTTGACAAACATAGTTGCGAAAAGATCTGCGTTTTGGAGCTGGATACGAGTGAGCCATCGCTTTTAACGGGTAGCGAAAACGGAGGATGACGAAAGTTGTTCCTTTTGACTCATTATTTGATGGCAGTATTTTTACCGGCTGAAACACGTTCGCAATCTTTGTTGAACCAGAGTTTAGAGGATGGTGTTTTTCTGAAGTTGTGTGAAATGGAAAGTTCCATAGCTAAGAAAATTACCCAAGTAACAGCTTCTGCATATCGATTAGCATCTTTGCCATTGAAACAGGTTGCTATCCATGGAAAAGCTTAACTCATTATTTTGGATTTATTGTAGTACCTTACCAAACGACGATCGCTTGGGTGCTCGATAACTTCCGCAATAATTGGACAGACGGGATTTTAATGTGATTTGAGTTGCCAAGAAGGCCGTGTGGTTTGACCCTTTCACTGTCAGGCTCTGAGGTCAGGTATATATATATATATATATATATATATATATATATATATATATATATATATATATATATATATATATATATATATATATATATATATATATATGTCTATCGTGTTCCTGAAATCATTAAGATTACTGGCAATTCATGTTGATTATCAATGAACTGGGTAAGATTGTTTGCGAATTAGCGAAATAGCTTGTTTTCCGGTTTCATCAGTTTTGTTGGAGAGTGCTAGCCAACTGGAATTATGAACATTACAATTTCAGAAGATGGATGTTGGATTTCGACCCCGTCGACTTCCTCTGATAAGTTTGGAATACGTCGCCGTTTAGAGAAAAATACACGGAGCACATCAATCTAATTTTCTTTCATTAATGGTAATTAGCCTCACAAAACCGGGTTTGTCAACTTCCATAGATTCCCCATACTGACATTGCAACGAATGTAACGCCTCCTTTGAATATAAACTTAGAATGTAGTTCATACCAAGGGTATAGGAGGAATGTGGTATCAGATTCTGGTATTAAGGGTATGAGGTTCAATTGACTCAAAACAAGCAAACTGCTGAACGGATTTAACGCTATTATTATAATGACCTAACCATTGTATTTTGAAGAACTCTATATACAGTTTATTGATGTTGTCATGATTATTGGTGTCATAATTGGTGTTTTCATTTAGAATGGATGAACTAAAATGAATTGGCTCACCAGACATTCGCAGTAATAAGCACTAGGCATTATTATGGCGCTTATAACTAG
Source organism: Cynegetis impunctata (assembly GCA_030704885.1). NCBI lineage: Eukaryota > Metazoa > Arthropoda > Insecta > Coleoptera > Coccinellidae > Cynegetis > Cynegetis impunctata. The sequence continues at coordinate 125,451 of JARQZK010002182.1, read as the reverse complement.
TGTGGTGGTACCTCACCAGTCTTCCACCTTATATATATATATATATATATATATATATATATATATATATATATATATATATATATATATATATATATATATATATATATATATATATATATATATATATATATATATATATATATATATATATATATATATATTTTAATATTTATATATATATATATATATATATATATATTAGAATTAATATGACTCCATATATTATTCTGAAATAATGAATCTAGGAAGAAAAGATTCTCTAAGGAATCATTAGCAATCATAAAATGTCAGCATTAACAATCACGAAAAATACTTTAGCAACTGATTGAATTCTGATATATTGAACCTAGGTGTGTATATATCGTGTATTGAACCTCTCAGTATTCATCAAACCTATACACATAATTGACTATGAAATTTTTTAGTCGAAAATGGGAAATTCTTCAATCAATATATTTTTTTAAGTAAAAAAGAAAAATACTCACATTTTTACAATTATGGTAGTTACTTGAAGCAGCTATTGCGGCATCTTGTAGATTAGGAGGAATTACAGGTTCTTTGGTGTATGATAAGAAAATCAGTAAGGTTTCAGCCACAGTTTCAACTGAAACAGCTTTTTTCAAATGTAAGGAAATAATCAAAATATACAAACCCGCAGTTCGACATATTGGCTATGAATATGTGCATCAGATGATCTTCCTACGGATAAAACCATCAAATATAGTTCAGTGTGGGATAAAAGTAATGAAATCATAGATGATCTAAATTACTGTGTGATTATAGATGATGTTAATTAGGTTTCATGTGTACACTGACCAGATTAGAAATATCCTTCATTCCCAATCACCCATTATGCAACCATGACTTGTTTGAGCAAAGCGATAGAAAATTTATTCGATCTCAAATATACATCAAATCCAAAATCAACTACATGAAAAAACAAAATGCATACAATAAGCATGGTAGCTGGCATATATCAATAATAGAAAATATGATATCAGATTTATGCTATTATTCCATGCTTGCTTGTCTAAGATTAATTATCTTAATGTTCTGAGATATTCTGTTGAAAAGGATACATATAGGTTCAGTTGAGCCAAAATCCAGCCAATCCCGTAACCTTATGAAACTTTCCTGAGTACTGTTGGACTCAAACAAATCTTTCACTGTCAATCCATGCGTATATAAATGGTCTATTAGTAACCATAATTCTCTTGGAACAGAATACAGTACTTCTCCCTCTAAAGCATTCTACAAAAATTATGAAAATATTTAGTAACACAGTAATGATGAGATTTTTTTTTATTGTTTAGTATAATTTGAAGGAGGCAATATTCATGATATTAGAATTCATTCAATGGGTTACTTACAATTTTTCTACACTCTTCATCATTCAAAGTCATTATTGGCTTAGACATTCTGCATAAAGCTCTCATGGAAGTAGTGAAGGAAGATTTCTGTCCTTTTCCGGTAACTATTATAAACATATCTTTACCACCATTCAGATGTAAGACTAATATATCATCTAAATCTAATAAGTCTGTTTCCAAGTTGACTTCCAATCTTATATCACATTTTTCACCTAGAAAATAACTAATGCAACAAGGTGCTATAAATATTATGCACTAAGTGCAAATTGCTCGAATTATCATTTAGGCATTGAAACATATTTTACATCAATCAAACAGATGATAAATACCCCAAATTGAAAACTGATATACGATTATTTTATGGGCGAGCACGACAGTTCCTGAAAGTTGTTTCCGTTTTTGTGATTTTTCCTATTTATGCAAGCAAGCTATTAACAAAAGTTTCAAAATCAACTTTCACAGAGTAGAAAAATATCGTAGGTGTTTTTTTATGGCTCTATTCATACCGAATGAATTTTCAACTTTATCTATTTTGTGTTTGGCAAATATCATTTGATTGAACTGAATCAAGTCGATTTCCAATAAATCAAGTAAGAAAACGAATCGCCATAGAAATATGTCAGTGTTGGAGGCAGATATATATATATATATATATATATATATATATATATATATATATATATATATATATAAATATATATATATATATATATATATATATATATATATATATATATATATATATATATATATATATATATATATATATATATATATATATATATACATATAATATATATATATAATATATATATATATATATATATATATATATATATATTATATATATATATATATATATATATATATATATATATATATATAATATATATAAATATATATATATAAATATATATATATATATATATATATATACATATAAATATATATATATATATATATATATATATATATATATATATATATATATATATAAAATTAAGTGAACTAGGAAATTTATTTGAAACTAATCAAACAAACCTCCTAGCGGAGCTGGTTATAAGAGTTCACGAAGCATCAAAATATCAACATCTACCCTAGACGGTAATTGTTCGAAATGTTTATTTGTTTATCACAATCGATGGAAATTGATAGACAGACTGTTTCGCCCTTATCGGGGCTCATCAGTATCATCCATCCACCGAGAGTGATAACCAAACCAACATTTCAAACGGTCATACATATTTCTTCTAGTAACTCCATGACATATAAATATGACACAGCGCCACCAGTCGGAAACAATTGAACCACATCTTTCAGACAGACGAAAACATTTCGGCAACAAGAACTAGTACGTCCGGAACACCCGAAGGTGGCTACCATATTCGCTAAGCTATGTATGACCGTTTGAAATGTTAGTTTGGTTATCACTCTCGGTGGATGGATGATACTGATGAGCCCCGATAAGGGCGAAACAGTCTGTCTATCAATTTCCATCGATTGTGATAAACAAATTAACATTTCGAACAATTACCGTCTAGGGTAGATGTTGATATTTCGATGCTTCGTGAACTCTTATAACCAGCTCCGCTAGGAGGTTTGTTTGATTAGTTTCAAATAAATGTCCTAGTTCACTTAATTTTATAACCACGTTTTCCGTTTAACATGAATAATTCTTACTTATATATATATATATATATATATATATATATATATATATATATATATATATATATATATATATATACATAATATCGAAATTAAAAGAGTGAAAAGAAATGTTGAATATTCATCTACATATATGTGTTATGATTTTCTACATTTGTATAATCATTAAGACACCAACTTGATATATATATATATATATATATATATATATATATATATTATATATAATATATATATATATATATATATATATATATATATATATATATATATATATATATATATACTATGATAAAAATAAAAAACAGCCAATACGTAAAATACATAAAAATAGTACGGTTTTCCTCTAGATTCTGATACTGCTTTAAATCAGAAAGCAGTTCGTTTCGAAACAAAGAATTTTAAATCAAAAAAATAGAAAATCAACTAGAAGTTTATACATTAAAATGAGGTGATCTCACTGTTGACTGTTCTTTTATAGTACCCACACCGTTTTAAATTGACGAGCTATTAACGACAGCGTCTTAAAATGTTTTAGTTTGAAATTCGTTTATCTACAATATTCATACTTTGAGTGGATATCAATCTTATTTTACCTGGGTTAACGGTTCCGCAATATGGAGTTATCCTCAACCAATCTTTACAGTAAGTTTGTTCATCCAGTTTCTTTATGAATTCAAATTCTGCTGGTACCTGTAAGTGAAATATATTAATGCCAAAAATAATTGACAAAAACAAACACAATAATCTTTTCCAATGAAATTAGAAATTTACTGATAGGGACTTTCAAATTTGTATAAACATTAATTGAATTTTTCAGTTTAAGTACTAGTATTATTTTATTTCAATTTTGGAATGTTACAAATATAACAAAGCTGTGTTGATCAGATCAAAATTGTCAGGTTCAAAGAGATCGTAAAAGGCCTTTGACACGATAATTTCAGTTTTCATTTTCGTCCTCGTTTCGGTCCAACTGTCAGTTCATCCTTTTTTGTTGATTTCTCCGTTCCAGTTATCGGTTCCATTCCATTTTGACAAAATTTGATATAATTGCCAACGTGATATTTATTGGAAATCCGAGTTTCATGTCTAGTCGAGATTGACATGATTTGACGTGATAGTCACCTCGAATAAATGTCAACGTGATTCGCAGTTGTCAGTTGACAGTTCTAGTCCAGGTTGATATGATTTGATATAATTGTCAATTCGAATATTAATGTCAACGTGATTTTCAGTTGTCATTTCTAGTCCAGTTTGACAAGATTTCATTTATTTCCCACCTCAAAGAAATGTCAACTTGATTTCAGCGAACTGGAATATACAGATTTAGCCATCCCGGCGGTTCTTCCATTTCAGTTTTCCTATCAGTTTTTGATTTTAAACACAGGATGAACTGAAAGTTCGACTGAAACGGAGACCGAAATGAGAGCTGAATTGATAGTGTAAACAGCCTTTTGAATACGTGACCTATGTACAATAATGGTTGTGTCAAAAATTTTCAGCATCAATTTAATAACAGAAGGTAACTACTAAAAAAAATAAAACATCCAACACTGAAGAAATCGAATATTCCGGCAACTATTGTAACACAACAGAAAAATGTTGATCTGTGCCTAATAAATTTTCTCTAGTTCGTTTGCTTTACAGCTAGCCAATTTGAATTTATTGATGCTAAATATATGAGTATTGTTATGATTATATATTTACCTGTCCAGTGTTTGCTATTATTATATCTCTGTATTGAGGTTCCCTAAATCTAACTAAATCAAACTTTATTTCAGTTTGATCGACAGTAACCTGAGGCAGAAATTCATTTTCCAATTTATCCATTTTTTTCAATAGTTCTTCGTGAACTTTTCTGTACTTGGTTTGGTTAATCACACTGATTTCTGATTTGAATAGAGCACTTACTGCAAGAAAAATATAGTTTTTCTTAATTCCCGTAATTTGAACTCATGGCCAAACTGATAATTAACATGTAAATATATATCTCTTTCGTAATAGGCTGCAGGATAACCGAGATTAAGATATACCTAATGCAAATAGAAAATTTTATCTTTTTAAATAGTAGGTGAACTAAAACGCAGTTCTGCTCAATTGGCGAATGAACTGAACGCTAATGAAAAATATTTATTGTTTGTCTTCTGAATTACACAACATATTTTCAGTCAAATAAAATTCTCAAAGTAATAGGCGATAAAGTTAAATGTCTTCTTCAAAGATAAAGGTTACATATGATAAAATTATGTTACTTTACAAAAAGTTAAAATAATATCGGTATATCGGAAATATTTATGAATTGAAAAAAAAATTCAATATAATATAAAACACCACCATAACGTTTTTATGAAATACAAGCAAAGATACAGTCATAATATTTCGAAAAATCTCACCAGGTTTATGGTCACTGATTCTTAATTCCATATGGCTTCTGTATATTTGTTGGTAAATACCTTTCCCTCTGTATAATATTCGATCAGTCCAAGCAGGTGGTCTTGCCTTTTCACTTGTGTCAAAGGTATCCGAGTTCAAGTCGTACTTATAAGTAGGGGGAAATGCTATATCAAATTCGTTATAGTCCTGGAATTTATATGATGATTATTTTGATTTTAATATACCTTCCAAATTTTAAGTAATTTATGGAATCTAATTTATCTACAATCTAATAAAAGATAATGTATGGTTTATATGAGAAAAAATTACTTTGGAATATTTCAACTTTCCATTTTGAAGTTTTGATTTGCCTATATAAAAAAAATGCGATTATCTCAAATATTAAACAACAGATATACGAGGTATAGAATCAAAAACTACACATACAATGTAAATAAAACTTTGATTTTCACTATAATTATTTTGAACATATATCAAAAACAGAAGTTTTATTTACATTATCGTCATAAATTTTTTTCAACTATCGGCCCAATCATTTGGTAATATATATATATATATATATATATATATATATATATATATATATATATATATATATATATATATATATATATATATATATATATACTAGCTGACCCGGCAAACGTTGTTCTGCCATATAAATTATTTTTATTTATCTATCATTCTATCTATTCATCTATCTGCCGGTGTATCTTTATCTATCTATCTATCTATCTATCTATATAGATAGTTATCTACCTTCCTATCTATCATTATATATATCTATCAATCTATCTGACCCGACAAACGTTGTTTAAATTATGGAAATGGCTATTAAAAAATATGGGTTGTTGATGGAAGGGTGAAAATTTAGAGTTGTATGTATTTTTTGATGCAACATCATAAAAAAACAAAAATGAAAAATTTTCTCCGAAAAATACATAAAAATGTTTGGGGTGGACCCCACCCTAATCACTTAGGGGTATGAAAAATATATTACGACCTATTCTCAGACCGACTATTGTTATTTTCGATTGCCATCTTGCAACCCTATTGCGGATCTGTGAATGAAATGAAATTAAAAAAATCGCGATTGAAAAATAGGGGTTAATCGTAGAAGAGTAAAAAATTGAGAGTAATATACATTTTTTTATTTTAAGTCATAATAAAATGATAATAAAAATCTTGCCAAAAAAATTTAAGTTTAAAATTAACAAATAAAAAATAGTGGTTGATCGATCGTAGAGGGGTGAAAATTAAGGGTTGTATGTATTTTTGAATGCCGTATATATTGTCTGAAAAATAAAAACAACATTCAGGGGAATAAAAAATAGATTTTGTCCGATTCTCAGACCTAACCGATATGCTCACAAAAATTTCATGAGAATCGGTCGAGCCATTTCGGAAGAGTTCAACATATAAAAAATAGGGGTTGATCTTAAAGGGGTTAAAATTCAGGGTTGCATGTATTTTGAATGCAGTATCATGAAAAAAAAAGAAAATTTTGTCTGAAAAATAAAATAAAAAAATTGATGGTTGGATCACCCTTAAAATTTAGGGGGATGAAAAATAGATGTTAGCCGATTCTCAGACCTACCCGATATACACACAAAATTTCATGAGAATCGGTCGAACCATTTTGGAGGAGTTTAACTTCTAACACCGTGACACGAGAATTTTATATATTAGATATATATATATATATTTTTTTTTTTTATATAAATATATATATATATTTTTTTATATATATTTTTTTTATATAAATATATATTTATATATATATATATATATATATATATATATATATATATATATATATATATATATATATATATATATATACGTACGCAGAAATATTTTTATTAGTTAGAGTAACTTTTATTTATTATACAAATTAAACACTGGGGGGAATTCAAGTGGCAACAGAGAAAAAAAATTGGTTGTAACCGAAAAGACAATAAAACAAAGAATCATACAGTTTATTAAATATTTTATTGTCGTATTCGTCGATCATGTGCATGGCATTCGGGTAATATACTTACGAAATTGAGAAAATTTTGAATAACAAAATAATTACTTACAGATTATTCGTTGATACTTACAGATTATACAGATATGAAGTTTTATTAAAGTCACATCATTTATCAAAATATTTTTCCCCTCATATAATGTATTAATTAATCTGAATTTCGTACTATTCAATTCACGAATCTGATGTGATTGCGTCACTTCATCCGATTCCTCACACTTAGTATGAGTAATGCCTAATAACCACGAAGAGAACTTGCGACGAATTAGAATTATTTTGTATGTAAGTGATTCATTTCTGTTATTTATTTCAAGGTGTTATAATGAACCGAATAACAATCGATATCGAAATTGCGTTTCCTTAATCGTATCTTATTCAAATAAGGATCAATTTAAATAAAACTAGATAAGAACTCAGTCAGGGGAAAGTTTAAAAAGTTTTACGAGACAGATAATATAATATATTGTTATTGATATTATGTTCATATTTTCAAACATGGACTTCCAAAAAGTGAAACTATCATTTACCTCAACCCACTATCATTTTCAAGTATATATAAACAAATTACATTGTATACAATTAATACAAACACACACACACACACACACACACACACACACACATATATATATAAATATATATATATATATATATATATATATATATATATATATATATATATATATATATATATATATATATATATATATATATATATATATATATATAGGTGGCGGCTCGTGAGCTGTTTGTTTAAGGAGGCTATAAGAAGTGTTAAAGAATACACCATAGGCGAAAATTTTTAGGATTTCAAGGTCAACCGCCTTATAATTTAAAGAAAATCAAAGTAAAACAAGCGCCCTAAAATATTAATTTCTTTGGGGAAAAAATTGTATTCACTTTGTGTCTACCTTGAGACCTACAACTCCTATTCACAATATTCACAAAAACTCTTCTCAGCCAATTAATCAATTCATCTATTCATCAAATTTTTTTTTCTTTCGCAAAATAGGTACCTACCTACCTACTCAACGAATTTGTTACCTATTCGAGGAATTAATCAATTGTTGTCCAGCAAGTATCAATATAAAATAAAGAACATTGTTGGCTGATGGCACAGGTCAAGGCCATTTAGGCAATCTGCCTATTGATTAAAAAAAAAACTTTAATTATGTTTTGTTTTCCAAGCAATTTAAATTTGATCCGCGACACGACATGTTCCTGGGATTTTTCGTGCCTTTCCAGAGAACGTGATAAATTTTTTAAATCGTCAAATCCTAAGCGGCCCCAAACAGACATTTTCCCTAGTAAAAAGTAAACACTGCCAACTGCCAACAAAATAATTTATTTTATACCTGTGATCCGGTTAGCCAAGGATGTCTCTCTTAATTTCTGATATTAAAACCGCGATTCTGTTGTTTGTTACGCTGCACCAACTTGTTTAATTCCGGGGTAGGTCGCAATGTTTTTATTAAAATTTTATCGTCATAACTTAGTGCACTAAACTTATGGGATAACAAATATTCCACTAAGTCACCATTAAAATTTTTAAAATTAACTTCAGTAACCGAACTCATTTTAAAAACAATATGCGAGCAAAATAAATTAAAAATCACCTCACCGGTAAAATTCATAGTTATTCGCGGTATTTGCACCGTTGTTTGCTTTTCTGTGGCAAAGCATAATTGGCATAATGAACGTTGAAAATATACCTTTTTAAGCCTCTGCAGCGTTGCCACTGTGGATATGAAATCTTGAAATGAATGAAATGCAGTAAATACCTTCTATCGTAATTAATAAATTATATTATATAATGTAGGTTGAAAGGAAGGTAGGTGCAAAAAATAATATGATTTTGATTAATATGAATATGCTGAATGCTGACTATTTAATATAGTATAGTAGTAATACACAGAATATTGAGGAGGCGGCTTAGCCTCCATAGCCGCCTTCGAATAGCCGCCCCTGATATATATATATATATATATATATATATATATATATATATATACATAAATATATATATATATATATATATATATATATATATATATATATATACATAAACATATATATATATATATATATATATATATATATATATATACATAAACATATATATATATATATATATATATATATATATATATATATATATATATATATATATATATATATATATATATAATAAATATTTATATATATATATATATATATATATATATATATATATATATATATATATATATATATATATATATATATATACATGAACATATATACGTATTACTAGATAATTTAATCCACGAAATTGGGCAATTAAAGATAAAGATAACAACATAATCAACGAATTTGACCAGATAATTAAGATATGGCGGAGTTACTGTGAAGACCTTTACTTTGACGATAACGCTGTCGACAAAGAAGTTCGTGAATATGAGGAAGAACCAGACATCCTGAAAGAAGAAGTTCATGCCGCTATTAAAAAGCTTAAGGATGATAAAGCAGTGGGAATAGATAGGGTATCGGCGGAAGTATTGAAATCATTGGATGAAAAAGGTCAGAATATCATACACCAACTATGCCAGAGTATATGGGAAGCCTGCACATGGCCCGAAGATTGGTCTACATCCGTGATAATACCAATACACAAAAAAGGCTCAACAACCTACTGCAACAACTACCGCCTAATCGCCCCAATAACACATGTAAGCAAAATAATGCTGTATATACTAAAAGCAACGCTGGAATCATTCATCTCTAGGCAAATTGCTCCTGAGCAGACGGGTTTTGTGAAAGGTCGAGGAACTCGAGAAAAAATTATAAACGTCAGACAACTCATAGAGAAAGCTCGAGAATACTACACTCCTATGTACCTATGTTTCGTTGACTACGAGAAGGCCTTTGACAATGTGAAATGGCCACAACTGTGGACAGTGCTTCAAAAGATGGGTGTATCAAGACATCTGATTACTCTCATTAAGCAGCTATATGAGGATAGTACTGCCGTTGTCCAGATCGAAAATACTGTCTCCGAGAAATGCAAGATTCGCAAAGGTGTTCGACAGGGATGCGTACTCTCTCCACTTCTGTACAATATATATAGCGAATTCATAATGCGCTTAGTTTTGGACAACTGGAATGGAGGAATCAGGATAGGGGGGGGGGGAAGATCTCCAATCTTCGGTTCGCTGACGACACTGTTCTCATAGCGGAGAACGAAGAAGAACTTCTAGAATTGTTGAATAAACTTGAAAATATGAGTGCAGATTATGGTCTTAAAGTAAATTATAGCAAACCCAAAATCATGATAATTGATCGCGAAAGTGAGAATGGGAGGCAACCTGTAAGGATTGGCAAGTGCGAAGTTGTGCAACAGTTCACATGCCTTGGCTCCACCTTGCACAGCTCTGGCATCTGTGAACCTGAGATTCGAAGGCGTATTCAGTTGGCAAAAGTCGCAATGACTCGACTAACAAAGCTGTAGAGGGATAGAAACCTCACAAAAACCAGCTGGTGAAAGCATTGGTGTTTCATGTATTTTCCTACGGCTCAGAGACATGGGTGATACGTGCCGCTGACATAAGACGCCTTTGAGATGTGGTGTTGACGTAGGATGCTTGGACGGCTAGAAGGACCAATGTCTCAATCTTAAATGAAATCCGTCCACAACAGCTATTATCTTCCCTGACATATGGCCGGATCTTGAAATTTTTTGGCCACATCAATAGAAATGATAATATCGAGAAGCTAGTTGTTCAAGGAAGATCAACAGGACAGCGTATACGCGGACGATCGCCGACCAGATGACCAAGAAATATATATATATATATATATATATATATATATATATATATATATATATATATATATATATATATATATATATATATATATATATATATATATATATATATATATATATAAGGGCGTCGAAAATCATGTAGCCAGTTACACCTGCTGAGATTTTTTAATAATTTCGCTTTTCGAATAATTATTGTCAGACGTGCTGTTAGTTTTTCAATTATTTATTCTTGTTCATATATTTGTTTTATGCTTTGTAGAATTTCGTCGTGCACGGTAATTCCCATTTGACGAGAGTAGGAAGGGGATAATTTTGGGGGTTGAAATATAAATCAAACTGGTATGCTAACCGGGAGATGACGAAACAAATAAATAGTAGGTATACAAAATGTTTTATTTCAAAAAAGTTCACCAAGACCGCGATAGGCCTTGAAAAAGAGTTTGCACAGAGTTATTTTATACATAGTACAAGTAGTTTTTGCCCCCATTTCGATTTGATTTGTGAGCATATTGAGCACTGTCTTTTTGTAATACATTCGATTGGCAAATGGTACCCTGCATTTGATATTTGTTGGTCTGCATCAGCATCTCTTATGATTGTCCTAGCTATTTTGTTTTGATGTCAAATTTAGTTTTTTGGCTAGTAGAAAACCGAAGATAAGTAATATGAGTACCAATCTGGGGATTCCTTTATACAGAATCCATGCATTCACAATTGAGCGTCTATCGAACTCGTTTTGGGTCGAAGATATCTAGTCTTCCCATGTAGAAACAAATTAGACCTGAGTAATTTATTTCCAACCTTCTATTTTCAGCGAGCTTCCTTTACTGTAATGTTATGATCATTTCTGTGAACAATAACTTGCTTAATCTCTTGGCTTCTTGTTGCTATGGTCCCTCGCTAGTTGCAACAAATTTAAATTTTCCAGTACTCACCGCCACGAAACCTAATGGTATTTAGAAAAAATCAGAATTTTCGATTGTTTCTGACATAGGCGAAATATCCCTTTTTCTCTGGGTATTCGTGACCGGCATTTTTCCGCATATACTTACATATCATACGGATATCCAGTTGTTGTCACATAAATAAAAATAGAGACAGAGTCCCCTAACCGATACGACCTGTTTTATTGGTTTGAAAGGTAGGTATTGATGTAGAAAAAAATCTCCGTTTGATTCATCTATACTGTCGTAGAGATGGTTTCAGATATTCAAGGTCATAAGTTTAATATGCTTTTGATGAACCAGTGGGTAATATTTAAATATAGCTCCGATAGCAACAGTGGCTCCGTAGTTCAGTGGTCAGTGCGTTGGGCTACTGAACACAGAAGATCGGTAGATCGAATCCTGGCCGAACCAACGAATTTATGCGGAGCCACCTCTCGGAAGGCAATGGCAAACCACCGAGCATTATTCTGCCTAGTAAAGCCTATCTGTAAAGACGTTCGGAACCGTGTAAAACTGTAGGTCCCTTCTATTCGTGTATCGCTGTATCACGCACAGCACGAGTAGTTGTAGAGAGGTCGCCACATCCTAAACCGGGTACGGCACCACAAGAAGAAGCAACAGTTGGCACCAGTTGCGTACAATGGATACATTCATATATATATATATATATATATATATATATATATATATATATATATATATATATATATATATATATATATATATATATATATAAAATGTGCCGCAAAAAAAAATATGAGGAAAAATAAAACAATTCATCTCCGTTCCTTTAAATTTGCGGGTGTGTATATATATATATATATATATATATATATATATATATATATATATATATATATATATATATATATATATATATATATATATATATATATATATATAAACACACCGGCAAATTTAAAGGAACGGAGATGAATTGTTTTATTTTTCCTCATAATTTTTTTTTGCGGCACATTTGAAAAGAATTATTCAACAGGGATATTCAGCGGATGGTTAAGTTGATTTCAATTTGTTTTGCAAAGCTTCATCTGATTTTGGAGCCTGTCTAAAAACTTAAGACTAAAAATTAAAAACTCAGTTGTATACTTATTGCCGTCTTAAACATTTAATGGTAACGCTTAATCACAAGGAACATTTTTTTCAATAACGTGTGTTTCCTCCACGAGCCTTTATAACTGCAACCATCCGTGTTACCATACTTGTCGATCATTTCTTGAGGCAAATTCTCCCATAATTCCATCAAAGCAGTTCTTGCTTCTTCCAAGTTTCGAACAGCAGGAATTCTTGACCTAAGTCATCTGCCTAGCATGTCCCAGACATGTTTAGTTGGATTCAAGTCTGGAGAACATGCAGGCCAATTCATTGTCGGTATTTGAACCTGATTTAAATATTCAGTTACACAACGAGCTACGTGCGGGCGAGCATTGTCTTGCATCAAGAGAAAATCTGCCCCGATAAATGGGGCAAAAGGTATTACATGATCTTGCAGAATATCCCTCATGTACCAATCTGCTGTTAAAGCGCCGCCATCAATAACCACCAACTCTGTACGTGCTCCTAAACATATGTCACCCCACACCATAATTGAGCCTCCACCGAAAGAGACAGTAGGAGTAAAATTAAATTGTTCGTTTTGTTCTCCTGGATGACGATACACTCTTTCCCTCATCCGTGAACAAAAATATTACCCCATTGATCATTCCAACTTTGGTGTTCTCGAGCAAAAGCTAGTCGCGATACTCGATGACGTCTCTGGAGCTGTGGTGCCTTTTTTGACCTATACGCCTTCAAACCAACTTCTTTGAGTCTTCTCCTTACTTGTACGCTCACTTATGGAGGTTCCACGAACTTCCTCCAATTCGTTTCTTGTTTGAACTGCGGTTCGACGGCTATTGCGTTTTAAATGTAATGTATCAATCGACAGATTCTTCTAGACCTAGGCAGCACAAAAACCGAATAAAGCAAAAATACCTTTCATTTACGAAAGTATATCTCCGTTCCTTTAAATTTGCCGGTGTGTGTGTATATATATATATATATATATATATATATATATATATATATATATATATATATATATATATATATATATATATATATATATATATATATATATATATATATATATATATATATATATATATATATATATATATATATATATATATATATATATATATATATATATATATATATATATATATAACTTTTTGATAATTATTAGCAATAACAGGCTTGGTGAATCTCAAAAAACTCAATTTTATTAAAAAGTTGACGTTTCGCCACGACATTCGTGGCCTTTTCCAAAACTTTTTAATAAAATTGAGTTTTTTGAGATTCACCGAGCCTGTTATTTCTAATAATTATCAAAAAGTTAGAAATAGTTAACAGGCAACAACAATGCAAATAAATTATATATATATATAAATATAATTATATATATATATTAATAAATATATATATTTATTTATATATATATATATATATATATATATATATATATTAATATATATTAAAATATTACTGTTCATACAAGAAAATTTTTAGGTAATAGAAACCAATTTCATGGTGTTATCAGACCATTATAATATAGGTGGTCACTGATGATTTACAAAGATTGACAAATTGAGATAAAATCTATAGTATTAGAAAAGGGAAAATTATATGAGTATTTCTGTTGGAAGCGATTTTAGGTAAAGCGAACAATGATGAAGTACATACTAATAAATTGAGACGAATAATATTTGAGATAAATGTAAAACTCGAAAATTACTATATGGTAAGCACCTGGTCAAACTTCATTCAATCATCCCATTTTCACAACATGAAAAGGTTTGTTATAATGATAGTTTATGTCTTTTTTCTGAGTAAAACAGATAAGTTTAAGAAATATGCAATTACCAGAAATACGTTTCCTCTTTCTTTCTGCTGATTGAGTTGATCAGCTTTCAGTAGAGAAGCCATTTCATTTCTGAGAAGCAATGTTTTCACTTGGGAAGTGGTTAACTCGGTGATTCTATAATTCAGGTCCCCTAACCAATATACCTGACTGAAAAAAAAAACCAATACAATTTAAAATGATCTAATCGCAATAAAAATTTACACCTGTTATTTGGAATCAAATTGGATTTACTCAAGTTCAAAATTGATTACGTTTGGATACGAAATAGTCAACACATGGGAATCAATCTAATATATGAGAATGAATATTTGTTTATTCGTCTTGGTGGGTTGTGAGCATCTGCTTAGGTTTCTGACAGAAAAACTATGTGTCATCCGGATTTATCATGTCAGATCCTCGCCCTTTCGATACTGATAGACTTGATTAAGATAATACAGGTAAATCTTCAAAGATTTCTTCTAACTTTCCAACTGTGAAAAAATTAGAGCAAGGGACGTATCGAAAGATCGGTTACATGTTCATTCCAGAGAAAAATACGAGGTAATTGTTCTGAAACACTCTTTCCGCAGTGTTTAAATGCGATAAATTTCCAAATTTTGATGATATTTTTGATATAAATTATGAGTAATTCTAAAATGGTATACATACTCATGATCTTTTATTGCTGTTGGATACCGTCTAAAATTTATTCTTGCATTGATATCTTTGTAATCCTGGTTTCGCCTCTCAAATTCTTCCACATGAGCAGCCAAATGTGAATTAACGAAACACAAAGACGTATTATGGAGATCTAACCTAACTGCTACTCCTCCTTTGTTTCCCTGAAAATTATATTTATTCAAAGCTTGAAAAAACCAATATTTGAAGTAAATATCTTCAATATAATAATATACAACTTAAGACAAATTATAACATTCTTACCATCTTCCCTAATAATCCAGTGCCTACAGTATCAACAGCTACATTTTTTATATGTTGATAATGTTTAATATTTATAAGTACAATAAGCTGAATACCCACAAGTCTAGTGAGTGCAACAGTTCTATATTTAGCCTTGGGATGTACACCCTCCAGAACCATTTTCCTGAAATATGAAGAAAAATCAAAATATATATTATTTTGTATCACGTAACAAAAAGATATATTTTCAAAATATTTATCGACATATCTAATTATCGAAGTACGGTATTATAATAGGAAAAAGTACTTTGTTGAAATCTATTACAATTATGAGTATATTGAATATATATTATTTGTTAATCGATACAGTACTATGAAATGGTTTAGCCAATTATTAATTAAATAGTTGATGGAATCCGTCGTTACTACGTGATAATTTAACATGATGATTAAAAACAAAACTTGAATTCACTACGTTTATTATCACAAAAATACTTTGGAAAATATAACACTGCGATTGCAATTTCGGTCACTTGACCATCATCGGGCAGTTCTTAACTCAATTCGCCCGATGATGGTCTAGTGACCGAAATTGCAATCGCAGTGTTATATTTTCCAAAGAATTTTTGTGATAAAAAACGTAGTAACTTCAAGTTTTGTTTTTGTTCAATTATTAATTACTCTAAACTCAAATATTTACTGTATAATCTGAGCATATGATGAAAAACATATTAACTTACTCCCATTCAGCTTCTCTTGGAGTGTCATTGAATAAAAAAGCTTCTTTACTCAAATCTATTTCCTGAAATCCAATTGCATAAAGATCTGGCGGTTCTTCATCACAGCTGAGCCATGGCTTCAAAGATATGCTTGGCAACTGACCATTGACATTCCACGTTCCAATGAAAATACTGAAAAAAAACTACTTATTAGAAATAGCTATACACTCTTATATGTTACAGATTTTGTCACCTGAAACGTTTTTCTTGTTGTTAGATAAAAATTGGTTAATGATTTTTGAAAAAGTGAGTTTTGTATAATATATTAATTAAAATATATTCTTGAAAATAAATGATAATAGATGATTCTCATTGATTTTATACTTTCATTATTTTTCTTGGCTGAGTCACCAACTAAAACTTTGATGGAATAAATTAAATAATATTTACATATACATATATATATATATATATATATATATATATATATATACATATATATATATATATATATATATATATATATATATATATATATATATATATATATATATATATATATATATATATATATATATATATATATATATATATATAATTTCAACTGTGAAATAAAATAAAATTACAGAAGAATTTTGTACAATAAAATCAAGTTTCTGTTATTTAAATTGAATGAAAAATTAAAGTGGGTACTTACGTGAACTCTTGATATTGAGTGAACTCAGGCTCTTTCAATTTCAGTTGATATTTTAGCATAGATTCCCTATTGATAGCATTTTGATTTTGTGCCATGTTTTGTCTTACAAATGGTATATCTGGAGACTAAAGAATATTTTATGAAGCATATATATATATATATATATATATATATCTATATATATATATATTTTTTTTTTTGAAGACGAATAATATTCAAATAAATGTATGAATATTTATTCGTGCTAAACTGGCGCGCAGTTTTATTATGATATATATCTTGAATTTCTGCTACAATTGTCTTTATCAAAAAATGAATTGTATTTCTTGATAATGACAAATGTTATGTTATTGAAACGTCGAGAATACAAGATGGAAAAACAGCTGTTATTATATATACATAAATATATATATATATAAATATATATATATATATATATATATATATATATATATATATATATATATATATATATATATATGTAAATATATATTATATATATATATAAATATATATATATATATAAATATAAAAAAAAATAAATATATATATATATATATATATATATATATATATATATATATATATATTCCAAAATAATATACCTTTTGCTCAGTTCATAACCTTTTTCAAAAATTAAAAATTGATTATGCCGAACGTCAAACCAGGCAGCAAACAATATTAAAAACGCGCGAGTGGTAGGACCAGGTTCTAAGGTCCGATTTTCAACTAATTTTTGGTCTTTTTGGTTCTATTCTTCCCGAAAATAATGACTATTGCACTGTATCGGGGTTTAGGCCTTCTAAGCTACGTTTTTTGAGGTTTTATATATATATATCTATATATATATATATATATATATATATATATATATATATATATATATATATGTATATATATATATATATGTATATATATATATATTATATATATATATATATATATATATATATATTATATATATATATATATTTATATATGTAAATATATATATATATATATATATATAATTATATATATAAATATATATATATATTTATATATATATATATATATATATATATATATATATATATATATATATATATATATATATATATATATATATATATATATATATATATATATATATATATATGTGTGTGTGTGTATACAAATATATATTTTCTCGGTACATAATGGCATCTCTGTCGGCTCCCATCAGACGAAATGAGCTAAAATCTTGGGTAGTTTTTGAGGCAGAATCAAAATAGCAAAATTTTAAATCTCAAAACATTGGGGAAGGGAGTTTTTGTGAGGTGGATGAGCGGTTGCAAAAAAATTGGAAATTAATTATCACCAACAAATTCAGCTTTCTGACACTTTTTGAAGGGTGTATGAAGCCCCTCTACATTTTGCTACAGGGTTGCAAATTTGTGGAATAAGTTGATATTGGAGAGGTACCTTTCGATAGCGATAGCATTTTTTCACTCTAATAGCCGATTATTTTAATGTAAAGGTTTCTTGCTCTTTCGTAATTTTTGAAGTTTTCCGCACTTCCACGGCTTCTGCAAATTGAGTTAAAGGGTTGAAATTTGGTACTTGGATTGATTTGATGTTGAGGTATGATCCTTTGTAGGTTTCAACTCTTTCAAATGTAGAGCTTTCATATATTCATGTACACGTGAAGCATTTTGCATCACGTATAAATTTGCCGCATTTCAACCGCACAAACGAATTTTCATTAACTTCACATCAATCCAAGTCCCAAATTTCAACCTCCAATCAGTAGACATGGAGGAAACAAGAAATCTCTATATTGAACCGGCGGGGGTTGGTGTGCAAAACTGTTAAAAAAAACTGGTGTTTTTAGCTCCATGCACCATTCTAGCTTAATTTCCGATATGTTGTTCATAATTAATTTTCACAACTTTTGCAACTTTTTAAAACATTTCTTTTCATACACCTCCCCACCACACCTTTGCCCAAAGATTTAAGATGCCAAAATTTTCACTGAATTTACCCAAATTTTGACAGTTTTGTTCTGCACAACCATCAGATACAGAATAACTCATTTGTAGAAGCCAAAATGTACAGATAATATATATATATATATATATATATATATATATATATATATATATATATATATATATATATAAATATATATATATATATATATATATATATATATATATATATATATATATATATATATATATATATATATATATATATAAATATATATATATATATATATATTTATATATATATATATATATAACCGTGTTCCGGAGAACACGCTAAGCCGTCGGTCCCCCTGGGTTAGTACGCCTCGGTACTAATTACCTAAAACAGGGTTAAACAGGCAATTGGCGCCGGAATACCGCACATAATGTGTAGGCTCCCCGGCAATAATGCCATACGCTTATTATATATATATATATATATATATATATATATATATATATATATATATATATATATATATATATATATATATATATACCATCAGAATAACTAAAAAAATATCAGTCCGGAGGAATAAAATGGATTCAAAAATTACTACTGCACTGTTGAAATTCGATACAGTGCAATAGTTTACTTTCGAGTAAAATACAACTGAAAAGGAACTTACAGACAAGAGATATTGAACAAATAACTGATCATTTATATAGTAATAAAATATTAAGAGAATATAACTATTAACGTAACAGTTAATACGGTGAATAAGGATGATAAATGAAATTTGAATGTCAAGTTTATGCTGTTACAGAAATCGACTAAATATTATTCAATAAACATTATTTTGGACGTGACTCATCAGACTGATTGTTGGAGATTTGAGGAAATTCCGTTCTGAAGAGTATGTGAATATTTACCATCACGACATATTTATTTGCCTGTTTAGCGTTTCGGTTGTGTCTATTTTATCTTTCTTTTTGAATACATATTTCGTACTGATTCTGATTGCTCATCCCGATAACGCAGTATTCTCAGTAAATGATTAATTGTTTGTGTGTATCTGAACAAATGATGAAACAAAAGAGCTGAATATCTTTCTTTGCAGTTGATTTATTTTTGTAGTTTAATTCAGAAATGTCGAGCGATTTTGAATATATGATATATGAATACACAAATACAGCTTTTAACTACTCGTGAATCGAGAAGTGCTTCCTAGAACCGTATGCCAACATGATTTTTTTAGATATTGTACCAGCAACATACAAGAAAGCTGAAAATGAATTACTGAATTTACTGTTAATAGTTCAGAATCAACAATACAATTAGAATTGATCTACACGGCAGCCCAAGAAGAGTTACGTGCAAAAGAAATAACTTTTAACTGACTAAATGCAGTAAAGTAGTGGCTCCGTAGCTCAGTGGTCAGTGCGTTGGACTACTGAACAGAAGGTAGGTGGATTGAATCCCGGCCGAACCAACGAATTAATGCGAACCCACCTCTTGGAAGGCAATGGCAAACCACCGAGAAGTATTCTGCCTAGTAAAGCCTCTCTATAAAGACGTTCGGAACCGTCGTAAAACTGTAGGTCCCTTCTATTCGTGTATCACTGTATTACGCACAACACGAATAGTTGTAGAGAGACCTCCGAAACCGGGTACGGCACCGGAAGAAATATAAAAAAAAATTGAAAGGAAGAGAAATAACTTTCCTCTTGTTGGATTTTAAATACCGTAATGTCAAAAACTACTGAAACCTTGAAATTATATGGAATACAATGAACGTGATGTAGTAGATCAGAGATCAATAATGAATTCTTGAAGCTCTCTAAGACAGTTGTGGGATAATTTTCCAGTCATTCGATTCTGAAGACGGCAAAAGCAAACTAAACCTCAATATTTTATGGCGCAATGTTTTGAACCTGATGAATTAAAACAATTTGGATAAATATAACTTCAATAATTGGACTTACCAATGAAGTGAAAACCTTTTAACCCAAAAGAGGCAGTCTTTAAAGTATAACCTGAAGTCCTTTGGCCTTACGTTGACAATATTCTATCAATTTTTGGATGACTTAATAATAACCTGATAGCTTATCAATGTCAATTTGATTTTTTTTTAAAACAAGATATACCTGAACCAGTATTTTCGATTAGAAAGCCTTTTTAAAAGAATATTTCAACAATTTTCTTACTTAGTTTTTCAAAAGGGAGTAGTGTCATTCACAGCTTCCAATGCGATTTTATTTCACCACGCATTTGCAAGGAATCGACAAGTTTAGCGATTCAATTTAGGACACAAGGCAATTTTGTGGATATTCCACTTTTGAATTATTTTGTGGAGCTTGAGACTTCGAAATTTCAATGCTCATCATTCAATTGAATAAATTCGGTATACGGCTTGGGGAGCATTATAGTTAGTAGGGGAGCCCGAGATGCTAAATGTGGTTTTACTCGAGCGTCGTGGGGACCTTTTAGATTGTGGAGATCAGATGCTAAAACGAAAAAAACTTATATGATGTATGCCATTTCACTGGTGGGGGGGGTGACGTGTGGAGATCTTCAAAAATGTGAGAAAAAATCGTTATATTCACCCCAAATCGTCCCTGATAACGAAGGTAAGTTAATCTGCCGGTTTGCATCGTGGGGGTGACCGTACGAGACCAAAACTCATCGCCGATATTCAAAAATGCAAACAAAAATCGTAACATTTCCTTCAAAATAAAAATTTAACCGTGCTCGAGAATGTCAAGGTGACGTTTTCTTTTTGCAAACTTTTTAGTCTGCTATTTCCTTATGCCACGTGCAAATCATCAGATTAGTGAAATGCATACTCTTTTGCATGTAATTAACCCCCTTGCCTCAGTCTGACGCGCTCGAGTTTTTCGATCGATTTTTTTTACTAATCTGATCGGCTGCCCTAGACGAACGCCCCCATATTAAGGGTTCATGTATGGTGGGGATAATTAATAGGGCGCAAGGTTTCCCCCAATATGTTATTCTGCCGCTCTTGAGTAAATCCCAAAATCCACGCTTGGACTGCCCTACTATTACAAGACTCTCATTTTGATATATTCAAAACTCAGCAACATCTATTGCAATCTCGATTTGGTCATCAATACCTATCTTACTAAACACCATTAAAATGGACAAACGGGAAACTGTAAGAAACTTAAATATGTCTACGAGAACACGGGAATATAGAATAATAAAATCGCATGTATGCGACCATCAAATATTTTTGTGTTTTTGGCCAATCGAGGTTAATTTTATCCAACAAATTAAACAAATTCGAACTATCCAGCGAAATACTGAAGGATATAACATAAATCAAAGATTTGTATCAAAACATATTCACGTACTGTATAATTAATCAAAAGGGCATTATAAAATGACTTATTCTATACGATTTAACCTCAACTACTGTAGAAATTACTACTTATAACGGAAAGAGGAATAAGGTAAAATATCTCTCAATATTTTGAATTTCAATAAATAGAAATATAAGAATCATAATTTTCATCAAACTACAATTCACATGCTGATTCTTGACAGTAATCGAACGAAATCATTTAATAAAAATCTGAACCAATTGAAGAGATTATGTGCCAGGACTTATTTTTAATACAAAAACGAAAAAAACTGAACAAGAATTTTGAAGTTATGATACTGTTATAGTAAAAGTAATATTCATTTCTACCGTACCAAGAAAATACGACTAACAACTAAAAATCGGCTTCAAAGTTTGTGAAGGTATAAAGTATAACTTCCCTGTCGAATAGACACGGGAAGAAATGTTTATACTTTTTTTTTAATTTTGCAGGAATTTCTGTTGACAGCGACAAGCAATTATATATGTAAAATTGTGTCAGAAAATATATAAAAATTAATGATTACACCGACTGATTTTTAGAAGCAAGTATTGAATGGAGACAGTAAAAGAGATCATAATGGAAATAACTGTATATGGCGTATGTATGACTTGTATGGAAAAGGCGGAGAGTGCTTCAATAGTAGGAGACTAGAGTATCCAAACTTAGAAAAAGGCAGGTGCTGAAAGATAATACAGAAAATTTTTGTATTGGTAAAATTTAACTACTGCTAACCACAACGAGTAGAAGCTCTCATTTTACAAGATCAGTTTGAGTTCAAAACAAAGTGTTTCCACCGCTGTGGTATTATTGTCGACGATATGTTCATGAAAAAGAGAGAAACCTAGACAAATGTATCATGTTTAGAGTCTGCTAATGAAAAAAAAAATTTCTGATGATGCAAACAAAAAATAAGACTTGTGAGGTGAATAAGTTACACTGCGTAGTAAGATTGTTGTTACTTTAGTTTATCATAAGAACAGAAGGATGTATTAAAAATATAATGAAACTGATGCAATTGAAGGGATTTGAGATTATTAAGAGAATACTGACAGTCAAGTGTCAGCATTCGGTGTTTATGGATGTAAGAGAAGAGAGAAAGACTTAAAGAACTTGCAGTGAAAAAAAATATAGAAATCCAGACATTAATATAGAATCAATAATACAAGAAACTATAAAAAGTTTTCTGAAAAGATATCTTTTGAATAATTACCTCTGTGGAGGGTGCTCATAATGATATCCCTTCCATATTAAGAAAATATTTTTTGAACATTAGCTATTTAGTAGCGTGAAAAGTTCTGCCAATAACAGTAAAGACAGTTATAATCGTTGTTCATACTAAGATACAAGAAAGATATCTTGATTTATTTTCTCTCCACAGCAAGTTCCACTGTATTTCTATAGACCAAATTTCTATAAAAAAATATAGAGCAAAAATTATAGTCATTGTAATATTGCAAGGAAGCACTAACGGAATGTTTATCTAAATGGCTTATCATGTTTCAGTAAAGAAGACCTGCTTTACGAACGTCTTCAATGCTGCATGTTTCCACAATATTGTTTTATTCCATTTATTTACTATATTTATCACATCAATTAATTCTAACAGAAAAATTATCAACTGTAGATACATTAAATTCACTTGCGACTATTATCATGAAATCTAGAAACACAGAACATTCAAAGGAAGTAGTTCTTGACTTAGAAGCTAGTAACTTGTAAGTATCAGTATTGTGATATTGTCAGTTGAATGAGAATTAATAAACTGGTTATAAATTATTTTCAACTTAGTTACATAAAAAATCATCATTAATATGATATGACAAAGAATCTATGTTTGTTCCATCGCCAAGTATATTGAGTAGATGATAATATTGATAAATCTCTTGCTATACTTACTTGAAAAGATCAGAGGAATTGATAATTGTTGGGGAAAGATATATAGAACAACTTACATTCGTAATTCTTCCTTACTTTGCACAGTTGTGGTAAATATAGGATTGTTGTGTTTTCAGTTTACAAGTTATAGCTCAATATTTCATTTATAATATATTGTATTGGTTTCTATATGATAAAGTCACACACTTTTCAGAAAATAATTTGAAATTCATAAATAAAATTAAATGATGGCCTCACATCCCTTTTCATATTCTTAATAAATTTAAATGAAATAGGTAAACAAAGTAGAGAATTAGTTTACTGAATAAGCAGCATATGCCTTGATGAATAATTAACTAAATGAAATATTTTTATGATTAATATGTTTCATTTCTATCACAATAGCTCTGATTTGATATACCTAATTTTTTGCATTTAATATTCAAATTGGCCTTCGATATTACTAGTGTTGAAAAATTGAAATTCTAATAATATCATGAATAAAAAAATACTTAATTAGACAGCTATGAACTTAAATGATATATCTAGCAAATCTTAAAATGAAAGTTTTCAGACAAGAAAGGTGAACTGAATGAGTTATATTGTTATATTTCAGTTTTATATAAACTCACTTGAGATTTATTTTCTGTGCAGTCTAGAGGATTATTCACATCTGTATATTTTAACAACCACCTATGCTCAAAATTTTCATATAAAGACCCTAAAATTGAAAAGTAATCATTCAAATTACAAGGTTAATTTCAAATAATACTCACTTTCTTTAGATTTAATGATTTCTGAAGCAAAATTTGAACTTTCTAAACCAGTTTTTATTTTGAAGTCAATTCTGAAATTTCTATATTTCACTACAAACAGTAAATATTTCTCTTCACCTGAGATAATATCTGAAACTACAGAGGAAGTTCTCCTCATACAAAATACTTATGATACTAACAATATACTTACAGCATTCAAAATTCTCATCTATAGGTATTACTGTCTCTATAAAAAGATCTGACAAATTAATTGGATTTGGTGTTTTCGAAAAAAATAAAAATAGAGCCGAGTTAGACTTTTTTGTTACCAGAGCTAATATTCGATATTCTTCATTACAAAATTCTGAAAGAAGCGAGACATTCAAGTGTATCTGCAAAAATTAATTAAGGAAATAACCACACTTTCTGTACCTATTTAGTAAATCGCAAAAGAAAAAGTCTTATACCACTATCGTAAGGATACACATCTAACAATTTCAGATGAAGAAAACTTTGCTTGAATTATTTGAAATACATCTTGATGTACTGATAGCATAATTCGCTATTTCAGTGTTTTCTTCATTTTCAAAGAATTTTCACTTTGGCGATTCGAATAAAGCGTTACCAGATTCTAATAAAAATATACATATTTTCTCTCTGCTCTGGGAAAATCTTTTCTAACCAAACAACTAACGTCAGAGATAAGATAACATAACCTCAGAGTTTCCGATTTGTGCCTACTGTAGTTCAAAGATTAATGAATCTGAGACTGAAGAGTGAGTCTTCGCTCTTTAGTTTTCTGTAATGTACCTACCTACCCAGGTGTGTATATATCGTGTACCTACCTAGGTGCCTAGGTCCTTTCAGCAACAGTATTTGTAAAATTTAGATTTATTCTAAGTTTTTATGATATATTATGTTATTTTTATTATGGGTCAAGTGATAAGTAAGACATTGTTAATAATGCCCGGAAAGTGAATGTAAATAATGCCCAAAATGAGGGGGCAATATGTTAATAACTATTTAAAATATAGAATCCATCGGGATTCATGAATGATGTCCTTAATATTTTGAGAAGAGTAATAAAAATATGTACTCAGAATTTATTTTTCTATTGTGAGTTTTCAAAATAATAATACATACATACAAAATATGTCTTGCACATAAAATTAGATCTTAAATTGAATATGAAAATTTAGTGAGTTCAACTGTAATAATAATAGTCAAAAAGATTGAAAAAATATACTACTAATATATTCGGTTTCAATAATCACTTATGAATAGTAAAACAGAAAATTTTAAAAGTAAGTTAGTTAGTTTAAGTGCAAGCTTCGACCTGCATATTGACACTGGTGTGGGTGTCCCTCAATGGTCGATTGTCACGGACGATTTTTCATATACATTATAAAACATGTATAATATGAAAAAACATCTTCTACATCCGACTAGAAACGAAATTGAAATCTTCCGACAGCATCAGTACTCTAGTAGCATCCGCCATCTTCAGGGCATAACTGCATCTACATCTGACTATCAATGTGTTGAGCAAGATGAGTCAATAGATAGCTTCATTCTGTTGAGTATTTGCTATTAGGTGATGAGGGCGGAATTCCGGAATTACGGCTTTGGCTGTTTGAATTTGGGCCCGTGTCATTTCTGTTCATTTTCGGTAGATCCTATTTTAGCCTTATCGTTGAAAGTTCTGTAAAGAGTTTCTCTGAATTGATACTAGCTGGAATTCCTTGAAGTGTAGCAGTAGTAGTTTTTTTTAGTTCCACTTTTAACTTTCATATGGACCACGGTAAAAGAAATGTGATGAGCTCTGTTTTCCATTAATCAAAAAAAACTTAAACAATAATTAACACAAAACTGTATATATATATATATATATATATATATATATATATATATATATATATATATATATATATATATATATATATATATATATATATATATATATATATATATATAATTATACAGGTTGTCCTAATTGCCATGGGCCACAATTGCTATCTCGGTAACTATAATAACAACAGGGTTGGTTAAATTAGATAATAAATTCAGATTTGAAAAAAAAATTTCTATCTCGAGCTACATTTTTTTAAAAACTCAATACAACTTGAATTTTGCCTTTTATCATTGAAACGCAATCGAATATAAACATGTGATAAATCGTTGAAATCAGAAAAAAAAGTTTTTTTAAGATATGGAATCAAAAATACAGGTCCTTATTTAAAATAAGTAAGTTGATGGTAATATCTCGAAAACTAGACGAACCAAATTTCTTTGAAAAAAAATACCAAATTAAAGAACGTCTAATTTTTTGTAAAAATTATACTTTTTGAGATATTCGATCAAATATTTTTGAGCAATTTTTCGAAAAACCCCCGTAGCTCGACATAGAATTTTTATTTTTCAAATATGAAACTAGATTTTCAATGTCCTCCAAAAACTGCACATTTTGTCTAATTTGACCAACCTTGTAGTTCTTTTTTTGAAATGATGCCTGCCACTCCTGCAAGAGGGTTTATTGGCAACATGATCAATATTTTCACGAATTGCGGTTCACTAGTTGTAATACATTCATACATATCGCATTGTTTTGATAGAATTCAATTGAAAATATTATATATTTCATTAAGCTTTAAAATATGAAAATTCAGTAAAAAAGTAAATTCAGATACATGCACGTGAGTTTATTAGAAAATGAATGATGTTGATAGGCTCTTCCCTGTCACAATTAAACTAATAGAAATTTATCTAGTTTTGCTATATGCAATCAAACAAAAAATTGAAATGGAAAATTTAAAAAAAGATAATACCACCAGTTATTCCCAAAATGTTTGCACAATATGAACAAACAGGGTCTTGATGGCAATTTAATTATTACAATTATTATATAAATTCAATACTAATCCTATCGGTAATAACAATTTTTATTAAAACATTGATCAGCTCATGAAGTTACGTTAAAATGCAATGAATTCAGCAACCTATTATTAGTTAACTAATAAACTAATACAGGTAGATACATATATTGCTGACCGGATAATTAATATAAATACTTAGCAGGTCAGAACTTAGAACGACCATCAGTTGAGTATCATTCAAAGATTAATTTCATGATACATATCAAACAGTTTGTTGTATATATGTATTTATATGAGTTGAAAAATCGACAACTCATGTAGGACTCATGGTTTTAAATTAGAAATTTTAAATTCTTCATGCTCAATCAATTATATGAAATCGACTTTCCAATCTCGCCGATATGCAGTTTTATTCCTTGGTATTTTTTTTAGGATTGTGAGAAGTGCACCGACTTACGTACAGGCTGTCCCATTTTCGATGTCCTTACAGGGTAACTCGCTTATTTTTAAAGATAGAGATTTGCGGTTTCCGCGAACGTTGGCTACTTTTTTGTGAAACTCACGATACCGTAAACAAAATTTTCATAGCTTGCTTCGTTTTTGAGATACAGGGCGAAGTTGAAAATATTGCATTTTGGCCCCCGCCTTGTATCACAGCTATCTTTCAACTTATAGGAAAAGTAAAAACTGTGTTTTATATACTTTTTTACGTAGAATCCAGTGGCGTAGTGAGATTTTTGAAATGAGCTATCATTGTTCAGATATAACACAAAGTTATATTTTTTTAAATGGGTCACTCTGTATATTTTTCCATATTCAAAACATAAATGCTTTGAGCTTTTTAAAAATATATAATACTTATATAATATTTCAAGTATTAGCCCTGTATTTAGATAAATTTCATTTTTGTTATAGCAAGTCAAGACAAATATCACTTTAGTAGAACGTTTAGCGCAATAAACAAATATCACTCTCAATCGTATATGGTAGCATGGAAAGTACCTATTCATTAAAAAAATATTATTCAGTATGGGTCACTGAATAATTTGACAAAACAATAAATTTAAACTCTTATGAAACACTCTTATCGACCATAAAACGCTGTGGGACCTAATTAGTAGGTAGCTATGGAAAAAGAGCAAGTGCAGAATGTATATAGGTCCTGTCACCTACCTGTCAAAGTTAACAAATTTTTCTCACAATAGCGAATCATAATCAAGATAATCAAAATTACGAAAAATTATATATGGTTGGGATATATTACCAAGTAGGTTTCAATCCAAATCAAGCGATGTACCTCTATGTTGAAAGGTATTTACTATTACCCATTTACTGGGTGTCAGTAAGATAATAAGATAGAAAATTTAGGTTTCCTGAAAGGAGACAACCGAGTAGGAGAATATTGGCAGACTAAAAAGAAATTTGGAAAATTTTGGATCTTTTGAAAGCCTAGACCAAAAAGTTTATAGGAAAGAAAATGCTGAAGATGTTGAAATTAGTGTCCTCGCAAAGGTAGAAGAGAAGAAAAATACTTCTTGCAGAGAAATTGAAGATTCGATTGGCATTCCAAAGACAAGAGTTTCGAAGATATTGAAAATGCATAAATATACCCCCTACATACCTCAAACTATACATCATCTGCACCCAGGTGATGCTGAGAAGCGCATTGAGTTTTGTAGTTGGTATATACAAAAGAGAGAGAATGAAAGCTATATAAGTAGCGCTGGCATTTTTAATCGAAATAATCATCGCTATTGGTCAAATGAAAATGAGCACGTTACGGTGGCTCGTCAACAGCAAGGCAGATTCGCGGCTTCAATGTATCTTGTTTCGTTTTTGGAGGAAGATTGGCATACCGCATTTTGGAAATTTTGGATGATTGTCTTTGTGAACTACTTGACGAAATTCCGTTGGCTCAATACGGACACAGTTATTTCCAACAAGATGGCGCACCTTGTCATAACGCAGGTCCCGGTAGGGGTTTTCTTAATGAAAGATTCCAAAACCAGTGGATTGGTAATAATGGTCCCATTAACTGGCCACCAAGGTCCCCTGACTTATCGATATTAGATTTTTTCATATGGGGCTTTATGAAAAATAAAATAAACCACACGCGGCAAGAAAATCGAGATGCTCTCATGAATGCCACGAGAGAAGCTTTCGAATTCTTACGCATAAGACCTTTGTTGTTACTGCGGTCGATTGACGCTATCCTCAGAAGATGTCGGTTGTGTCTTTCAAACAGAATGAACAGCAATTTTGAACAATATTCATAAAATATTTTCAACCGAAAAATAATAGAGCTTTGTTTTGTAGCAGTGTTTCATATAAGTTTTAATTTCTGTTTTTAATAATTTTTAAAATTAATCTTTGTTTAGTAACTTATATTAAATAATATTTTTTTAATGAATACTTTCCATGCTACCATATATAAATGAGAGTGATATTTGTTTATTGCGCTAAAAGTTCTACTAAAGTGATATTTGTCTTGACTTGCTATAACAAAAATGAAATTTATCTGAATACAGGGCTAATACTTGAAATATTATAAAAGTATTATATATTTTTAAAGAGCTCAAAGCATTTATGTTTTGAATATGGAAAAATATATAGAGTGTCCCCTTTAAAAAAATATAACTTTGGGTTATATCTGAACAATGACAGCTCATTTCAAAAATCTCACTACGCCACTGGATTCTACGTAAAAAATTGTATAAAACACAGTTTTTACTTTTCCTATAAGTTGAAAGATAGCTGTGATACAAGGCGGGGGCCAAAATGCAATATTTTCAACTTCGCCCTGTATCTCAAAAACGAAGCAAGCTATGAAAATTTTGTTTACGGTATCGTGAGATTCACAAAAAAGTAGCCAACGTTCGCGAAAACCGCAAATCTCTATCTTTAAAAATAACCGAGTTACCCCGTAAGGACATCGAAAATGGGACAGCCTGTACAATATTGGCTTTATCAATGACAGATATCTTTGCCATCAATGAAATGACATAGGGAGATTATTCAATCTCAGGGAAATAAATAACAGCCAAGAACACTGTGGGATTCGAACCTACTAACAAACGATAGAAAGTAAACCCAACTGCTGTGCCACCATGCATCCATCACTAAGAATATTAAGTATTGTTTATGTTCGTACAGGCTTTTCAAGGTCATAAACAATTTTCATTGGAAAAATGCTTGCGTTTCGTCGTTAAGTTCATGACTTTCTCAAACAATTCAGCGAATAAAATTATTCTGATAAAAGTCTAATATAATAAAGTTATATTATGGTTGCATCTCCAGATTTTCTTCTTCATTGTCAGTACTCCTTATTGAAAAGCTAATCATTTCTAATAAGCAATTGCAACGATCATGACTTGGTATCTAAAAGAGAAAATTAATCATCTGTATTATCATCATATCATTCGTTAAATGTAGCGTTTCCAAGTGTTCGAGTTCAAATTATCTGAACTGATTATTGAAATTGAAATAAATTTCAGGTGTCTGGTCTGTGAGTTCCAGTAAGTAGGTACCTTCTTTCCAATTATAAATATCGCGTGCGAAATAGAAATCCATTATTCCACAAATATCGTTATTTCACAAGGATCCTCTAGTATATTACGTCATCAGGAAAAATTTCTCCAAGAATATTAATTTCATATGAAATCCATATACATATAAAGTTATTCATATATATATATATATATATATATGTATATATATATATATATATATATATATATATATATATATATATATATATATATATATATATAATAAAATATATATATATATATATATATATATATATATATATATATATAACTTTATTATGTACCTTATAATTGGAAATAAAGTACCTACTCACTTGAACTCACAGACTAGGACACCTTGAATATATTTCCATTTCAATAATGAGTTCAGAGAATATTTGCATTTACCTACCCCATATTTTTGAAGCAATTTGAACACTTGGAAATGATATAGTTCACGAATAATCTGATGATGATACAGTGCTTGTGCACTGCTATATAAAATCTTGGCTTTCACTGCAAAAATAGTCCAAAAATATTGAGATTTTTAGTACCAATCTCGTTTAATTCACTCCTTCATCGATATTAATTGTGTACAACAATAAACTCTTTTTGTGGGGCTATTGACTTAACTCAATTGATAATCTGAATATAAGCTTGGTTAAAACCTACCTGGAATATGTATTTATGAATAATTTTTTTTTTAGTTATTTTCTGTGATTCTTCACTGTGGCGCCGATGCACAGATCTAACTGGTAGTGATAAGATGCAAAAACTTTGGTAAGCGGAAGATAATGCTACAAATATCTGCTACTTTAATCGGAGGTGAAAAGACTGGCCCTAAGTATTGACTAGTTATAGGTAAACGCATATAGATACACATTTCTTTATTTGTCCATTTGATACATGAATCAAAATTATGGAAGCGTATTGTTTCGATTTTGAGTAACTGAATAACGGATTTACAAATGAATAGAAACAATAATCAATGATTAGGAATATACGTGATTGGTATATCTATGGTCCAGCCTATGAATATTGTTCAGTTAATTTTGATCAAGTAGCTCAAGATTTTCATTGTGATTTGACATTCAAAGAGCAACCACAAGTTATTTCTGAAGTGAAGTTATTGTTTCAAATACACACACAAAAAGAAATTTCGCTAATTTTCATAATGTTGAATTGGGTGCATTGTAATAGATGTTGTGCACTTCATGCGAAGAATATAGACTTATCTTATTTCCTCTCAGAATGTGGACATGTTTTTTGTGAAAATTGCTCCAAATATAAAGGTAATTGTATAGTATGACCAGACTTTGATTCTGTAATAATGAGCTTTGATTTGTAGATACTTCAAATCGCTGTATAATATGTAAAAAAAACTCTGGACTTATGAAGATATGTAAAGATATGGATCCTTCGATTTTGTGTTTTTTTCATCCTTTGCAAGAACATTTCAAGAAAGCCTTGGAGGTATGTTACCCTATTTTACGTTCAATAGCGCCTTCTTCAGATTTCAGACATGAGATGTATTGTTATTATTTCGGAATTTTCTTTCAGATCTCGAACTTTCAGACCAGTAATTTAGAATCTCTAGTCATCAGATTTCAACAGAAGTACGAAAATGCAAAAGAGCAGATGATAAAACAGGTAACGATCTCCCGTAAATTGGTACAAGAAAACAAGAAATTGGTACAAGAATACAAGAGGTTGCAAACTATGTTACGAGTGAGTTAAACAAATTGACATATTTCAGTATGAATTAATCCGAATTAATTCCGTACAGCGAATAATCTGATAATATAACTGAGCATTTATTATCGTATTTTGTTTGGATAATTATTGAATTTTTCATATAATAGTGATTTATTAGCATTTTATTTTCTAAACATAACCTGCATGGAAAGTAACTCCTCTTCTCGAATGTATTTCACTGATAATTTGATAATTAAGATGCTTTAAGCTGTTATCCAATATAGGTACCTATGTATAAATGAGTATATATATATATATATATATATGTGTATATATATATATATATATATATATATATATATATATATATATATATATATATATATATATATATATATATATATATATATATATATATATATATATATATATATATATATATATATATATATATATATATATATATATATATATATATATATATATATATATATGTATATATATATATATATATATATATATATATATATATATATATATATATATATAAAGTATAAACTTTAAAATAAAAACACTTGGCTTATGTTTCACAATATAAAAAAAAAAATCTTTAGATACTGTACAGGCTGTCCCATTTTCGATGTCCTTACGGGGTAACTCGGTTATTTTTAAAGATAGAGATTTGCGGTTTTCGCGAACGTTGGCTACTTTTTTGTGAATCTCACGATACCGTAAACAAAATTTTCATAGCTTGCTTCGTTTTTGAGATACAGGGCGAAGTTGAAAATATTGCATTTTGGCCCCCGCCTTGTATCACAGCTATCTTTCAACTTATAGGAAAAGTAAAAACTGTGTTTTATACACTTTTTTACGTAGAATCCAGTGGCGTAGTGAGATTTTTGAAATGAGCTGTCATTGTTCAGATATAACCCAAAGTTATATTTTTTTAAATGGGACACTCTATATATTTTTCCATATTCAAAACATAAATGCTTTGAGCTCTTTAAAAATATATAATACTTTTATAATATTTCAAGTATTAGCCCTGTATTTAGATAAATTTCATTTTTGTTATAGCAAGTCAAGACAAATATCACTTTAGTAGAACTTTTAGCGCAATAAACAAATACCACTCTCATTTATATATGGTAGCATGGAAAGTATTCATTAAAAAAATATTATTTAATATAAGTTACTGAACAAAGATTAATTTAAAAATTATTATAACAGAAATTAAAACTTATATGAAACACTGCTACAAAACAAAGCTCTATTATTTTTCGGTTGAAAATATTTTATGAATATTGTTCAAATTGCTGTCCATTCTGTTGAAGACACAACCGACATCTTCTGAGGATAGCGTCAATCGACCGCAGTAACAACAAAGGTCTTATGCGTAAGAATTCGAAAGCTTCTCTCGTGGCATTCATGAGAGCATCTCGATTTTCTTGCCGCGTTTGGTTTATTTTATTTTTCATAAAGCCCCATATGAAAAAATCTAATATCGATAAGTCAGAGGACCTTGGTGGCCAGTTAATGGGACCATTATTACCAATCCACTGGTTTTGGAATCTTTCATTAAGAAAAGCCCTAACGGGACCTGCGTTATGACAAGGTGCGCCATCTTGTTGGAAATAACAGTGTCCGTATTGAGCCAACGGAATTTCGTCAAGTAGTTCACAAAGACAATCATCCAAAATTTCCAAAATGCGGTATGCCAATTTTCCTCCAAAAACGAAACAAGATACATTGAAGGCTCGAATCTGCCTTGCTGTTGACGAGCCACCGTAACGTGCTCATTTTCATTTGACCAATAACGATGATTATTTCGATTAAAAATGCCAGCGCTACTTATATAGCTTTCATTCTCCCGTCTTTTGTATATACCAACTACAAAACTCAATGCGCTTCTCAGCATCACCTGGGTGCAGATGATGTATAGTTTGAGGTATGTAGGGGGTATATTTATGCATTTTCAATATCTTCGAAACTCTTGTCTTTGGAATGCCAATCGAATCTTCCATTTCTCTGCAAAAAGTATTTTTGTTCTCTTCTACCTTTGCGAGGACACTAATTTCAACATCTTCAGCATTTTCTTTCCTATAACTTTTTGGTCTAGGCTTTTCAAAAGATCCAAAATTTTCCAAATTTCTTTTTAGTCTGCCAAATATTCTCCTACTCGGTTGTCTCCTTTCAGGAAACCTGAATTTCCTATCTTATTATCTTACTGACACCCAGTAAATGGGTAATAGTAAATACCTTTCAACATAGAGGTCCATCGCTTGATTTGGATTGAAACCTACTTGGTAATATATCCCAACCATATATAATTTTTCGTAATTTTGATATCTTGGATTATCATTCGCCATTGTGAGAAAAATTTGTTAACTTTGACAGGTAGGTGACAGGACCTATATACATT
This sequence comes from Cynegetis impunctata, assembly GCA_030704885.1. NCBI lineage: Eukaryota > Metazoa > Arthropoda > Insecta > Coleoptera > Coccinellidae > Cynegetis > Cynegetis impunctata. Next base: position 89,534 of record JARQZK010002182.1, on the reverse strand, counting down.
CTGCACTTGCTCTTTTTCCATAGCTTCCTACTAATTAGGTCCACAGCGTTTATGGTCGATAAAGAGTGTTTCATAAGAGTTTAAATTTATTGTTTTGTCAAATTATTTAGTGACCCATACTGAATAATATTTTTTTAATGAATAGGTACTTTCCATGCTACCATATACGAATGAGAGTGATATTTGTTTATTGCGCTAAACGTTCTACTAAAGTGATATTTGTCTTGACTTGCTATAACAAAAATGAAATTTATCTAAATACAGGGCTAATACTTGAAATATTATATAAGTATTATATATTTTTGAAAAGCTCAAAGCATTTATGTTTTGAATATGGAAAAATATACAGAGTGTCCCATTTAAAAAAATATAACTTTGTGTTATATCTGAACAATGATAGCTCATTTCAAAAATCTCACTACGCCACTGGATTCTACGTAAAAAAGTATATAAAACACAGTTTTTACTTTTCCTATAAGTTGAAAGATAGCTGTGATACAAGGCGGGGGCCAAAATGCAATATTTTCAACTTCGCCCTGTATCTCAAAAACGAAGCAAGCTATGAAAATTTTGTTTACGGTATCGTGAGTTTCACAAAAAAGTAGCCAACGCTCGCGGAAACAGCAAATCTCTATCTTTAAAAATAAGCGAGTTACCCTGTAAGGACATCGGAAATGGGACAGCCTGTACTTAGCAGTAATGAAAAGTCGACATGTTTCGAGCTATGAACTCATTATCAAGACTGACAAAGAGTTCATAGCTCGAAACATGTCGACTTTTCATTACTGCTAAGTACAGTATCTAAAGATTTTTTTTTTTATATTGTGAAACATAAGCCAAGTGTTTTTATTTTAAAGTTTATACTTTATTCTTTATGATGTTTCACCAAGTGATGTGCGAGAATTCAATCTCAGTTATATATATATATATATATATATATATATATATATATATATATATATATATATATATATATATATATATATATATATATATATATGTGAAAAACTTGGTTCACGGAATGAACCGCGTAAAAGATTTGAAAAATCTCGACGTTTCGGCTCCTTTTGCGAAGCCATCCTCAGGAGAATTAGAAGGTAAATAATTCAGACTCGTGGCCTCAATCTGCCTACTCCACGAATCGAATTAGGAGGAATCGGAAACAATACGATTGCGTGGTCTCAACCTGCCTACTCCACTAACCGTACTGCTTCCTGTCAACTCTGAAGTCTCAATCTGCCTACTCTTCAGAGTCAACTGACGGGCCGATCGTCGCGTGGCCGTATTTATAGGGGAGGGGGGTGGGTACTCACGCTCATCAGTGCGGGATGCACTCTGATTGGGTGTGACATGGCGACCACTCAGAAGTGGTTTCCATGCTGATGGGAGTCTGTGACTGTCATCTCTGGTGTTCAAACAATTTGGACGTTTTTCTATTTCTACAGCTTCACGGAAAATTCGGGATTTGAAAGATCGGACGGGAGCAATAGTTCTTGTATTGGGGAAATCGATAATGTGGCATGTTTGGGTGTGATGTTGGGAAAGGGCGTTGGCGATATCTGAGTGTCTTACCGAAAGTGAATGTTCTTTGACACGGACCTGAATTCGTCGGTTCGTTTGTCCTATATAGGAACGAGGACAATTGGAACAGGGAATCTCATAAACACCGTGATTTTCGTTAGGAATTTTATCCTTGACGGATCTGACCAGATGGGAGAGTTTTTGTTGAGTAGTGAATATTGTTTTGATGTTTGTATTTTTGAGAGATTTTGCGATCTTATCTGTTACTCCTTTGATGTACGGAAGAAATAATTTAGGTGTAAATTCTTGTTCAGTGGGATTGGAACGAGGTAGAGGTGGGGTGATGTTTGTGTGTTTGCGTATGCTCTTGTTGATTTGATATGTGTTGTAACCGTTCCGTAATAATATATGTTTTAGAGTTTTGAGTTCTGATTCACGGTGTTCGTCGTCAGATAGTCGAATGGAACGGTAGATTAGGGTATTAACTACAGAGTTAAGTTGAGAAGGATGGTGGTGAGACTGGGCGTTCAGATAACGGTTTGTATTGGTGGGTTCACGATAAACTGAATAGGAGAAGCCTTGGGATGGAAGTTTTTTGATCATGACATCGAGGAATGGCAAAGACCTATCGTTTTCCACTTCCATTGTGAATTGGATACTTGGATGTATGCCATTCAAATGATTCAAGAAGTGGAGCAACGAGTCTTCGCCATGGGGTCAGATCGCAAAGACATCGTCTACATAACGTAGCCAGCATGAAGGTTTAAGGTCGAATGACGAGAGAGCTTGGGTTTCGAAATGTTCCATGAAAATGTTGGCTATGACGGGGGAGAGGGGATCCCATTGGGGCTCCCTTGATTTGTCTGAAGAAATTGCCTTGAAAGATGAAGTAAGTGTTGGCCATGCAGTGTTTGATCAGGGATAGGTTGTCTGGGGATATTTGATGTTTCGTGTCTAGGATGGAAAGTGTTTCTTCAATGGGGATATTTGTAAATAAGGAGACAATATCAAAACTAACAAGGAGATCAGTTGGGGTAATATCAATACTTTGAAGGAGTTCTATGAAGTGAAAAGAGTTTTTGACGTATGACTGGGTTTGTTCGGCAAGGGGTTGAAGGGTTTTGGCGAGATATTTCGCAAGAGGATGTGTTGGACAATTGTAAGCGCTGACAATGGGTCGAAGTGGAATATTAGGCTTGTGAACTTTGGGTAGACCATAAATTCGAATTTTCCGTGAAGCTGTAGAAATAGAAAAACGTCCAAATTGTTTGAACACCAGAGATGACAGTCACAGACTCCCATCAGCATGGAAACCACTTCTGAGTGGTCGCCATGTCACACCCAATCAGAGTGCATCCCGCACTGATGAGCGTGAGTACCCACCCCCTCCCCTATAAATACGGCCACGCGACGATCGGCCCGTCAGTTGACTCTGAAGAGTAGGCAGATTGAGACTTCAGAGTTGACAGGAAGCAGTACGGTTAGTGGAGTAGGCAGGTTGAGACCACGCAATCGTATTGTTTCCGATTCCTCCTAATTCGATTCGTGGAGTAGGCAGATTGAGGCCACGAGTCTGAATTATTTACCTTCTAATTCTCCTGAAGATGGCTTCGCAAAAGGAGCCGAAACGTCGAGATTTTTCAAATCTTTTACGCGGTTCATTCCGTGAACCAAGTTTTTCAAATACTTCCGACCGCGGAAATCTTTCTGAACATTTCATATATATATATATATATATATATATATATATATATATATATATATATATATATATATATATATATATATATATATATATATATATATATATATATATATATATATATATATATATATATATATATATATCAGGGGCGGCTAGTCAAAGGAGGCTAAGCCTCCTCAATAATATTCCGTGTATCACTAATATATTATATTGAATAGTCAGCATTCAGCATATTCATATTAATCAAAATCATATTATTTTATGCACCTACCTTCCTTTCAACCTACATTATATAATGTAATTTATTAATTACGATAGAAGGTATTTACATTTACTGCATTTCATCCATTTCAAGATTTGTGGCAACGCTGCGGAGGCATGGAAAGGTATATTCCTAACGTTCATTATGCCTGCCACAGAAAAGCAAACAACGGTGCAAATACTCCGAATGAATACTTCATTGCAATAGAAAAGCAAAACACATGTAAATGGCAACACGGATAGGAGCCCAGTCTCATACAATGTCGACCAATCACAACTATAGAATTTCGCGTGACATCGAGTGAATTCGTTGGAAAGCATTAATTGAATCGTAGTGGATCGTAGTTACTAATGGCAGCGTGTTTACTTATATTGCTCGCGTATTGTTTTAAAATGAGTTTGGTTACTGAAGTTAATTTCAAAAATTTCAATGGTGACTTAGTGGAATATTTGTTATCCCATAACTTTAGTGCACTAAGTTATGAGGATAAAGTTTTGATAAAAACATTGCGACCTACCCCTGAATTAAACAATTTGGTGCAGCGTAACAGACAACAAAACCGCGGTTTTAATACATGGAATTATGAGAGACATCCTTGCCTAACCGGATCACAGGTAAAATATAAATTTTATTTTATGGGCGAGCACGAGAGTTCATGAAAGTTTTTTCTCCACGATCATCACAGAATTCGTCAATTCTGATATCAAATTTGATTACAGAATGCTGGAATTCTCTCTCTTGAGATTGAAGAAATATTGTGCAACACCTCTGCCCCCATGCAATCTAAATGTATTTGCTTTCTCTCCCTTGTAATAGAATAATATTCTCACACTGGCTAGCAATAATAACATTAGCCTTGACGCAGTTGATTGTCATCGTAGTGGCAAATTTGAGTAAGTGTTAAAATTATTGCTGTCACGTTTTCATTCGAAAATATAATAAGTATTATGAATTTATGCAGTGATTCAGAATCAGAGTGTGAAACTACACCACCACACTGGTCATTGTTATCGGAGGACGTCGGCTACTGTGTTAGTGGACACAGGAGCAGATATGGAAACACTAAAAAGGCATGGGAGGTGGAAGTCTTCTCAAGTGCTAGAAGGATACATGAAATATTCGGTGCAAAATCGAATAAATAAAGCAAATAAGTTAGTCTCATCAATTACTGGATCTAATACACCGCTAATCATGCCTTCCACTTCAAATTATGTGACTGTTAGTTCACCTTCTACAAACCACGCAATTGTTGAAAATTCTTCCAATAATGCACCAGTTTTCATTTCGAGAACTATACAAATATAACAATTAATACAAAGTAGAATGTTTCTCGAATTATTGAGTGTTTACCTAATATAATTGTGATTGAGTTCTGTAATATAAATTATCTTTTGTTCGTTTTCATATGAAAATATATATTTGAAATTTTCGATCGTGGAGAAAGTATAGTCTGCTACTCGGTTAGAATGAAAATTCGTGATACTCGTGGTTCCTCACGCTCGCCTTCGGCTCGCGCTCGGAACTTTTCCACTCGCATCGAATTTTTATTCTAACCTTGTTACTTAATATACTATTCCGTTTTTGTGATTTTTCCTATTTATGCAAGCAAGCTAACAAAAGTTTCAAAATCAACTTTCACAGAGTCCAAAAATATCGTAGGTGTTTTTATATGGCTCTATTCATATCGAATGAATTTTCAACTTTATCTATTTTGTGTTTGGCAAATATCATTTGAACTGAATCAAGTCGATTTCCAATAACTCAAGTAAGAAAACGAATCGCCATAGAAATTTGTCAGTGGTGGAGGCAGATATATATATATATATATATATATATATATATATATATATATATATATATATATATATATATATATATATATATATATATATATATATATATATATATACTGTAACGTTGTTGCTCGCGCACCAACGTTTGTGGTGCGCAAGCTGGTTATTCTACTGGAGGGGCAAACTGGTTATTCCACTGGAGGGGCAAGCCACTGCCTATATAACCCGAGCACCGAGAATGCAGAAGGCAGTTCTTGGGAGGTACTGACTCCTAGGGATTCTCCCCTAGACTGGGTATTGACCAGTCTACTCCCGTCCGTCGGCAAGTATTGATTGCCGACAAATCCCTGAGACTGGGTATTGACCAGTCTCTTCCCGTTCCGTCCGACAAGTACTGATTGTCGGAAACCCTCGTAGGTTGGGTATTGACCAATCTATTCCGTTCCGTCCGACAAGTACTGATTGTCGGAATTCCTAGTAGGTTGGGTATTGACCAATCTATTCCGTCCCGCCGACAAGTACTGATTGTCGGAAACCCTCGTAGACTGGGTATTGACCAATCTATTCCCGTTCCGTCCGACAAGTACTGATTGTCGGAATTCCTAGTAGGTTGGGTATTGACCAATCTATTCCGTCCCGCCGACAAGTACTGATTGTCGGAAACCCTCGTAGACTGGGTATTGACCAATCTATTCCCGTTCCGTCCGACAAGTACTGATTGTCGGAAACCCTCGTAGATTGGGTATTGACCAATCTATTCCCGTTCCGTCCGACAAGTACTGATTGTCGGTAATATTCTTATAGACCGGGAGCTGACTGTTGGCAGTGTTTACTTTTTACTAGTGAAAATGTCTGTGTTTGGGGCCGCTTAGGATTTGAGGATTTAATTCTATACCTAGTTGAAAGTGAGGAATTTTTCACCGATAAAGTAACTTCAAATACAGCACGCGGATTAATATCTTACTTACAAGATAAGGAATTTATATATTTTTTGAACATCTTTAAATTAATTTTTGAACAAACAGAAATAGTTTTTCAAATCTTACAGCACAAGTTTTCAGATGTAATTTACTCACGAAATCGGCTCAAGTTTCTTTTGGAAAAAATTTCAGAATTACGTGCAGAAGCTTATTTTAAAAAACTATTTTCTGTATTTCAAACTACTGATGATACGACTCAATTTAGCCCAAAACGAAAGAAATTCAGTTACGCAGATATGGAGCTTCAATATAAGCAAATATTTTATGAAATTTTGGATACTATTAGGGGTCAAATAGAAATAAGGTTCTCTGATTTGAAAGAACTGCATTTCTTCGACTTACTCAATAAAAATTTATTTACCGGATTTTCGGCTAATTTTCCAGATAACCTTTTGGAAAATTTATGTCAAAAATACACTGTTTTGATAAGGTGGCCATAAAAAGTGAACTGTGTGTTGTTTATAATGACAATGAAATTTTGGGGCAAAATGAAAATCATGTGAGGACTATTAAATACCTTTTTGATAATGATTTGAATCAAGATTTACCCCAAGTTTATAAACTCTTATGTCTAATTGTTTCTATCCCGGTGACATCGGCTTCCGTAGAGCGCTTAAATTAAATACCTTGTTTCATGAGTTGTGCGTGCAAAGATGATTGACACATTCTTAACCTTCTTAGCAATATTTTTTAACTCACTTCCATAGAACAGATTTATTTGGCAATAAAATTGAAATCGAGTTGGTATGGAATAAACTACATAGCAAGTCTAATCTCAGTAATTCAATTGATTTCTATGCTGAAGTATTATAGAAGACTGTCATAAAGCAGGACATAAACGGTTTAACAACATTGCAAAGTTTGCTATATAGTCTAGTCAACAAGTGCTTTTTTGTTCAACTTTTTTCGGAAAAATATGAGCAAGGTGTCATTCGACTCGGAATAGAATCTATAGATGTTTTTTGAAGTTCTGATTGCAAAAATTGTTAAAGTTATAATTAATTACCTATTTAGTGCCTCAATTTTTTCATTTTTCAATTTTCGTATTCAAATGGTTGAATATTGTTTATTGGATGTTTCCTGAATGGGCGTGTTTTGCGCAAGCCGGATTAGCCGTTTTCGGCCGTATTTTCACCCCTCTGAGAAAATTATAATTATTGATCCTAGAGTTGAGACTTTCTTTTTGAAAATTTTCTCCTCTTTTCGAATCTTTTTTTAAATATTAAAAATGTCAATTGATTTTTGAGAAATTTTCAAAAAACCAAACGGCTTTTTTTTCTTGCAGTTAATTGTTAATAACATTTACAATTTTCGCGAGTGGAACTTTATTTTTTTCAAAAATATCTACATTCTATTCCGAGTCGAATGACACCTTGCTCATATTTTTCCGAGACTACTGAAAAAAGTTGAATAAACAAGCACTTGTTGACTAGACTAATAACCCTATTAACGGTTTCAATTTCTAATTCAAGTATAGAACGAGCGTTTTCAATTTACAATGTTTTTAAAAATAAACTGAGGAATAAGTTGGCACTCGAATTGTCGGAAATTTTAGTGATTGTTAGATTTAGCATACAGAGAAACTGTGGTTCGTGTGTGAAACCTCTATATCTCATTTTTGTCGAAAATTGGATCAACTTAATATATTCACGATTATTTATTACGTCTGGCAACACTGTTCCTGTTCGACGTCATATACAATTGATGACGTAAACGCCAAGTCTCGCTGGACAGACTATATATATTATAGAGATCTTTAAAATCGGTCCAGACATTCTTGACTTCATTTTATTTATATAGATATATATATATATATATATATATATATATATATATATATATGTATATATATATATATATATATATATATTATATATATATATACATATATATATATATATATATATATATATATATTATAAATATACATATATATATATATATATATATATATATATATATTTATAGCAGTGGCGGCTCGTGAGGTTTTGGTTTGAGGAGGCTACAAGAGGTGTTAAAAAATACACCATAGGCGAAAATTTTTAGGATTTCAAGGTCAACCGCCTTATAATTTAAAGAAAATCAAAGTTAAATAAGCACCCTAAGCTATTAATTTGTTTTCACTTTCGAGTGTCTACCTTGAGACCTACAACTCCTATTTACAATATTCACAAAAACTCTTCTCAGCCAATTAATCAATTCATCAATTCATCAAATTTTTTTTTTTTCACAAAATAGGTACCTACCTACCTACTTAACGAATTTGTTAACAGCTGTTGAGAGCAAATAAAAAGTTATTATATATTTTTGAAGATTAGCGGGATTCTGCGATCTTTAACGTTAGCAAAATGATCTATAATATCCTCATTAAATTTTTTGTCTTTCGCCAAAAGTTTTACCAATTCCTTTTCAATAGACAACAAACTAATATTTTTCAAACGATCCTGGCTCATTGAATTTCGTAAATAAGTTTTGATTCTCTTAAGAGTGGAAAACGAGCGCTCAAATACTAGTTAAACTAAGAGATCATAAACCTTTGAGCTTCTGTTTCCCACGTTTTCGTATATTTCTGGCTATAGATAGTTGAATATTGATCGGCCTTCCGCAGTTTTCAATGCTTTGTATTGATAAAATTAAAATGGAATGGAACAATAGACGTATCATAAATTCTTTGAAAAAAATTTGTTTTTCCGCATACGTCAAAAAATTACGACTTTTTTAACCTCAGTTCTCAATGTTGAAGTTTGATTTCACAGAAGGCATTTTGTTTTTACTTTTTTGTACGGCCGTGAGCGTACGTTTGCGGGCATAAAATTTTGGCCACCCAAATTTCTGTCCATCACAAAAATGAGGTGTACGGCATGTTTTATTGTCATTATAAAGTATGACGTTTACAATTTGAAATTATAATTTGATTTCTGTCAAATTGACTTTTGAAATTTTAAATTTTATTTCTGTGAAATTTTAACGAAAATGCCTCCCTGCAATTAGGCATTTTAATAAATGTCGAATATTAATCCATCATGAAAATGGAATGTCCAGTAGACGCATTTCCCAACTGCTACAAATTCCTAGAACCACCTTCAACTGGATAGTTGGGAAATGGAGGGAAGAAAATATAGTGGAACGGAGACCGGGGTCTGGGCGACGTCGAATCTCCACTTTGGCAGAAGATGAAGCCCTGGTAAATGTAGTGCAAAATCAGCCTTTCAGCACTGCTGTTGAGGCAGTCTACAATTCAAATTTTCCTGGTTCGGTATGGACAGCACGCCGACGCTTAAGATCAAGTGGATTGAAAAATCACAGTGCAGCCAGGAAAATTCGTCTAACGCCCTATCATAGGGAAAGAAGGGTTGGATTTGCACTAGAGCATCTCGCCGACGATGAGGCTTTCTGGAGCAGTCATTTTTTCCGATGAAAAAATTTTCCAGTTATCGCGCAATAGTCGGTTGAGAGTATACAGACCACCGAACACTCGTTATGATGATCAATACGTCCAAACTACAGACCAAAGCGGCCGTTTTTCTGTAAACATGTGGCGCATGGATTTCGGCGGTTAGTGCTGGGGTAATGGTCTATGTGGTAGATCGGCTCAACAGTGACGTTTATATTAGGATTCTCGAAGAAGTGATGCTCCCGTCAGTGACACCATTTTTCCCGAAAGGCAATTTCATTTTTCAGCAGGACAACTGAGCTATCCACACCGCAAGCAGGGTGACGGCTTGGTTCGAGAATCATAATATAAACTCATTGAGTGGCCGAGTCGAAGTCCTGATCTTAATCCGATTGAGAATATGTGGGGTCTGTTAGTGCGAAATTTACAACATCGTAACGTAATATTTCATAATAGAGAAGAACTTCTGACTGCGATCGATGAAGCATCGCAATCATTACCCCAGGATTACCATCGTAAATTATGCCTATCAATACGCGGCAGATTAACCGAAGTTATTAATTCAAATGGAGCAATGACAAAATATTATCATTTTATTGTCAATTATTATTTATTTTATACTTTAATATCCCTGTTATTGATTTGTTTGTGTAACTATTAATAAATATCATTGTTCTGTTTCTGTTAGCATTATATTGTAGCCTAATATCTTCTAGTTCTAGTTCACTAACGCACGGGCCATAGATTGATTTGTTTACATCTGTTTACGTGTATTTTATATGGGAAGTTACTATACTTAAGATACTATTGAAATACTAATAATAATAAATAATAGTTGATGGAATCCGTCGTTACTATGTGATAATTTAACATGATGAACAAAACTAAATTTGAATTTACTACGTTTATTATCACAAAATATTTTGTGATAATAAACGTAGTAAATTCAAATTTAGTTTTGTTCATCATAATAAATAATGTTTATTTCCACAACCAAAATAACAGTTAATCGTAACATCAAGAATATGAAATGAAACTTGCCTCTATAGCTAGGTAAAAACTAAAATATTCAATTATATAACCAGGAAAACAGAGATTCTATAAAAAACCAGACTCTCAGAAGTCCACCGTATTTTTAGGATAACTGTTATACGTCAGGAAAATTCAAAAAATATAATAAGTCATTACGTTCAAACCATTCAAGCAGAGTATTCATGTTGATTCTTCTTTTATTTCATGTTGTTTCTTTCAGTTTTGTTGGTAAGTACTTAGTTTTCTCCATTATACTCAAAACCTCTTTAGTTGGCAATGAAATTAGACATTTTAAAGATGTTTTCTTGAAATTTTTGAAAGTTTTTTTAATTTTTGAGTAAATAGGTGTTCTGTCATACAGCCTTTTCATGCTGTATACATACTTCCTCTAACCAATTAATTTATTCGTCCTCTCCTTTATTTTATTAATTAGACAGTAAATACCATTACAAACAATGTAAATAATCCGTTAATGGCCCATGCTGTAGTACCGATATTAGCCGTTTCGGCGCTACGATCTTAATTTCAGACGCCAATTGCACTGTTGAATTTTTTCAACTAAATTTCTCATGGAATTTTTAAAAGAGTGAAATTACAATCCAGCCTACTGTCAAAGTGACAATAAACATGACAAAAGTTTAAAGTAAGGTTACAATATCCTTAAGCCAGATTCACATCTTACATTAATTAAATGTCTAGAAGTGGCCAAAATTTTATACTCGCAATTGTACAAAAAAGTACACTTTTTTGTACTCTGACGTCAATTTCAAGAAGGTCGGGCTGCGAACAGTTCCGAATCCGACATAGTGTAATCTGTAAGAAAAATTTCATATATTTTATTACAAGTCATTTCTTAATACTCGGGTACTTACCAAAAACGCACAGTCCTATTATGCGTAGATAAGTGACTTTAAATGTTTCTGACAATTATTTTGTTGAATTGTCAAATTTGTGTTGCCTTGACATCTACAAAACCAGTAAGGAAAGCAATCTCGTTTTACCTTTCTTCACATCTAATCCTTTTTAAAAATATCTTAATTCTATCGTTTGAACACCGTTTACGGCAAAAATCGCATGTTTTATTCGGAGAAAAGCACTTTTTGTGGCTCGACAAAAATTGTCGGCCTCAATACTTTCAGCCGACAAACATTTAGTCTCGCCACAAAAAGTATCACTTTTACTCCTAATAAAACAATATACTAATGAGGCCTCGGTAGACCAGCGGTAAGGTGAACCGCCTTATACCGTTTGTAAACCGAGGATTCAGGGTTCGAGTCCCACCTTGCTCTTGGGTGTTGTGTATGTCCAGAATTTAGTGGTTATAGATTTAAGAGAAATTGTTGGGTAATGTGCATCGTTCACAAGCCCATTTGCCGTTCGGAACCGGCGTTAAACTGTAGGTCCCTCGAGTTAAAAAAAAAATATACTATTATTTTTATTATGACCTTATGAAACAGACACTATTGAGTTCAGCAATCGGATCATAGAGGAAGACATGACAAAAACTGTCAAATTGATTGGTCTCAATCATTACCGATCATAGATTGACAATACAGAAGGTGAAGATATAAATACAAGAAAATATTCAAATCACAATTAGTCCAGTCACCAGCGGTAAAAAAAACTGTAAAACCGTGGAATTTTGAGAATCAACACCGATTTTGATGAAAATTTGGATTTAAGGTCTACTTACGGGGTGTAAACTACCCCTTAGCGCAGTAACCTGAAAAATCGTAGATTTTAGCATGTATTTGGTTAAAATTAAGTTTAAATTAATTATTTTTAGATCTTTTGATTTATTCGAGTTTATGATCAATCAGACAGTTACAACCCCTTTAAACCATCCTCTGATGGTAGTAATTTCTAAAACTAATTTTAAAGGCATTTATAACTAGAAATAATTGAAAATTGCGTAATATTGAAATATTATATTCTATTTAATTGAAATTATCATTTGCCGAGACGCTTCAACCCTTATAAGTCTTTTCCTGAGAATATGAATTATTGAAAAATAATCTCACTGATTTTTTCAGAATAAGAAATGATTCAAAAGTGCATTAATATTGAATCGGGAATATTTCATCAGTGATATAACTCTTGTCGTTTTTTTAACGCAACTCTTATAAAAGCCACCCCTTGTGACCAAAAATATGAAAATTGCGTTCTTTTTGCAGTAATAATGAAAGAAAATGATAAAAATTTATTTGCACTGAATATAGTTTTTCGTTTCCTCGTCGCTCTCGGTATCCACGTCTTCCTTTTGGTCTAAAACTGGTGTCCTGTTTAGACAAGTGTCTTCACTGCAGGTTCTGCACATTGCATTGCAAAAGACGCCTACTCGTCGGTAACCGCACGCTGAACTGCATCTCTTTTTGCAATTACAAAAAAACATTTGCAGAAGCTCCTCAGGTGTCAGTTCATTTTGGTTTTTGATTGGATGTAAAATTCCGTCAAATTTAATCCAACCCCAATCAAAAAAATTGATATTTTTGTTACCTAGCCATATTATTACCCAGCACCAGCTGTTGGGACAAGAGATGACAATCTAACAGCCTTTTTTTTTAGTGGTTAAATTAATCAATGAGTTATATCTGATTTGTTCGAGGTATTCAGACAAGTTTGTTACACGTTTCAATGTATTTTTTAGTAACTCCAAACAACATTTCGGTGCATTATCTACCGGCTTGTAAAATATTTTCAATCGTTGAAGAACTATAATAAATCTTAGCCTTTTATCTTACGTCGGAACGTTTGCCTACAATGTCGATAAATTTTTTTTACCTTTATTGAAGCAGGCAGAAGTTGAGTCACGTCCAGTGAAGCTGTGAGAAAATAGTATCAAATCTGCACTGTTTGAATATTCAATTTCTAAACTTTTATAAGAATATGCCAGTGAAGCGAGATTTTGCTCTGAAATTAAAAATTTAGAAAGTTGGTTTTTCGACGATTACTTCCTCATTTTTCAAGCTATAATATTTTCAAAAATAACATTCTGTAGGAAATTTCAGAGTCTTTGACACCACATTGATTAAAACTTCTCTCAACCTCTCATTTGAAAAGGGTTGACCTCAATACGCGAATGAAAACTTTGAGCGAACATATCTCGTTCAATTTTCATGATACAAAGATCAAAAAAATATCAAAATTTTTAGTAAGGAAAACCAACCCTACAATTAATCTCTGGAACAGTTTTTCATATCATAAATATTTATTGGTTCATTTGAGAAAAATGCACTTTTTTCAAAATTACGACAATGCAATTTTCAATTCAATCAACAAATTTTTATAAATTAAGGATTCTAAACTTGTCAAATCACATGGATCATAATAATACTTAAGTTAAGATAACTGAAAGTGGGTTATGATTAATTTCATTTAGGGTGGGTGTGACGAGGGGGTAAGTGTTTAAATTTAAAAAAATAAAAAAAGTGACTTTATATTTGTTATAAGTCAGTCAATTATTATACAAAAGACTTTTGATCAAGAACTAATTTTGAAGGTTTTTTCTTGTACTTTAAAAAAGGACTCTTGAGTTTTACCCAAAAATTGCACTTTTTTCAAGTTATTTAAGGTTTAAAGTTTTCAATTTTGGGTTTCCCGAAAAATAACCATTCTTCAACGAGTAATAACTCAGACGTTGTTGGGTTTATACAGAGGTCATTTGAAAACGAATCTCTTTTCTCTATTATTAGCTACATTTTTTTTTCAGATGATTTTTCCGATAAAGTGAAAATTTTTTGAATTATTCGTAAGAAACTTATTAACGACATGCGTTTTTTCAATGAAAATTGCACAGATTCAATCGTTAATAACTCGAAAATTATCAACTTAACAAAAAAACTTTATACAACAAAAGTTGCTCAAAATGAGTCAGTTTATCAATTTCTGATGTTATTTCGATTAAAATCTATTTCATCCCTTAGAAGGGGTAGCTTTCACCCCTAAGGCAAAAGCACACTTCGGCAAATTAAAGATTTTGAAGAAGGTTATAAATACTACCTAATTCCTAATTTTCAAGAAAATCGAGCTTAATTCTCAAAATTCCACGGGAAAACGACTGGTCACTGGACTATATGTAAAAAAAAATATAGAGAAAAAATGACAACTATCAAATCTGTTGGTCTCAGTCATTCCAGATCATAGATTGACAAGCAAGAATGTATGAGAAATTCTCGGGATATTCCCTTTTCGCTGCCTGTTAGTTAATAAGCTGTGAATAGAGAAAGTTTTTGTTTGACAATTTCATCATGGAAACACTTAGCCGGGCACAGTATCTACAAATTGTTGTGCACTTTGAGCAACTTATAGTCTACATAATGGGCACACTGAACGCACAATTCGCTATACAATCAAGAAGTTTGAAACACAATTTTCATTATTGGATAATACGCGACCAATTAGACCACATCCAGCTCGTAGTGAAGAAAATATAGAGGCAGTAGCGGTGAGCATTCGTGATAACCGCGAAGAATCAATTCGTCGCCGTTCTCAACAGATCGTATTGTCGTATGCACCATGAAGATCTCTTCATCAGTTTCTTGATAAGCTTGTAGAAAATCTATTGCTTTCAACAACAATTTTGTTTGCCGATGAGACCCATTTCTGGATTGAAGGGTACGTAAATAAACAAAATTAGCTTATTTAGGGGCAACCTGGAGAGGTTCAAGAGCGGTCATTACACCTAAACTAAACAACGGTTTGGTGTAGGTTATGGACCTGTGGAATAATAGGTCCATATTTCTTATAAACTGAGGCCGGCCAGAACGTAACTGTAAATGGTATTCGTTATCGCGCCATGATAACAGACTACTTACTACCTGAAATTGAAGCAGGTGGTCTCGATGACATTTGGTTCCAACTAGGAACATGTCACAAAGTCCGTGAAACCATGGCTATATTGAGAGTTAAGAGAACGATTCAGTTAACTATTAATTCTACGTTTTGGACAAGTGAATTGGCCACCTAGAAAATGTGATATTACACCTCTAGAATACTTCCTTTGGCCCTACGTGAAATCGAAAGTATACGTGGATAAGCCGGCTACTATTGATGCATTGGAGTCCAACATTACTCGCGTAACTGGCCAAATACCTCGGCAAATGCTGCAACGCGTCATCTAAAATTCGAATAATTGTTCTTTTGTATGATAATAAAGAGTAAACAATACAATTGATTTCTTCATTTTTTCATATATATTTATAATAGATATGCTGTGAATTTGAACTGTAGTATTCTAGACAACCCTAAGTCCTTATTTTTAACACCTGTAACCACTATGGAAATTAATGAATTTGGTCAAAAACTCAAAGCTAAACACACTAGCGGAAACGATGAAATACCCATAAGCCTAGTCAAAAAATGTATTAAAGAAATAGCAGAAGCGATTTGTCACATCATGAATAACTCATTTCAGTTTGGCGTATTCCCAAAACAATTAAAATTGGCACTTATAACTCCAATTTACAAAAAAGGAGATCCTGGTTTGCTTGAAAACTACAGACCAATAATTGTTTTACCTTCCTTTTCAAAGTAGTTCGAGATGGCCATGTGCAATAGATTAGTAAGTTTTATGGATTCCTGTAACTTATTTAATAATAATCAGCACGGCTATATCAGGGGTAGGTCTGTCATAACTGCAATCAATCAATTTACCAGCAAAATAATAGAGTCTTTTGAAAATAATGAAATAGTACTTGGAATGTTTTTAGACCTCTCTAAAGCTTTCGATAGTCTGTCACATCAGCTCATATTACTAAAACTTGAAAAATACGGAGTAAGAGGCAATGTATTAGGATGGTTTGAATCATATTTAAACAATAGGCAACAGAGAGTAAAATTTTGTAAAGAGGGAATAACATCTAAGTCTGAAATAAAAGAAATTAATTTTGGTGTCCCACAAGGAAGTATTTTAGGACCAGTGCTCTTCATAATATTTATTAATGACATAGCGGAAGTTTTAAAAATAAGTAATGTCACAGGTCATCTCACTAATTACGCAGACGACACCAACCTATTGGTTGCTGATTCGAGCTATCCGGAGTTGCTCCGCTCATCAAAAGCTGCTTTTGACTGTGTGCAAGTCTGGTTTATGAATAATGGATTGATTCTGAATGCAGAAAAAACAAAAATTATATTCTTTCGGACAAAACAAAGAAGAATTGCTACACCTGGTGTGATTAAAATGTCAGATAATAAAATTAAATTAGAAAATTCAATAAAGTTTTTGGGGATATACATCGACGAACACCTTAACTGGAACAACCATATTATTGAACTAGGAAAAAAATTGAACTCAGTATCATATAGTATAAAAGTATTAAGCAGATACCTAAACGGGAATTCCATGAAAATATTTTACTACGCTAACTTTGAGGGGTTGATGAGATTTGGACTAATTTTTATTGGCAGCAGCTCTTTATTAAAAGAAATTTTCTGCGTTCAGAAGCGAGTCATTAGGACAATTTTGGGACTCAAGTGGAGAGAATCTTGCAGGGGGCATTTCCGGAAAAATAATCTGTTGACAGTATATGCCCATTACATCCTAGAAAATCTTATATTCCTGTTCAAAAATAGGAAGGAATTTCAGAATTGTGGAGAGATGCACAGTTACAGCACACGTAACTTGAATTACCTTTTCCCTAAGCATAGATTAACAGCATCTGAAAAACACCCAAATTATGCCTCCGCAGGATTCTTCAATAGACTTCCAGATAATATAAAGAAAATTAAAAACCAGGGAAGATTTAGAAATAGCGTTAAAAAACTGCTAGTTAAATTAGAACCATACTCTTTAAATGATTACTGGAGTATGTGTTGATATGTTGATTTAAAATTTAGACTATATTGTCATTGACGTTATTTCATTTGCTGTATCATGTTTGTTAACATCCTTTGAAATAAATATTATTATTATTATTATTATTATTATTATTACCGTAGAACGGGGCTAAATTGGAAATGCGGGGATATTTGAGAATTCATAACCTGTAACTTCATCTGGCAATCCTGTTTAGGTACAACACAATTCCGCGTAAATTACACTGTAATAGTATAGTACATAACCTTACTTATTCAGACTTTAGATGATTTCATTATTCGTAAGCGTGGTAATGGTCTGTTAGACATTGAAAGTGAGGCGGAGAATCAACCAATATTTGAGCCTGTCAAACTTTCAGTGCTAGTACGTCATGGGTGAGAGTTATAGCAGTTAAGTTTTATATAAAAAATGGTGTTGATGTTAGTATCATTGTGCAAAAAAGTTATAAACATTATGCTACTCCAAAATATTTCATGGTCCTTTTTGAAGATCGGGGCTATTCTGGATGGCGTTTTTATAATCATTCCAAAATATCCCCGGTCTTCCAAAATCACCCCATTCTTTGAATTATCAATGCTATATACCTTTTATTATTCATGATTTAAAAATGTATGTTTTCCAATTTAACCCCATATACGAGGTAACTATAATTAATGCGTTATTGTTACCGATTCTAAAATATCCCCGAAACACGAGGCTATTTTAGACGGGCCCAAAACAATTTTTTTTCAGCACCCTGTAAGAATGGGGACCTATTTATCATAGAATAATATTTGGTCGTATATAAACCTATCCAAAAAGCATATCAAAATATATTATTTTTAATTACTCTTTCTGCAATATTAAGAATAATGAAAAAAAAGTCTACAATAGCCCCGTTCTACGGTATATATATATATATATATATATATATATATATATATATATATATATATATATATATATATATATATATATATATATATATATATACATATATATACATACATATATTTTTTTCCGAAATTTGGTGTATGCGATTGTTTTCGAGGAAGAACGAAACTATCAAAATTTGGGTAAATTTTTCAAATCGGCACCTTTTTTACGTAGATATTTCTTAGTTTTTCATTGTCTTTGAAAATTTGCTCAACTCCACAGCTTCTGCAGATTGAGTTTGTAGTCGAAATTTGGTATGTAGCTTGAGTTCATGTTCAAATATGTTCCTTTGTAGGTTTCAACTCTCTTCCTCAATCGCGCTGCGGAGACTTTTATGTTCGAATCGCATCTCGACCTGCTTCGGTATCAGTAAGCGATGCACTTATTCGGGGGAAATTTTAGTTTTTTTTGGAGTCAAATGAATTATTTTTTATTACGGATTGCTATTGAATCGTGGTTATTCAGTACGCGATGCACTTCGCGAATACTTTTTTTTCAAAAAAATAAATTATTTTTTGTTTCGATTTGGTATTGAATCGTGGTTTTTCAAACCATAATTTTTTGCGTACGAATCAGATCTCGATGCGACGCACTTCGCGCGAGAAATACCTCATTGACGGAGCTTTGCAGCTCACGCGTTTTTTTGTTTTTCTTAAGTTTGATTTTCTTAAGTTTAATTTCTTTCTATAAAGATTGTTCATCTGATCTATTTGAAATGATTACGTATTATACTCAAAATCTTTTCGAAAGAGATTTAATTGAATGCTCATTGAAAATCCGGTGCTCTTCATCTACATTCATGAAACCGGACAAATAAGTTCTTACAATAATTGATAAGACAAGATTTCAATGAAAACAAAAGGCAAAAATCGTAATGAAAATTCTATTGCATATTCAACGCATCCTTCAAATTGCCTTGTTTTGTTAAAATTCTTCTCTCGATTTATGTTACTTGATATTGAAGAGCGGCTAAGTCCTTATAAATGCCTTAATTAGAGAATTTTTTAAGAAAGCAGCTTTCTATTCAGAGACAGCATCAGGTACGGTGAAACAGTTCTGCTTTTCTTAGTTTCCTTTTTTCCTTCCCTTCTTTGGTTTCCTTTCATTTTCGATTTTCAATTTCAGATGCCAGCTTTGATGACACTGAAATTGCTTCCTTTGAAATATTCTGTTCAGATCATTGGAGAGCCTCCGCTTTCATTAGCAAACTTTTTATCTAATTAGCAGGTATTTTTTCGATTAATTATACAATCTTCATGGCCAGCTTCAAATGAGATTATTGAAATATGTATTTTATGAAAAAGGATTAATATGAGATTCAGAATTTCTAACGCTACCCTTATTACGTAGGTACAATGAAATGAAACGCTATTTCATACCAAGAAATGAATATGCTTCAAACAAATAATCTTTCATAGAATGAGTAATTCCATAAAGAGAAAACTTCAATCATGTGAAATTTTGTAATAGTGTTTTGGTGAAATGCGGTAAACGAATTATTTATATCAGAGATTTGATTCAAATATTCAAATATTTATTGAATCTGTAATCTGCACACTAAAACACATTTTAACCCCTCAATGCATGATTTAAAAAAAAAATTGCTAATAAAGAAGGTACAGTTGGAAAAAGACATATATTTCATCAGAAAAATATTTAAAAAAATAAAACAAAATATCCTTTGTCAAAAAAAAACTAGTTTGTGCCAAATAAGGAACAGCATGCAAAATGAACAAAAAATATTTTATTTTTCACTTGTATATTATATGTACATTTCACCTTGGATACGGTTGCTATAAACACACTCATTATGCCCGCATTTGCGGGCATAATGGTTTAAAAACGCCCGCTTATTGTACTAGGAGAAATGAAGCAAATTTCATTGATTAAATACTTCATAATCCTTGTCGTATAAGACTCTGGATTTCTCCGGCAATGAATTATTCGCAGCTTTGGCTGCATTTTCTATGATATTCTTGGGTAAATTCATTTTCATTTCCATTATTTCTATAAGACTACACAAAGAAAGCAGGAATGACATTCACTAAATTTGATGACAAAAATAATCACAAACGTCAAAATATCAACAAATGACATGCCTACTATGAGAAGGAAAATGGATAGGAGCAATGAAACGATTTTTAAATCGCTTTTTCATCATAATATAATAATTTTTTCGTGAAAAATAAAATCTTGTATGCACCACGTGCGTTACTAGATCCTTACGCCCATCGGGCAACATTCATCCCTCGGGCCAGAGGCCCTCGGGCCGAATGTTTCCCTCCGGGCGTAAGGATCTATATAACGCACTTGGTACATAAATAACTATTATACAGCCAATATTTCATCTTCATCTGATATGTTGTCTTCACTTTCATTTGGATTAAAATTATGTATAACTACATTTTTTCTATGCATAAAATAACTCTTGAGATCCAAAATATATCTGAAAATGATTTCTTTCACATCTTCTAAATTCATAATCTGCAGATATGGTCAAGTCAGATATACTTGAATTGCATAATGTTCCATACAAAGTGATTTTCAGATGAAAAATTTTCAATTATTCAAAAATACGAGTACTTGTCACTATGAGGCAGTAACTAGCAGTATATTTTTTACAAAAACAATTTTTATTAGGTAGAGAGTTACGTGGATGAACTCAAAACTATTACTCAATCTGCAATAATATTGACAAGCAGCTGATTCATCGTCACCATTTTGAAAAACATCTAACTGCGAAATAATTACAGAGAGGGAGCTGCCTCTTGGAAATATGTTTGTATGTGAAATGGTAATTCATGCTTATAAATTTATATTTCCCTGACGTATGTATTAAATAGGTGTAAAACATTGGCTTGTGCCACTGTGTGTGGGGTTAAAATGGTACACGAGTCGCTCGATGGGATAGCATATATATATATATATTTATAAATATATATATATATATATATATATATATATATATATATATATATATATATATATATAATTAGATATATATTAAATTATATATAATATATATATATATATATATATATATATATATATATATATATATATATATATATATATATACATATATACCTAGCGAAAGCCAGGTAACTGTGCAACCTTGCTGAGATATGTGATCTACATTAAATATATTGCTCGCACTCCTTCATTAATCATCCTAAAAATATAAAAAACTGATGGAAAAACGCGTGAGCAGAAGGTAGCTTCGTCCGTAAGGTCGTATTTCTGTCTCATTTTTGTTCTTTTCACATAAAAATGCTTAGTCCCCAATTTGAAGGGGTATAAGGGATTGGCAAATTTTCAAAATCTGCAGAAACGCATGAAATTTCCAAATTAAAATTGCGTAGGTGACAGAAAAGAAGTGAAACCTAAATGGCATCTCCCTTATATCAACCGATTTCATGTACAAATTTTTAGCCTCTTATTGGATTTACAGTCCAGCTTTGTACATCAAAACCTCATTCGCTCTCGAAGAAAATTGAAGAAGCCGTTTTGCTGATTTTTAATTTATCCTTTTCTTAGCATAAAATTACTCTGAAGTCTTTCACTTGATCACGTTATTTAATTAAGGAATTAAAGATTCAATTGTCCGTTATGAAAAATTCCACAAATTTTCATTGAAATAAGAATTTCCATGAGGGAGTATTTTTGACGATTCGAAATCGGAACGATTTTTCAGTTATGGATTGTTGAGACCTATCATAAGATGAACTCTCAGGTCTAATAGCAATAGGTGTTATTAACACAATCAATGCTTAAAATCATTTACTATTTCTCCGAGCAATTTTTCCGTTGAATAATCCAATATTATTCCATTGATCTACAATACATATTTGAGTTTCAGTGAAATTTAATGTATAATGGATTGTATTGAATGAGTTGTACCAAAATCATCTATTTTCTGATGGTATTCAGTGAATACAATCATAGTAAACCTACAAAATAATCAACAAAAATCATACTACCAGCTTTTCGGACCAGAAGTGACTCAAATCATTCAATCTACCTGTGAAATTAAATAACAAAATTCATTTATAAGTTCAAGTTATATAATTGATTCAATTATTATAATTACTATGTTGCAAAATATACAGACTTTTTTTACTTATCATAAGAAAAACGATCAGGTCTAATAAAAGTTTTCCGTTACCAACACAATTAATGTTTAGAGTCAGTTACCATTTCTCGGAGCAGTTTTCCATAATGAAATATTAAATTTTCGTTGCTTTCGAAATTCAAGAATCAACAAGTCTCAAATGATACTCCATTGTCCACTTTTAATATATTAGTGTTTTTCAGCCATGTTAAATATCCTCTACAGGTAAAATAAATCTGACGATCCTCCGGACAGTGAAAACAATAAGTATGTCAGTTATTTCAAGACATTTTTCTATTGAAACTATACAGATCAAGAAATCAAATGCACTGTATAAAGTATTCAAAGGCATTCTGCAAACAGCGGTGTATTATTTGCCGCTTTGAGGCTTTTTTGTGTGGTATACAAAGAACCCTCACCTGTTATCTGGCTTGATCTGCGTCCCCTCAAGCATTTCTGCGAATTCCAGGGGGTCGCGACAAACAGATTAAAGAACACCGAGATAAATGATAGGTTAGATGTCTTGTTTTGGTGTACATGAAAATTTTAAATTTTGTATGGTGGTATTTATCTGGGATACAAATTAGTAACAAATTAACTAATAATTATTTTGAAACATACAAACCAGATTTATATAGAGAAATGTACAAAGCATGTCAGCATGTTCTGTTTTGTAGCAGGTATAAGAGACCAGATACTCAGAATTTGATACAGCTTGAGTTGGATGGCGTTGAGATCAACTTGTCAGACCAAGCAAAAACTTTAGGACTGATTATAGACCAGAACCTAAGATTCAAAGGTCATATTAGTTCACTTCTTCAGAAGTGTTACATGAGAATGCGTATGCTTTATGTCAACAAGCACATACTGAATTTCAAAATGCGTAAAAAGCTAACCGAAACTTTGGTTCTTTCAGTTTTGAATTATTGTAGCATTGTTTACTACCCTTGTCTCGACCAGGAATCCCGAGGTCAATTGCAACGCATTCAAAATACATGTTGTAGATTTATTTTCGACCGAGGGAGATATGATCACATTACACCTTGTTTCTCGCAAATTGGATGGTTAAAAATTAATCACGCCTTTGAATTGAATTTTCTTGTCTTCATATATCGTTTGATCAGGTCTAAAGCTCCTTCTTACTTGTACAAAAAAATCGTTTTTAGAAAATCAGTTCATAATGTCAACACCCGACATAATACTGTGACAATGCCACAGCATTCCTCTGCCATGTTCGAGCGCTGCTTTACTTATAATTTAGTACTACAACTCTTTTGTGTTCACTATGTCTATTTGTTCATTGTCTAGATATCGGCATACTCTTAGGGACTTACTGTTGGCCAGGCAATGATAATGATGATGATATGTATGTTACTATCTCTGTACATGTTGGAGTTTTATCTCCTGTTGATTTTTAGTAATTATTTTTCTTGTAGTGTTCTTATGATGTTTATTTTATTTTATAGCTAAATTACGTGTTAACTAGGTAAGTTAAGAGTTAAAGAGTAGCTTTAAGCTAATCTTCGCCTGCCTGGGCAAATGCTGTGTATACACATTTGTGAAATAAAGTCATATTATTATTATTATGTCACAAAACTTTGGCGGCATTATTGATGACGTCATCAACACTGCTAGAGGGCCTGTCAAAACTCGTCAACCTATATACCATCTGAATCCAAAGGGGAGCATTGGTTTCATAATTTAAGCTCCTGGAAGAAGTACACAAGTAGACATGTAGATGGCCGATGTTGAGCTAGCATGATTTGATATATTTCACTAGCAATTCGTTCCACTAGTTCAAGAGTAACGAGAACTTTTTTTTCCGAAGTAATTTCTGTTAGGGGAGATGATAAGAATTGTGTTGAAGTTGACTGATGAAACTAATAGAATATACTTCGATCGGGTGAATGTGGGTTTCAAGAAAAGATGAACAAAGGTCAAATTTGAAAAATTTGATAATTTTATTGTTATATTTTTATGTACACTAAATGATCATGAAGATCAAAAACTATTTCTCAATACCAAGAACTTCTATTTGCGATACCCATCATTCTTAGATACAAATATGTTCTGCTTACCGAACATTCAGTAAGTGGATTGTTCTAATAATAATTATCCATCATGTCGATTTGAGTTGAACTCATTCAACAAAAGAATACCTATATTCATTCAACGAATATATACATATATGTATATAATTTGTATACAGGGCTATTCAAATTCGAGTCTATGCATGGGGATTTCGATAACGGTAAGAGATGGAGGCATGGTTAAATGAGGGCAAAGTAGCATATTTCAGAGGTCAATTATATGGATAAAAAATCTGATCTAGCTTCTTTACTTCTCGAGATATACAGAAAAAATCGAAAATTTCGGAATTCTTCTTTTGCCTATATCTTTTTCATTAAGGAAATTTTCAAACAATTCGTCACTTTGCCATTGTTTTTTTTTGTGTGTGCTGTCCAAATATCTGAATAAAAATTATATACAGGGTATCGTACACATTGGGCCACCCTCAACTTATCATTTTCAAATGCGGCATGTATTTTTTATTGCATTTTTTCAAATGCCAGGAGTCATATTTCCTATTGGCGTTAAATCATAAAGCGTTTTGCAAATATTGAACTATTACTAGTAAATTCTTTTGAATTTCAGCTGTAATTAAAAAAAATATCATAGAATAAGGTATAGAATGCCTCGTATTTGTTTAATATTTCCAAAACACTTGATTTTGATAAAAATAAAACGCCAATATGAAACATGACTCTTGGCGTTTGAAAAAATGCAATAAAAAATAAAGGTCCGTATTTGAAAATGAAAAGTTGAGGGTGGCCTAATGTGTATGATACCCTGTATATACATTTTATTCAGATAATTTGAAAAGCTTCAAAAAGTTGCAATGGAATAGTGGAAACATTTTTGAAAAATCTTCGTTAAATAAAAAGATATAGGCTAAAGAAGAATTTCGAAATTTTCGATTTTGCCTGTATAACTCCAGAACTAAAGAAGGTGGGTCAGATTTTTCTTGTTCATATAATTAACCTCTGAAATACGCTATTTTTCCCTCCTTCAACCAACCCTCTATCTCTTACCGTTATCGAAATCCCCATGCATAGACTCGAATTTGAATAGCCCTATATATATATATATATATATATATATATATATATATATATATATATATTTATATATATATATATATATATATATATATATATATATATATATACAGGGTGTCCCACCGGGAAAGAACGCGATCTGTATATGGAAAACTACACATAGGAAAATTTTGAAAATTTGACAGTATACTAATGTTGATAGAGGCAACTCGACTGAGTTATTTTCAAGATGGTGGCACTTCCGGTTATACCGGAAGTAGATAACAACTTGCTTATTTCAAATTGGATACCCTGTATATTAATACATTTTAAGATTCTACGCAAGATTCTAGGCAGATTTTATGCATTATGTCCTATACCTAAGTCTAAGCGTTTTTGACATATTTAGGTTTTTATGTCAAAAATGACGATTGCAAGCCATAATATAATTATCAATTGTTCCTATAAAGATTCCCGTATTACTTACTTTGGGGTGGATTCCTTATTGAAAAAGACTTGCTTTAATAGATTTTGTATAGTATTTGGATAACTAATCATACAGGGTGTTCGAAAACAAAGATCTAAAATGAGATTGAGAAAACTGACAATCAATTTTTTCAAATGGAAACCCCCCATTTTTCTTATTTTGTAGTATTTAGCATTTAAAAAGAAGGTAACTTTGTATGAAGTTATCTATACCTAAAATTTGAAGTTTTCGAAATATTGCCAATTTAATATTTTTATATGGCGATTTTGCATTTAATCGTTAAACAATTAGATCTAGGATAGCCACGATCGTATTTGACATTTCAAATCATCGTAATGGCACCCCGCTTGAATTATACAAACGAAAATTATTTAAACTTCTAAGGCTTATCTAAATCATTTTCATTTAAATGCTGCACTAATGAAAATATGGATAGCATAGGGATGATATTTGTGTTTCCGTAAAATTCTTAAAACTGACGATTTAGATAAGCCTGATTCTAATGCTATCTGCCTTGAAAATTTTCTTGAATATGCTTCAAAATATCCCAAAATTGCTATTTCAATATCTCCATTGTTAACAACTGGTTTCTTTTTGTACACTTATGCCTTTACGGATCCAAAATTCTTGAAGTTTTCTATAATTCGTTTAACAGTATTTGGTGATGGTTTTTGTTTATGAGGATATCGGGTCGCACATGTATCACATGTTCTTGAAATAATTTCATCACATTGTCCATAAATAATAAATAAGTTTAAATAATCTTCGTTTGTATAATTTAACCGGGGTGCCATTACGATGATTTGAAATGTCAAAAACGGTCGTGGCTATCCTAGATCTAATTGTTTAACGTTTCAATGCAAAATTGAGTTCATATGAAAATATTAAATTGGCAATATTTAGAAAACTTCAAATTTTAGGTATAGATAACTTTTTACAAAGTTAGCTTTTTAAATGCTAAATACTACAAAATAAGAAAAATGGTGGGTTTCCATTCGAAAAAATTGATTTTTGTCAGTTTTCTCAATCTCATTTTAAATCTTATTTTTTGAACACTCTGTATGATTAGTTATCCAAATACTATACAAAATCTATTAAAGCGAGTCTTTTTCAACAAGGAATCCATCCCAAAGTAAGTAATACGGAAATCCTCATAGGAACAATTAATAATTATATTAGGCCTTGCAATCGTCATTTTTGACATAAAAACCTAAATATATCAAAAACGCTTAGACTTAGGTATAGGACAAATATATAAAATCTTCCTAAAATCTTGCGTAGAATCTAAAAATGTATTAATATATAGGGTATCCAATTTAAAATAAGCAAGTTGGTATCTACTTCCGGTATAACCGGAAGTGCCACCATCTTGAAAATATTTTAGTCGAGTTGCCCCTATCGACATTAGTATACTGTCAAATTTGCAAAATTTTCCCATGTGTAGTTTTCCATATACAGATCGCGTTCTTTCCCGGTGGGACACCCTGTATATATATATACAGGGTGATTCATTAATAAGTGTAAAATTATATATAAAGGGAAAATTTTGAGCTCAAATTATGAAGATCTAACCCAATTTGCTCATACAAAATATTTCTCCTTACTGATTTACAGGCTGTTTTATTTAGATTATTGAAAATGAATTTTGTTCATTACTGGAATGCTGCTCTATATTTCTTTATGGTATTTGGCAGTAAGTTAAAGTATTCTGGGACACATCAAATAATAGTAAGGAAACTCTTGTTTCGTAACGCTAGAGCCACTATTTTTCGAGATATTTAACGTTGAACATATGGCTACACAATTATTTCAATTTTTATGTACGAGTCTGTCGGTGTTTTTTTGTCATACGATTGCATGTATTACGTAAAATAAACATTATTAGGTATTTTTTTCCATTTACAATAATATTAACAAACAATTTAAAACAGAAAAACTACAAAAATATCCCAAACGATAAATACTTGCCAGGAACTATGGCAGCAAATTGTAAATTCCGCTAATTTTATTGCGAATCAGCCAAACATATTTTTTAAAGTTAGAAGATAGCGAAAGAATGGCTAATCTCATTGAGGTTAACGGAGATCACATTGAACAGTTGTTGTAAATTGTTTTTAAGTTTTGTTCATAAATTTGATATTCTTCCAAAAATTGTAAAGAAGATCCTGATAATTAAGTATTTATTTTGAACTTTCTTATGTAGCGCTGGATATTTTGTAGTTGTTCTGTTTTAAATTGTTTGTTAATATTATTACAAATTGAAACAAAATACCTAATAATGATTATTTTAAGTAATACATGCAATCGTATGACAAAAAACACCGACATGACTCTTACATAAAAATCAAAAGAATTGTGCAGCCATATGTTCAACGTTAAATATCTCGAAAAATAGTGGCTCTAGCGTTACGAAGCAAGAGTGTCTTATTTACTGGGAAAACATTGGAGAATCGAAAAATTATACTAAAATGACAATTCTGCCAGTGGTGTAGAATTTAGGAAACAAGGACTCTTCCCGTGACCCTGCCGTACGCCACTGGTGATAGCGAGAAAGTCTTCTTTACTCTAAGTTGATGTGTCCCAAAATACTTTAACTTACTGCCAAATATCATAAAGAAATATCAAGCAGCATTCGAGTAATGAACAAATTTCATTTTTAATAATCTAAATAAAACGCCCTGTAAATCAGTAAGGAAAAATATTTTGTATAAGCAAATTGGGTTAGATCTTCATATTTTGAGCACAAAATTTTCTTGTTAAAATATTTACACATACTAATGAATCACCCTGTATATATATATATATATATATATATATATATATATATATATATATATATATATATATATATATATATATATATATATATATTTAGGTAGTCGAAAATAGCTATTATGTCTGATTCTTCAAAAGAAATCGTATTTTTTATTTTTATGTTGAAAATACTGCTCTGATATACAATTATTAAGTAGCAACATTAAGAGAAAGATAAATTAAATAATCAAAAGAACGCCATCTGTCATCGAGGCAGATAGTAATAACAATACTGTTGCTGATCATATGACCGTTTATGGAGTCAATGAGCAATACAATCTGATATACCAACTTAATTTATATAATATCATATTTATAAAAAATGGACTAAAAAATCATTAGAGAAAACTGTCCGGATAGTATCCAGTCAATATAAAAGAGTAATGCTACAATTCAATTTCAATACATCATTGCATTTTTTATAGTAACTCAATGGTGTAAGCATATAGAAAAGAGTGCTTCCCCAACTGATAATTTTTGTAGTTTATGCCATGTGCATGTGACATCAAACAACTCAAATAATCTTGATACACTCGGATTCAATTACACAGGGAGGAACAACTATTGATGACGCGTATTATCGTCACGTATTTCGTTTAGTCTATGGTAACTGATTGTGGATGTGCAGACAATAAGTTATTCCAAGAACTCATTGCTATTCAGAATCGATAATCTATTGGCGCCATTATTAAACTTATCTGTCTGTTTTCTGCATCTACTTATTCTGCGTGACAAGGATAATTTGACATTTCGTTTCTTCGAATTGCGGAGAATATATATAATAATTACTGAGATTGAATTCTCGCACATCACTTGGTGAAACATCATAAAGAATAAAGTATAAACTTTAAAATAAAAACACTTGGCTTATGTTTCACAATATAAAAAATATTTAGATACTGTATTAAGCAGTAATAAAAAGTCGACATGTTTCGAGTTATGAACTCATTATCAAGACTGACTACAGGAGAGTATTGCATCGTAATTTATAAAACAGACAAAAGCAAAGGTGATACCTGAAAATCAATTTGTTCGTTTACAAGGGGTAATTGACTATTATGGGCGGAACTTATTTCGAGAATTTCAAGAAGGTCGAGGCGTTTTCCTTTGTTACCTGAATGTAACAATTTGGTTTTGTTGAAATCCAGGAAGTGATTGAATTTTATACAATGTTCAGAGAAGCCAGTGGTATTTTTGTTTTGTAAAATTGACTTTTTATGTTCTTCAATACGAATATTTATATTCCTTTTTGTCTGTCCAATATAGAAAGCAGGACATTCGTCGCAAAATATTTTGTAAATACCACTGTTTTCTCCGATGTTAGATTTTTCTTTATTATTGACCAAGAATGACTTAAAGTTTCTTTTATTTGTACAAATTGTTTTAACGTTATTTTTCGATAGTCTGTTACAAATTTTGCTACTCAAATTCGGCACATAATTTATTGGGAAGTATTTTTGTTCTTCATTAATAGTTTGTTGAAGAACAAAAATACTTCCCAATAAATTATGTGCCGAATTTGAGTAGCAAAATTTGTAACAGACTATCGAAAAATAACGTTAAAACAATTTGTACAAATAAAAGAAACTTTAAGTCATTCTTGGTCAATAATAAAGAAAAATCTTACATCGGAGAAAACAGTGGTATTTACAAAATATTTTGCGACGAATGTCCTGCTTTCTATATTGGACAGACAGGAAGGAATATAAATATTCGTATTGAAGAACATAAGAAGTCAATTTTACAAAACAAAAATACCACTGGCTTCTCTGAACATTGTATAAAATTCAATCACTTCCTGGATTTCAACAAAACCAAATTGTTACATTCAGGTAACAAATGAAAACGCCTTGACCTTCTTGAAATTCTCGAAATAAGTTCCGCCCATAATAGTCAATTACCCCTTGTAAACGAACAAATTGATTTTCAGGTATCACCTTTGCTTTTGTCTGTTTTATAAATTACGATGCAATACTCTCCTGTAGTCAGTCTTGATAATGAGTTCATAACTCGAAACATGTCGACTTTTCGTTACTGCTAAATACAGTATCTAAATATTTTTTATATTGTGAAACATAAGCCAAGTGTTTTTATTTTAAAGTTTATACTTTATTATATAATAATTAATTAAACAGGTCATCTTCATCATAATCAAATTTTGTAGGTTTCCACAAAATTTCCGTTATGGTAGTTGAATTACGGGGGTTGATAAAGGGTAGATATACGGAACTTGAAGCTTATTGAAATCAAATTAATAGGTAAACATGATTGTTATTATTTCAAGAGTTTTATTTATATTAAAACAGGAGATTCCACTATACGTTCTATTAGTTATAAAACTATACTATTTGTTTATACAATGGCCTTACTTCGCCAAGCATGATACTTAGAAACGAAGAGCAAGAGAGCAAAAGCTTGTTTTGGCAGTCAAGATGTGTTATTGTTAATTCCTACACGAAATAAAATGTCAGCCAGATCGTAGAAATATATGAGAAAGAAAAGTCTAGGTGTTTCATAGTTCCAAGTAAATACGGGGGAGACGGGTTGCTTGAGTAATATGGAGGAACTCCTTCATCTATATCATAGAATCATACACTTGTATGTACAAGAACACCATGGATTTGTGAGAGGAGGTAAGGGCTTCAGAGGATAAACTGGTCAAGCATTCGACTTTGCAAGTTTGAAAGTTGAAATTTACCTACGTCATCAAGAAACCTTTGAGAAAATCATCGTTTTCGTCATGCGTTATTTCTTTTAATAAATGTGTAAATTGTTATTTACAACCACTATTTTAATATGTTTATTAATTTACACCAAGTATCGGCCCAATCAATCCAAAAAATATATATGTGAATATATAGGTATACCTATATATATATATATATATATATATATATATATATATATATATATATATATATATATATATATATATATATATATATATATATATATATATATATATATATATATATATATATATATATATATATATATATATATATATATATATATATATATATATATATATATATATATATGATGAACGAGAACTTAATTTGAATTTAATACGTTTATTATCACAAACATACTTTGAAAAATATAACACTGCGATTGCAATTTCGGTCACTCGACCATCATCGGGCAGATATAGACTTATTTTTTTTCAGAATTCTGCGAGTAAAAAGCCAATATCCAGCACTCCAGCTGACCGTGGAAACGCTTCGTTTCAAAATATTTCTGCGTCCACAATATCACCTGGGATGATGTTCCGTATGGGATCTGTAAAAAAAGATGTATCTACACCAATGAATTTTCATCCAGGGGTAGCCAAGAAATTGAGTACTTCCAAAGTTAGTAATCAGGTGAGCAGAAGCAAATTCACTTGCAGCAATTTCAATTGAAACATAATTTCAAGACAAACCTATGCTTTTTGATGAAATTTAGAAGTAATTTAAAGGAGAGTCCAAATAGTTTTTTCTGAACTAAAATAATATTTCAGCAAAATCAATTACATTACTCTCAACTTGGAAAGATTGAAAACGTTATCGCAGCAAGATGCATTAGAAAAGTGAGTTTTCATAACGTATCCAGTCTAAAAAATCTATTAACTCAATAAATTTTTTTTTTCCAAATTCGAACCAGTTTTCCATCCAATTAGATTACCTACCCTATTGCTTCAACATTGCACATTTTATCGTGTAAACAATATTTATTCGTGTGAAAACCTGCTGAAAACTAAAACATATATATATATATATATATACATATATATATATATATATATATATATATATATATATATATATATATATAATTATTCATTAGAATTATTGTTGCCTCTGAACTATTTCTAATCTTTTGATAATTATTACAAATTGATGGTGTAGCAATGGGAAGTCCTATTTCCAGTGTTATAGCTCAATTAGTTTTAGAATATTTAGAAGAAAATGTATTGAATAATTCGAATGAACAAATCATAACTTTCAAAAGATATTTTGATGATTGCCTTATAATAACATCAGAAGATTTTATTGATGATATTCTCAAAAAATTCAACGACTTTAATAGAAAATTACAATTTACTCTAGAAAAAGAAACGAACAATACATTAAATTTTCTTGATATTACTCTCATACACAAAAACAATGAAATTATCACAAAATGGTATAGAAAAGAAATTTTCTCACAAAGAACATTGAACTACAACAGTACACATCATTTGTCACAAAAAAAGAGTTTAATAATCGAATATATATACAAAGCACTTACTTCACCTACACACAGACATGAAACATTACAAGATGTCTATAAATTACTCATGAAAAACGATTACCCAATAAAACATATAGAGAAAATCACTAAAAATAGAATTCATGAACTTTACAACACATTAGAAACATCAAAAAAAGAAAATATTAACAAAAAATATATTCCTCTCCCATATATTCCTGATTTAAGTAATAAAATTTCAAAAATTTTAAATCCACACGATATTGAAGTAGCCCACACCGCACAAAATCAAATAAAACAAATATATTCTAAATTAAAAAGTAAAACACCTCTTCTGCAAAAATCTCATGTTGTTTATAGTATACCCTGTAATAATTGTAATAAATCATATATATAGGACAAACTTTTCAAAATTTAGAAGAAAGACTAAAAGCACACAAATATACCAGAACACAAACCACAGCACTAATAAAACATAAAAACAATGAGAATCATACTTTCAACTTTAATAGCACGAAAATTTTAGAAATAGATAAAGATCAAAAACGCAGAGAAATTTTAGAAATGTTACATATTCAAAAAAATTTAAATAAAGTCGTAAATGATAGAACAGATATCAAACATTTGAGTTCAATATACGCAGATTTAATTCTTTAATTTTTCGAAGAAACAGCATAAATCAAAACAAACAAACTCTAACCATAACAACTCATCTTCTTAGACAAAATCTAAACATCTAGAATTTTCAATTTTTCTAAAAAGAAAGTATAGTTTAGAACATGTGATCTCCAAAATTACGAGTAATGTCTTTTTAAAGACAACAATCAAATATTTTAAACCTATTTTGTACATTACGTGGGTGAAGGTTTCTGTGGTTCCCTTTCCATCTAATATCAACGGACCTGTCTGTTGATATTGGACTAAATAGCACGTAAT
The DNA here is from genome assembly GCA_030704885.1 of Cynegetis impunctata. Lineage (NCBI taxonomy): Eukaryota > Metazoa > Arthropoda > Insecta > Coleoptera > Coccinellidae > Cynegetis > Cynegetis impunctata. The sequence continues at coordinate 55,436 of JARQZK010002182.1, read as the reverse complement.
TAATAACTGAAGACGGCCACAGCCGCAATGAGAAATTTTTGAAAACAAGATAAATAGTACCCTATTCTTTGACTTTTCAAAATTAAAATAATTTGAACCTATTTCGAACATTACGTGGGTAAAGGTTTCTGTGGTTTCCCTTACCATCTAATAATAACAGATTTGAATGTTAATATTGGACTGAATAGCACGTAATAAATAACAAAGAACGGCCACAGCCGAAAAAATTTTTAGTGAGACATAGTAGTCTTATTCTATTCAAATTTTTTCAAATCAATAAATGTAAAAGAAATTTCAATTTTTTCAAAAGTTTTGATAAAGCCACGAATGTCGTGGCGAAACGTCAACTTTTTAATAAAATCGAGTTTTTTGAGATTCAATAAGCCTGTTATTGCTAATAATTATCAAAATAATATATATATATATATATATATATATATATATATATATATATATATATATATATATATATATATATATATATATATATATATATATATATATATATATATATATATATATATTAGTCTAGCCAACAAGTGCTTTTTTGTTCAACTTTTTTCAGCAGTCTCGGAAAAATATGAGCAAGGTATCATTCGACTCGAAATAGAATGTATGTATTTTTTGAAAAAAAATGAGTTCCGCTCGCGAAAATTGTAAAAGTTATAAACAATTTACTGAAAAAAAAAAGTGGTTTGGTTTTTTGCAAATATCTCAAAAACTAATTGAGATTTTCGATATCCAAAGAAAGATTCAGAAAAAGGGAGAAATTTCCTAAAAGAAAGTTTCAACTGCCGGAACTGTAGGATCAATAATTATAATTTTCTCAGAGGGGTAAAAATACTGCCGAAAACGGACAGTCTGGCATGCGCAAAACACGCCCATTTATTAAACTTTAACAATAAACATTATTTAACCATATTAAATACAGAAATTAAGGGATGAAAAAATTCAGGCACTAACTGGATAGTTGAATGAACAATAATTATGTGGCAAAAAAATTTTATCGAGATTATTCAATTAGTTATACAATAGTTAATCAATAATTTTTTTCTGCTTGAACAAGAACATTATAAGTGTGATAACTGTTGAACGGTAGATCTGAGATTTTTTTTCTTTCTTGGAGCTAGTTTTGAGAAGGCTTCTAAATAGATTCACGTTAAATAAATTTGAAAAATTTAATTTTTCAATGTTTCAATGTTTCATTCATTATTATAATTTACGTAGTTGCAAAATAAAAAAAATAGACGATAATAAAAAACCGATCATATTAAAATAAAAAAAAAATTATTTTGCATATACGTAAATTGTAGATAAAAAACTGTTTGAATTTTGGAGTTCAGTTTCTCACGAACATAGTGCCATTAGCACTGCAGCATTGAAGGTTACCATTTGCATCGTACTTGTGCGAAAGAGGTCTGTCTGCAGTTGCAGTACTGAAAACAAGTACAGATCAAAAATAAATGTAGAGAAAGTTTCGGGAGTAAATTTTCTTCTCTTTTTGTATATTTTTTCAGATATCAAAAATCTCGATTGGCTTTTGAGTTATTTGCAGAAAACCAATCAATCTTTCAGTTAATTGTTTAAAACTTTTACAATTTTTGCGAGCGGAACTGTGTTTTTCAAAAAACATCGAGATTATATTCATAATCTAATGACACCTTATTATTAATATCATCATATTTTTCCGAGACTGTTGAAAAAAATTGAACAAAAAAGCACTTGTTGACTAGACTAATATAGAGGCAATACTTTCAGTCATTGAATATGAACATATTTTTCTGGTACAAATATTTGATGGAGTGGATCTTGAACGTATAAGTAAAATTGAAACTAAGAGTACAGGAAGGTGAGCTAAATGAATTTTTCTTATTAAACGACGAACTTATCGATGATAAATATTGTTTTAACAAGCAGAAATTATGCTATCTCATTAGATCGTTTTCAACGCTTCGATCTTCATCAAGACTTAGGTAACAATTCGTGATGTGAGAAAATAAACTGATATTATTTGGAATTGTAATCGTACACTTACAAAATTGATATAAAATGAAGGAAAAATTAATTTCTTTCCTTTGATTCGTCTCAAATCGAGATCACAAAAAATAATCTGAAACAAAAAACAAAAGAACAAACAAACGTTGAAATCATATACACCTGTGGCGGTAAAAAATTTACTTCTCATGTTTTCAAAAATTTCGTAAATTTTTTTGGAATCGGACATATCGTCACTACAAGCTGGCATCCTGCTGCAAATGGTTTAGTCGAACGTTTACATCGTCACTTAAAATCTGCAATAATGGCTCATTCCGACATCGACTGGGATCATGCTTTACCCCTCGTATTACTTGGAATTCGTTCAGCTTTTAGAGAAGATATCAAGGCTACTTCCTCTGAGATGGTTTGTGGAGAAACTCTACGTTTACCTTTTGAACTTTTCTCTTCAAACCATGAAAACAAGAATCTTCATGATACGAGCAGCTTTCTCTCAAGCTTAAGAGAATGCATGTCACGCTTACGACCAACTCCAGCATCAAGACATTGTCAACCTGGCGTTTTTGTTTTCAAGGAACTCGAAATGCAGTCATGTTTTTTTGAAAGAAAGACCCATTCTTAAAGCACTTCAACCACCATACACTGGTCCATACGAAATAATTGGTCGAGACTAAAAGACGATGACACTCTTGATACATAATAAACCTACCAAAGTGTCGATCGATCGAGTGAAACCTGCTTTTATTTTACAAGATGAAGTTTTAACACCCGTTTCTGTTCCTGCTCCAAAACATGTTCCTGTTTCCACTCCCACTGTTGAACCTGTACCTAAAGAACCGATTCCTGCTCCCGAATATACAACGCGATCTGGCAGAAGAGTTAGATTTAGAAAATCTTTGAATTTATAACCAAATTCTCTACCAAGGGGGGTAGTGTGGCGGTTTCAAGTTCACAACCAATAGTGGAGAATCGATATTTTTGACATTCATTAATTTTAATATTTTTTGAGTAGCTGTCAACAAGTCAGATTTACATTGTAATATAGTTTTGTTAATAAATATAATATATTATAACGATATTATAAATAGGTAATATTTATCATTACCATCTATTACCTATATACCTCATCACAAGGATTCTGGTTGAAATATGTGATGAAGGAGGAATTGCACAGAAAGTCATTGAAACTCAATAAGAATTTTCAATTCGCATCCATCATGAAACTTTAGTTCATTAAATTTTTGATTGATATTGTGCATTCCATATATACTTAAAATGGGATATTCTTCTAGAGATTTTGCTGTGATGCTGGAATGTTTTTCTTCATAGGTATTGTTCTTTATTTTAGTGTTTCAAACTAATGTTCTATTCCTAATGAAACAATATTGATAACAATTCTCACCTATATTTATTAAAAAGACACGATGCTCGTTTCGAAGTACCTACTACTTCTTCGTGAGACGCTGACTAATAGATTTTTACCAGTGCAGAAGGGTTAATTATGGGTAATCTGAGTCCATTGTTGGTAGACATATTCAAGCAAATAGTTTTTAATTTATCATAAAACAACACACACTGAAAGCGCCATATGTACTAGTTCCATTCAGCCTTTCATAAGCATAAAGTGGCAGCTTTCAATAGCACGGTTTATCGATTCATTAAAATGTCTTCAACGTTGATTTTAATAATAAGAAAAGAATTATAAAACATATCGCTGTGAACAATAATTATACACATAATATGAAAAATTTATTCGAAGAAGCTATTTCTCAAGTTCAATCAGTCACAAAATAAAAATAGAATCGAAATATAGCCTTATAACTTATATCGGAACCTTCCAGCACAAAGCTTGAATCACTTCTTTCGCGAAACAATACGATTATAGCGTTCTTAACCGGTAATAATATTGGTAAATATATTAGGAATAATAAATCTGAAATTCATAAAAACGAAATTCCTTGAATATATTTTGAAATTAGAATTTTAAAACATGGACGTAGTTTTGATAATAAAACGTTCGACTCCCAGTAAGCAAATCATTTAATTGATGAGAATCACTCATTTAGCACATACTTCGAAATTTTCCTAGGGAGAAAAATATACTTCACAAATACTCTGGTGTTCTCTTCAATGGACAGGTAGAACTCACAATTAGTTTAGTCCAAAAAAAGAAAACACACGTGTTTCATTCCTCCCTGAAGTATGTGTCAGGGAGGCGGGCAGCTTGAGTTTGGGATTAACTTCTTCAGCCAGATCAGAGGATAAACTTGTATGTACAAGTGCATTAAGGATAGGCGAGGCGAAATATCTATGGAACATAGAAAGTGTGGGTAGGGTTCAGAGGATTAATACTGGTCCAGCATTAGCCTCATGAGTTTGCAAGCAGTGATTTACATTACCATGAGGAAACCTCTGAAAAAACTCATGGCAGACCAGTCGGCCCCGGGGTTTGAACCCGAGACCTCCCAAATACTAGCCAGCGTACCTAACATACTCGACTAACTAGCTTGGTGTTTAGTCCAAGCGGTAACGTTGTAAATAAAGTATAAACTTAATAGGCTCGCCATGCCTCCCGGTATTTTGCTTTTGTTCCGGTGTTCCGGCCGGTTTCATTAATGTCCCGTAAAACGGATGTAATATTCAATAAATCGGCCAAGTGCGAGTCGGACTCGCGCACGAAGGGTTCCGTACCATTGACTATGCCTATACCCCCCTTATTCATTATTAAAGTAAAAATACAACTGAGTATTTTGAGAATATTTCAAGGCCTACCTGTTGCCATTATTTATATCGAGCCAAAAAGGCCAAAAAAATCGCGTTTGTTGTATGGGAGCCCCCCTTAAATATTCATTTCATTCTGTTTTTAGTATTTGTTATTATAGAGGCAACAGAAATACATAATTTGTGAAAATTTCAACTGTTTAGTTATCGCGGTTCATGAGATACAGCCTTATTGACAGACAGACGGACAGACAGACAGGGAAGTCTTAGGGCCGGTTTATCAATGCAGGGTTAGGTAGAGTTATCCCTGAGGTAGTGACTAACTGTGAGGTAAATCACATAAAAGTGTTTATTGAGCTCAAGGTAACGGTTAACTTAGAGGCAAAGTGGTAGTTATATTATCTCCCACCCGACAGTACGAGTTTGTATATTTACCTCGGAGGTTAGATTTGACGCACGCGTATAACTTGAAATTCAAAACCACTTTCAATTAAACTTCTCGGGTATATAACCTCAAAAGTAATAGTTCGTAAGATTGTGTTAACTAAAGAAATAGAGTATGTTTTGTAGAAAAATGGAAGCATTTGATGATTTATATGACGACGATGAAGACTTGTTAGAATTTCTAGAATATGAACGGAAACCATACACTTTAAAGCCAAGAACAAATCCATTTTAAGAATTAGATGAGGTGGATTTTTTTATAAGATTCAGGTTAATAAAGCACACTGTTCTGTTTTTTTTGGGCTTAATTGAAGAGCAAATTGAGAGCCTTACGGACAGGAATCATTCAGTGACCCCTATAAATAAACTATTACTAACATTAAGGTTTTATGCTACTGGGAGCTTTTTGATTACACTAGCAGATTTTATGTGTGCATCAAAAAAGAGCTTTCTCATGAGAGGTAAAATTGGTAGAACGTGATTTTGCACTTTTCTCCATTATTCTCACAAAATATAAAATGATCAAAATCTCTCACTACTGGGCTAACTAGCTTGGCTTGGTTTGAAATTTTAAATGGTTAGGTTATATTATTTCCCGTCCAACTTATTCTGATCACTTGTTGATTGGTTAAACTATCATACCTACTATCATTTTCGACCAATCATAATTGAGTACCAACCGGCATCGTTGTCTGGGATATTATATCCTAGAGGTAACTACCTCGCAGATAAATTGACGATGATAAACGATCAAAGCGTTGCCACCAACTTTGCCCCGAAGGTAGATTTATCCGCAGGGTAGGTACCTCCCAGATTTAACCCTGCATTGATAAACCGGCCCTTAGTAATAGGGTCCCGTTTTTACCCTTTGGGTACGGAACCCTAAAAATAATGAATAATGGCTGTAACTAGTTTAATTTTAACAACAGGCATATGAGAAGGGTGAGCGCTTCCTAGTGGAGAGGTGTACACTATAACTTTATTGGACAGAGAGACATAACCGCCTTGTTTTGAAAGCAAAGTTTAAGAGTGATTTATTGTTTTTTAGTTAAAAAAATATTTTTTTTTTATGATTGTATTTTTAGTTAGAGAAAAAGTTATAGTTTTTCAAAAAATAATGAGACTTAGGTAATTGTTAAATTGAACAATTTTTTGAAGTATTTTAAATTTTATTTTACTAACACTTCTCTCTAGATGGTAGACCAGAAAAAATTATCATCAAAAAGGAAAAAATATATATTTTTAAAAAGCAAAAATTCCTCCCTTACTTTTAAGAGTGTGTAGAACTAACATCAAATTAAATCTCGTAGTCTCACACAACTAATCAGTGCACCGATCGTCAGTTGCCCTAATAGCGGTGGGTGTGGGAGCCTGCGAAAATTCTTCATGATGGGGGATGATGCCTCAGCTGCTCGCATTATACTTCTTGTAAAAAAACATGCCTCCGGGACGCGCTCAGAAATTCTGCCGCTACTCGCCATCGGTCAGTTGTGAGGAGAAGTTATTCTAAAATTATTCAGTTTTAAGTGCTCTATTACTTTACTTATCTTATATTTTTCGGAAAAACCTATCATTTTCCCGGAAAATGCGGTCAAAGTTGAGAATTGCTAGCAAACTGCACAATTCCTGATTCACATAACTCGATAAGAATCGATCATAGGAAGCTCAAATCGGTCTCAGATAGTTCTGACTTCAGTTTTCTATGAACTTATTTATCTAATATTTCTGGAAAAAATTAATCTTCCTTTTATAAAGAGTGGTCAAAGCGTGAGATTTGTAATTATGTAGCAAAATGTCCTGAACGCGGTTTTTGTTTTGGTTGCTGTCAAGGGGGTATGAGTGTGTGAAAATTAATGATGCTAGCGGGGAATTTGGCGTAGTCAGGCGAGAGGCACTGTTGAAATTGGAGTTTCGTTCTGAAAATCTGCCGTAACTTGGCAAATGTCAGTTAGAAATAGTTCCAAATTGTTGGAATTATAATACTTTTTTTGCTTAAAAATTTTAGTTATAATATCACAAGAGCATCGAAAATAATCGATTATACTTCCGAGTCACGAGACGTATTTTGCGAAACATCCACGAGAGCGCAGGTTGAGTGGTGTTTGAAGAAAATACGTCGAGTGACGAGGTCAGTATAATCGATTATTTTCGATTGCTCGAGTGGTATTCGTTACTATTATACGTATAAAAAAATATTAATTTTTTTTGACAAACGTCAAAACACCGTCAATATGAAAGCATTAACATTTTGACACGAGGCGAAACACCAAAACGATTATATCACGTCGTCAAGGGTATATCCACTTATCAATACGCAGTAGCTATGCAAAATTCACGGATTCTATTGGCTTATTCATACATGAGTTATATAATACGAGATATCTTTGCCCCCCCCCCCTTTGACCGCGTTTCCTGGAAAAAGAACATTGTGGAAAACTGAAATCTAAATGACTTGGGAGCCATTTGAGCTTTCTACGATTGATTCTTATGGCATTAATTGAGGGAAAGTGATAGGTTTTTACGAAAAAAATTAGATAAGTAAAGTAATACAAAAATTCGAATTTGAATAATTTAAGAATATCTCTAGCTTCTCCTCACGACTAACCGATAGCAGTTAACGCCAGAAGAGCGCGCCCGAGGACTGAAATTTGAAAAATTTGATCATAACTTTCACAAGTTCATATGATGTCAACTATTTATAAAAAATTTCACCATACCATACCATATCTATAGAGAAAGATGAAACATTACAATCCATCGGTATAAAGCTCTACATAAGATGTAATGCTACCTCCCGGGTTGCATATTCGGAATTCGCCGACTCGTGAAGTACTGGCGAATTAGGTTGATGCGTCGGCAATTTACGAAATATCATGCTGCATGTATGTGGTAAGGGAGGCGCCAAGGGGAGCCAGGTAGTGGCAGTTGCCCCCCTAGAGATTCTTGTAATCAAATGTAAAGAAATCAAATTCCTAAGTCGGAGTTATTACTAAATTCGACGCGAGCGTTTGCGGTGTCCATAATTGTAATCTTTTTCGAATCATTCTCTACGTTGATTGGCTATCGTTATGGCCAGCATTGCTGTAAACTATATTGTTAGGTTATGTTTTACGGACAAGTTGAAGAAATCGAGCAATTATTGCTTTATTACTTCAAATTCAGAAGTAAAAAAGTCCAGATAAATAATTTTTATTTTCAAACGTACAATAATAACGTAATTTCTCGATTGACAGGATCATCGAAAAGTTCTATTTCTCCGCCAAGGAGGAGAAGTGTTGCAACACTTTTTCGGCCGGCGGCAGGAAAAGTGTTACTATGTAAAAGATGAATTGGTAACCATGAACAAAAAATTCTCCAATTCAAACGTCATTTTCACTTTCAAACACTTCTCACCAGGTTGCGAATTATAACTATCAATTATTTTACTTTATATCTGACAGAATCAATTTTGCGTGGCAACCGTAACTGTTCCATAATTCATAACGATCGTAAGTGGATAGAATTATGTGCGTAAATGTGAATCAATCCAAAAATGGATATTCAGATTTTTATGAATTTCAAAACGTTTGAAAATAAAATAACATATTTCATTCGGAGTAGAAGTGACTTTTCATGGCTCGCTTTCAATTACCCGCCTCACTGCGTTCGGCGGTAAGCTCAAACTCGCCATGAAAAGTGACACTTCTCCTCCTTATGAAATAATATACTATTACTTTTGTTTCAGAATATGATATTTCCTTAATATAAATACAACACTATAAAAAAAACGTATATCTATCACTTTTGCTGTATCCACCATATAATTCCACCCGACAAATGGTTATACTTTTGCTCGCTAGTAATTGCAGAAAAAGTCGGACTGGAGGAGGACATCACATCAATGCCGCGCATTAATGGGAAACAACGTCATCGAGGTAACCACCAAGCAGAATGTCCTCCAGAATTCTGGAAGAGGTCGTTAGTAATACCATTCTTGGACTCTATTATTACCAGGGCCGGCCTAAGGGGTGTGCGAAGTATGCAGCCGCACACTCAAGCCTTTTGGAGGGGCATTAAATTGAACGAATTGGTTGGGGGGTTGACCCCCCTGGGGGCAAAATAAATCTTGTTTACACGATAAGGGGCGCAATTTTGAAGCAATAGGGTTGAAAGTTTGTAAGTAGGTAGTTTAGTATGATATCTTGGATGTGATTGTTTTTGGTTCGAATTGGTTGGGGAGTTGACCCCCCTGGGGGAAAAATAAATCTTGTTTATACGATTACGAGAGCAATTTTGAAGCAATAGGGTTGAAAGTTTGTAATTAAGTAGTCTCGTACGATATCTTGAATGAGATTGTTTTTGGTTCGAATGGGTTGGGGGGTTGACCCCCTGGGGGAAGAAATAAATCTGGTTTACATGATAAAGGGCGTAATTTTGGAGCAATAGGATTGAAAGTTTATGAGTAGGTAGTTTCGTATGGTATATTGAATGGAATAGGTTTTAATGTGAATTGGTTTTGGGGTTGACCCCCCAGGGAAATAAATCTTGTTTACACGATAGAAGGCGCAATTTTTGTACCATAGGCATGAAACTTTGTAGGTAGGTAGTTTCGTACGATATCTTGAATGCTATTTATTTCTATATAAATTGGTTGGAAGATTGACCCCCCGGAGGAGGAAATCAATATTGTTCACACGATAAAGTGCGCAATTTTATAGCAATACAGTACTTAGTTTCGTATACCTTGGATGTGATTGGTTTTGGTACGAATTGGTTGGGGGGTTGATCCCCCGAGGAGGAAATAAATATTGTTCACACATTAGAGTGCGCATTTTTTTTTGAATTTGGAAATATATTTTTTAAACTGGATACGTTATGAAAACCTGCTCTTCTAATGCAGCTCGCTGCGATAGAGTTTTTTTTTTCGTTTCTATGAAGCGTACACACCATATATGAAAGCATTAATCCATCGCTCATTTGTGAAGTTAGTGGTAATTTCATATTACATTTCCAATATTAAAGATATGAGTTATATAGTAATATGAAAGTATTGAACAAGCTCTTCTCCATTTTTTGGATAATTAATTTTATTTAACTTTATTCAATTTTTTTATGTGTCGATTGAATAATTAGTTTTTCTTCACATTATTTTCCTTATCTTTATATTTCTTTAACATTCAATATGGTTTTTGTTTTAGTTTTGGAATTGTTTCCACCATGTTTTACAATTATTCCAATACACATTCCTATTTGTTTTTTGTACTTCTTTGTTTCTATAATTCTATAAATATCTATAAATTATGGTACCTACCTAAGCTTCTTTCGAATTGCTTCTCAAATTCACATTCACAAATTTTTCTGGTATATTCTATTATTTTCAGTGTAGCTACGTTAGTTCTTGTTTGATTATGAGCAGCTTTTCACTTTGCAATCCTGCTTATTAAAATGGGTGCGATTAGCAAAGTTCGACCTGGGACCAAGATAGTTTCATGACTTTATATGATACTTGGCACCAAAAATTCAATTTCATATATCTATATATCTATATATATATATATATATATATATATATATATATATATATATATATATATATATATATATATATATATATATATATTATTCTTAGAGTAATTGCAGTATAAGCATAAAAATCATTGCAACGTTTCCTAGAGTTAAGGTTTCATTAGTTTATTTGACATAATAGTGGTTATAGTACAAGGAAGAGTATTGAACATATCAAGTCAATCAATAATGAATCAAATTGTCATACATAAATTTAATGTTCTACAAGGCGCAAAAGTGCACAAAATCTGTGTTTTTGAACCTTACATTTCAAAAAATCCATACCCCCCAGACTCCCAGGCAGGGGCATAAAATTTGAGTATAGCACACTTGCAATTTTCGCCTTAGGCCGGCCCTGATTATTACATCCCTTGAAGTACGTTTTGCTGAAGAAAACACTCCATCATTTGCTTTATCTAAATTAAACCCAGCGCAAATGCAAACGATGTCAGTCGAAGATCTCATGGAAACTTATCAAACTATCGCCCAGTTTTATGATTTACCGAACATAAAAAATGAAATCGAACTGTGGCTGCGATTGTGGTATGATAAACCCAACCCAACAAATCTAACCGTTATTGATGTCTCAAAAGAGGCAAAAACCTTCTTTCCTGAAACAGGAAAAGCGTGGAAAATTTTGGTGACTCTACCGTGCACAACGTGTACGGTAGCAGCATCAGGAGACTAAAAACCATTCCAAGAAGCACTATGGGGGAATATCACCTCAATGGTCTGGCCATGATGAGTGTACACAGAAAACATATTAATGAAATCTTACAATATTTTCATAATAAAGAGTGGTTGGGAAGTTTACAAAAAACCGACGAAAATTGTGTTTCAATTAACTTAATAAAAAGGAGATTTCTCTCGACTACTTTATCATTGAAATCTTGTAACTGTCAATGGATAATTTGATTGCCTCCAATTTCTTTTAATTCTATTATTATTTTATCCTATATTTTGTCCCAAATTATTTTTGTTCTATTATTAATAACTTTACTTTTAACTGTATTCATATATCAACTGCCCCCTCCTGAACCACCGGTTGTTAACGCCCTCGTTATGTGGAGTATTATTCTTAACTCAAACGTTTGTATTATTCATCTCTTAGTCTTAGTAAGTACGGGCAAATATCATCATACTCAGACTTTTGGTAGGTATGCCTGTACACAAAATCTAAACCCAATATGAAAAATGCGTTATGGCAATAAAAACTCGTCATATTTATTAAGGCACAGTGAGTTACAGAAAAACAATACTCTAAATAAAGTACCAACTTTTTTGTTTAAAAACACCTCAGTAATATTGAAAAAAACACAAAAATCCCTAAAAAGTTTATAAATTGAATAAATATGGAAAAGTACTAAATATTGGGTAATTGTATTTTTATTTATTGGACTTATTCTCTCCTACATCCATATCCATTTCAACACATGTCGCTAACGAATCGGGCGCTTTTCTAACTCTAATTCTTCCAAATAGACGTAACTTTCTTTCACTGCACGTTAATTGTAAACTAATTGTGTTGAGGGTACTTGTTAATGTCTTTGAATTAATTTAGCTTTAATATGTTATATTTACTTCAACTCGACGTATATCACAGCTCAAGAGACTAGTCAAAATTATCTGATATAAAGCGAAAAGATGTACTTAATACTTATCTATTATGTAAATCGCCGATTGGATATATTAACCTAATACATCCAGAGGCGCCGACTTATGAAAAATATTGGGGGTCCCATACTGGGGGTCTTGCCGCAGGAAATTTTCTGAATTTTCGATGAAAAATAGAATTTTAAAATTTTTTTAAAGTATTTTAGAGTCATATGATCAACATTAGAACACCGAAACCTCAACTCTCGATAACTCGACACTCCGGGAAACTTGAGAAACCTGACACATTTTTTGGCGTTGAAAAACGAAAAAAACATAAACACGCACGGTATTTTCGTAAAATATAGAAATAATTATGCTTATAGACTTTTACAGAGCAGTGAATACATAGCTCTGAAAGCACTGGAATTATATTTAAATAAATCCTCCACTATCAAGTTTAAAGTAAAAAACATAAAATATTGCTGTCGCACAGTAATAGCACTTTGATTTAATAAGTGGAATAGCTAATTTCAGTTTACTTGGAATAAGGCTGAGGGTTCATTTAATGAAAACAATATCTCAAAGTTATTGCTTTGAAAATATTTAAGTATTATAAAATAATAAATATAAACATATTTAAGTATTTGAAAATAAGTAATACAGTAATATAGTAATACAGTAATAAACTAGTACTTATATTTTCAAAATTAAAATTTAACATTATTTATGTAGGTATTGAATTCTCTCTTTCATAAAGATTTTTTATATTGCTCTAAATACCAATACTAGGGCTAGAGTGTGTTTAAAAAGGTGCCAATGTCGAACGTCTGACTACATTACTAAATATTAAGTCGTTGATGACTGGTCGGGTATCCGATTCATCCAAAACATCTCGGTGGGCATGAAGAACAGCCAAGTTGTTCAATCGCTTCTGTCCCATTGTTGATGGGAGATATGACTTCAGACGTCTAAGGATCCCAAATTACCGTTCTGCTGTTGCTGTCGTGATTGGCTACTTGGAGAAGCTTAACGCACTTCACTAATTCACATAAAATTTCTCCAAGTTCAGACCCTTGTGGAATGTTACATCGCGCATGTTTTTTTGAGACTAGTTGTTTTTTAATAGCGATATCGGCTAACATATTCAAGTGTAAGCGCAGTCTCTCAATGTCTAGGTCGTTTTTGAAAACTCAGTTGATTTTTCAAACTTTGTTTCGCCTCTGTTTACTAATAGCAAATACTCTTGGTCAATTGCAATGCCCTGTGTGAGTCCAGTTGATGCAAACCGCTCAGTAATGCAAGATCGCACCTTTTCAAAAACTTCAATGTAAAGAAGTTTGTAGTATTCCTTCGGGGTTTTGAAAGTGTGCGGAGAGCTGGCTTCGATGTTTTAATTCTTCTTTGGTATTATACTCGATTCCGAGGAAGCAAAGAATCATCGTCTTATGAAGGTTTTTCGTTCAAACACAATTCCAAAAGTGTGCAAAACTATCACGCCTTCCATTGCGCATACAAATCAATGCCTATAATAATTTTTTCAGATCAGAAATACTTAGATGAGTTGATTGAATTTTTTCATTGACATCCCCTACTGGGTTCATTGCATGGAAATAAAGATGTAAAAAGAAATAAGTCTTGAATTGTTACATTGACTCAAGGGTGCCTGCACATTTGTAACCCTCCATTGTTTTGTCCAGAGAAAAGGAAAATGAAAAATACCTACATCATTTTGCGATTTTACAAAGAATAATATAACTAATAATTTTCTTAAATTATTGGGGGGGCTCCGCCCCCCAAAAATCTTATAGAGGGGGCTCAGGCCCCCCCAAGCCCCATGGAGTCGGCGCCTATGAATACATCTGTACTTTACAAGTCTGCGATTCACAGCAACCGAATTGTTCCGATCGGATAAGTCGGGGAATTACGAATATGCTCCCTGGTTAGTCTCTTATTCAACTTGTTCAATAATGCAGTATCTGGTAGATAATTGTGATTGTATATTTAAACCTGTATCTGTAGAATTATACCACTGTTTAGTGATAATCTGACAAAGAAGTAGTACTCCGATACACGCGTCTGCATTTTGATCAAATATGTGAGAATTATGTATAACCCAATGTAATCGACATTGTTATATGTGTAGATGTAAAAGCGCACCAAATAATAATACAATATAATGAATCTAGCCTTATATATAATATATTGAAATAATGGTTAATAATAACAATTCGCACATTCATTATATGAAATAACGCACGTTTCGGTGAAACTTCACCTTCGTCAGATGCTAAAGGCAAACTAACTATGTTTCTCTGTTATATCGAATATTTCCCTCCTGTCAAAAATCCCTTGTAAATAGAATGCAATTATCGAAAATTACAGCGAATATTTCCCTCCTGTCAAAAATCCCTTGTAACTGGAATGCAATTATCGAAAATTACAGCGATAATTGCATTGTAGAAAGCGAAAGAGCCCTGCGATAATTGCATTGTAGACCGATAATTGCATAGTAGCATAGTTCATAATACCGAAAGAGCCCTGCGATAATTGCATTGTAGACCGATAATTGCATAGTAGCATAGTTCATATCACGGTTATTGATGACAGGCTGAGAATCTATGAATTACTAACGTCAGTTTGACAAGTTGAAAGTTTATTCGGGAAATATTCCCCCAAATTACACTCGTGCATCAAAATAACCGGATAATTTCGCATTCCAGCGTGTTGTCTTTAAAAAACTGCATTCGGTCATTTTCATACTTTGGAGAAAGAGCCCTCCACCTTCGGTGTCGGGCTCTTTCTCCAAAAATGAAAATGAACTCATGCAGTTTTTTGACAACACGCTGTCATGCAAAGTTATCGGTAATTTTGATGCACTTGTGCAATTACTTACGAAAACAAGAGATAAAGAGATGAAAAATTTTATAGAAAGGGTAAATAGAAGGATGGTTACAAATAATTATTAGAATAGGAAAAACCAATTCTGAACTGCTAGTCAGGTAGTTCAGTAATTTTGAAAAGATTGAGAAGGGGGCTTGAAGTATTTGGCTATTCAATAGGAGACCGGAATGCTTGTATTCATTTATCTGTAATGATTCTAAAAAATTATGTTCAATTTCCTTACTTTCAGCATTTGATATTTCAAAATCAAAATTGAATGTGGGATTTTGTTCGATTGAATGGTTTGCATAATGTGAATCCGACTTTTGATTTGTGTTCTGAAATTCTAGTTTGAAAACTTTTGAAAGTTCTACCGATGTAAAACTTGTCATACTCACCACAATTAATTTTATAAACTCCTGATTCATTATCTTTATCAGGAGTTTATAAAATTAATTGTGGTGATTCTGGTAAGTTTTACATTGGTAGTTTTCAAACTAGAATTTCAGAACACAAACGTAGCTTTGTTAATCAGAAGTCGGATTCACATTATGCAAACCATTCAATCCAAGAAAATCACACATTCAATTTAAAATATTAAATGCTGAAAGTAAGGGAATTAAACTTAATTTTGTAGAATCATTACAGATAAATAAATACAAGCATTCCTATTGAATAGCCAAATCGATCATTCTTCAAGCCCCATTCTCA
Source organism: Cynegetis impunctata (assembly GCA_030704885.1). Lineage (NCBI taxonomy): Eukaryota > Metazoa > Arthropoda > Insecta > Coleoptera > Coccinellidae > Cynegetis > Cynegetis impunctata. The sequence continues at coordinate 39,545 of JARQZK010002182.1, read as the reverse complement.
ATCTTTTCAAAATTACCGAACTACCTGACTAGCAGTTCAGAATTGGTTTTTCCTATTCTAATAATTATTTTTAACCATCCTTCTATTTACCCTTTTTTTACAATTTGTCATCTCTTTATTTCTTGTTTTCGATATAACGGAGAAACATAGTTAGTTTGCCTATAGCATCTGAAGAAGGTGAAGTTTCACCAAACGTGCGTTATGCGTTATTTCATTCAATAAATACGTAAAGTGTTATTATTAACCATTGTTTTTAGTTTATTAATTTAAACCGTGTAACGGCCCAATCAATCCAAAATTATATATGATAACTTTGATGGATGCAACATCGTTCTAAGAACACAAAATAATCGTATTAATGTATTTGCTAGAGAAATAATGCATTTGTTACGTTTGCAATGAAAATATATCCTAATTCCACTTCTGTTTCATCGGAGAAAAACGCAAGAATGTAGAGGGAAATGCGGGCTATATTTTAAAGCTATATTCCGGGAAATTTCATATTTTCGTGAAAATCCGGATTCGTAAATTCATTTTCATTCGAGAGAAATCCTATTTGGAACAAACTCGATGTTCCGACCACTTTTTCCGTATGAATCAGAAGTTGAATAAATATTTGAAGCGGTATTACTGCATAGGTTCTTGCTTCCTTGGAAAACTTTTAAATATGAAGTGGAACAACATTTCTATTCGCAAAAGTTTCCCGAGCTTCGAGACTCTATATGACCTCGGGGATTCCTGAAAGAAAACGTAATGATAGCATTGAGCGTGGCGTAGGTAAATAAAGATGAAAGTTTCAGTTGCAACATTATGAAGTTACTAGCCCTCGGATGACAACGTAACTTCATTTATGCATGTGTTACCGATGTAGATTTTTCCCTTTTCATATCGGTTTAATCTTCCGATATTTTACTCGCATTACTTTAAAATTAATGCCCTAAAACACTAGTGCAATATATATATTTCAACAAATAATCACATCGACTTGTTTCGCTAGCTTGATTTAGTATAACTTAAACGAAATAATCGATGAAACTACGGAGTCGAATATCCATAGATAATGATACTGATAAAGGATAAAATTGAAATAATTATAGTATTTCATACAGGTTGAAACAGTGTGACATAACTAGTTACAAAATAATGATAGTCTAGTCAACAAGTGTTTTTCCCGGGGCCTCGGTAGACCAGCGGTGAGCGACTACCGCCTTGTACCGTTTGTTGACCGAGGATGTGGGTTCGAGTCCCACCTTGCTCTTGGGCGTTGTGTATGTCCTGAATTTAGTGGTTCTAGTTATGAGATTGAGTGTTGGGTAATGTACATTGTTTACAAGCCCATTGGCCGTTCGGAACCGGCGTTAAACTGTAGGTCCCTCGAGTTAAAAAAAAAAAAAAAAGTGTTTTTCTGTTCAACTTTTTTCAGCAGTCCCGGAAAAATATGGCAAAGGTGTCATTCGATTCGTAATAAAATGTAGATGTTTTTCGAAAAAAATAAAGTTATTCGCAGAAAACCAAACCACTACTTTTATCTTTCAGTAAATTGTTTATAACTTTTACAATTCTCGCAAGCGGAACTGTATTTTTTTCAAAAAACATCTACATTCTATTCCGAATCGAATGACACCCTGCTCATATTTTTCCGAGACTGCTGAAAAAAGTTGAACAAACATGCACTTGTTGACTAGACTATGAGCAATGTATCTAAAATGGTTTGAGTTTAAATGGAACATTACTATCTATTATATCACGTGGACTTTCTTTTACTTTAATAAAGTGATTTTTGTTTGTTTTTTGGGGTTGTATTTCTGTCGTCCTTCCTGCTTTCTTGCTCCTCTCCATTTTGATTTTTGATTCATAGATTCGTTAGTAATTTCAAATTTGAACCGTATTTTCATCTACCCGTTTATTGTTCACCATTGTCCGTTATGGTATTGGTATTTTTCGAACGTTAGAATTCTTTGATTTTGAGCTTTCTTTTGTATGTGATTGCTGGTGCTGCTTTCATTCAATACTTTCCATTAAATTTTCATCACTATATCTCCTATTATATACAGCCACTTTTTCAATGTTGGTTTATTTTTTTCTATTTTAGCTTTTATGCCAATTTGAGATTCCAGATATATCTTATTAATTCTTGCTACCATTATTTCCTCATTCCGTTTCTATCATTCATTTTTTCGCATCGCTCGGTAGATGTTTCATTGGAATCCATTCTATCAGATGTTATACACCTGTTATATTAATTTTCAGCTTTGAACCTTGAAGTGAACATTTTATGAATTTTTTATTGAATTTTTGACGTTCACAGTTTCTAGGTGAGGTATGTTCTTGTGTGATGTTTTTAGTTGTATTTTACCTGACAATGAAATTATTTTGCACTGTATCAAAATTCAACTGTAAAGTACCTACGGGAGTGGTTTAAATATCTGTTTTAGACAACGTGAAACACGATTCGAGAATTTTTGGATGTGATATATATATATATATATATATATATATATATATATATATATATAATCTCTTGAAAATTATTAGCAATAACAGGCTTGTTGAATCTTAAAAAACTCGATTTTATTAAAAAGTTGACGTTTCGCCACGACATTCGTGGCTTTATAATAACTTTTTTTTTTTTTAGATTCAACAAGCCTGTTATTGCTAATAATTTTCAAGAGATTAGAAATAGTTCACAGGCAACAACAATTCGAATAAATAATAATATATATATATATATATATATATATATATATATATATATATATATATATATATATATATATATATATATATATATATATATATATATATATATATATATATACAGGGTGTTCCAGAATAACGTCAGAAAATTTCGAGGGATTATTCTTTAAAACATTTTGAGAAAAAAAGTTCCAATGAATGTTGGTCCGAAAATGCTTCCTCACCGAAATACAGGGTGTTGAAAAAAAAATTTAATTTTATTTAATATCCTCTAAACTACCAATGCTATCAAGATGAACTTCAGAACATTGTTATAACTTCTTAAGTTCTATGAACTACTGTTGAAATTTCTTCCAAAACTGTCATTATTTACCAATAATAACCTCCCTCAAAAATATGGCTAAATGAAACCCACGGTACCCCTCTATTCTCCGCTCCTTAACAGTTTTGAAATAAATTACAACAGCAGTTTATAGAGCTTAAGAAGTTATAACAATGTTCTGAAGTTCATCTTGATAGCATTCGTAGTTTAAAAGATATTAAAAAAAATTAAATTTTTTTTCACACCCTGTATTTCGGTGAGGAAGCATTTGTGGACCTACATTCATTGGAAATTTTTTTCTTAAAATGTCTTAAAGAATAACCCCTCGAAATTTTCTGACGTTATTCTGTAACACCCTGTTCATATATATATATATATATATATATATATATATATATATATATATATATATATATATATATATATATATATATATATATATATATATATATATATATATATATATATATATATATATCTATATATATATATATATATATTTTTTTTTTCCTGGTACATAATGGCATCTCTAGTGGTCCCACCAGAACAAATGGCCTGAAATTTCTTTCCTGGGGTGTTTTTGATGTAGAAAAAAACTATCAAAATTTGCGTGAAATAACCTTGAGTTAGGTGGCTGAAATTTCTTACGTGGATTGAGTTGATGCTTTTCGTATGTAGAGATTAAATCTTTTTCGTGGTTTTCGAGGTGGCTTCTAATGATTAAGTTAGAAGGTTGAAATTTGGTACGTAGTTTGAGTTGATGTAAGTGAAGTGCATGATGAGAGTTTCCACTGAAAACTTCATGTGTTTCGTTTTTGTAGCTTTGCAAGTTTTGTGCATCTTTTCAGTTCCTCCAAATTGACTTAGTAGTTGAGAAAAAACAAAAATTACTGAAAAATGCAACCTTAGTTAAGGAGCTTTACTGCTCACGCCTTTTTTTCATTTTAGTTCTTATGCCATTCGAATTCAGATCCGTCTTCAATTGTACGTTTTCATAGAATTCATTTTAGTATTTCGTTGCGTTTTATAAGTTGTCAACTGCTGATCCAATTGATGATCATTTCTTTTTTTTAGTCTCGTAAAGCAATATCTAGAGTGATGATTATCATGGAGATTTGATTGTGAATTTTGCAATTCAAGTAAAGAGTTATTGCATTTATTATCATCATTGCAGATAATCTCAATGGCTAAGTAGTGTATCATAAATTATGATATTTCAGCATACTACATTAAAAACGATCTTGACGGGTTGCTTGAATATAAGCACATCAGCTATACAATTTCTAGAACATTCTTGGTTTTCTTCGTAACGTATAATCTTTCACGATTTAATGGACAATGAATAATCACCTACAAGTCTCGATCTCCTCTAGAGTAGAGAATAACATTATGAGTGTTGTGTGCTCCATATTGGTAAGGGAAATCCTAAGATTGCTTACTTCATCGACCAGCAGAGACTGGCTAGTGTCTCGCAACATTGTGACCTGGGTGTTAGAGTCACTGAGAACTTAAATTGGTCTACCCACATTTCAATTGCTGTATCCAGGGTAAAAAAATTTACTTATCTACTATCCAAAACTTTCGCTGGATGTGATATTGCCACATGCAGGACTCTCTACACAACTTACGTGCGACCTATTCTAGAGTATGCGGGCCCAGTTTGGTGGGCAAATATGATCAGAGATCAGGAACTCTTAGAATCCGTGCAGCGGTGGTGCACACGTATTCCGTTTGGCAGAATTCGCCCGGACTATCAGACTAGGCTGCAGTTGTTTCAGTTGCCTTCTTTTTCGGAACGCAGGTTGAGAGGTGACTTGATAATCACATATAGAGCGCTTCACTCTCTCTTCGGTACAGACATGGCGTACCTCTTTCCACTCAATCAGAATCGGGCATTGAGAGGACACTGCTACAAGCTGGCCAAAGAGAACTTCAGGACAACAATGAGGAGCAACTTTCTCCCAAACAGAGTCTTCGAAATCTGGAATGGGCTCCCCTCTGAGATTGTGTTATCGCAAACGGTGAATTCCTTCAAGAGCTCTCTGGATAGATGGTCTGAACTTCATCGTTAATAAATTTAATTTCAATTTCAGCTCATTCGATTTGTTACTCAGTTTATATGTTTGTATCACTTCTCGAACTCTTTCTTAGTTTCAATTTTATGTTTATATTTTTGAGTTTATAGGTTAACCTTAACTCTCATCTTAATAATAATAATAATAATAATATAACTAAATGTGAAAAAGATTTCGTTGAAAATATTGGATTACTGCTATTGTTAGATTTTTAAATCAATTTATGTTCATTTCGAACAACTTGCCTTTGATCCATCTAAAACACATACTGAAATCCCACTAACAATTTAAGAGTACAATAAGGTATTACTATTCCTCTTTCGTGGAGTACGTTTTCTTCATTAAAGCTTTTCTGAAAATAACATCTAAATGTTGAAAGCACTATCCTGAGTACCTAACTTTAAGCCAGTTTTCTGTATACTTTCTACTACCTTCAAGCATGAAGCAATTCTAGAAATCTATAACTTTTGTCTGTAGATTTTTGATGAAAAATAACAAAAGAATCATTGTAATAACTCGAATACATAAAATATTTTGGAGATAACAGGGTAAATTTACTTGGGAAATTGATTTTTCATGATGTGATCTGATTGAAATATAAAAAACCTAAATCGAAATACCAAGATATCTTCTGATATTCGCTCATAGTATTTATTATGGAATTGGACTCTCCAATCGATTATTCGTTTACCAGTATATATTAAGCCCTGAATCTCTCCTTTCTCATGGGAGGAATGAAGGGTCTTACGAACCTCGAATCAAGGAAGTTACCTTGGCCAGTTCCTGAACGTACAAATCAACTCTGATTACAATATACCTTACAAGAACTAATTCGTTATGTTCAACAGTCCCCACTTTATGCCACAAAAATAATGGGTTTCACGGGCAGAGCGCCTTCTCAGCGAAGGAAGGGGAGTCGTTTCCAAGGGTATCTTAAATTATAATTAATTGAATTGTGTATTAATAAATTTACTGGGGTGGAAAGACGTGCGACATAAATAATGAGGAAAATCCGGAGTCTGTGTAACATTCAAGAGCTAGCAGTGTGAAAGGGGTGACAAATAAATTCTAAGGAGCATGTTATTAACTGTTCCTTTATATTTTGTTGGTACGTTCGAGGTACTTGAATGCAAATTCAATGCAATAATTGAATTGAAATGAAAATAATGCATTGAGATGAATGATATTCTGTCAAGTTTTCTGCTGTAAATTATTTAATCTTCCAATTTTATTTGCAATAAAGCAGTTTTTTTTGTTTTCTTAATGAAAACTCTAACATCGGTATTCAGAAATATCAAATAACGGAGCCGTTACGATAACGGCGCCGTCAGGATAACAGTCCGTTAAATATTAGTTGGTATTCACAACTTTACCAGACGAGATATAACGGCACCGTTACAAAACGGGCGGACACACTATGGCAACGTTGTGAAGGTAATATCTATTTGTAACCATCTTTGTATTTACCCCTTCTACATAATTTGTCATTTCTTGTTTTCGATATAACAGAGAATCATAGTTAGTTTGCCATTAGCATCTGAAGAAGGTGAAGTTCCACAAAAACGTGCGTATTGCGTTATTTTTTATAATAAATGTGTAAATTGTTATTTTTAACCATTGTTTCAATATGTTACTTATTTTATTTGTAAAAAATGTTAATAGAAAGGAATTGATTTGATAATACAGTTTCTGATGAAATGCAGTACTAGAAATGACTGAAAATTATTTTCAGGTGAAATAACCTTCAATAATGGCATTTCTAACTGTTGTATTTACATTGCGTTGGCGAATGGGTGCAACATCATTATTTTCAATAACTTCTAGATATTCATCAGGATCATGTTCAAAAAAATCCCCAAGATCAATGGCTATATTGTGTAATACAGCACAAGCAACTATAACTGCTGCTGTGGTATCCACGTGCGTTCTTAAACCCACTGACAAGCAGGCAAATCTTCGCTTAAGAACTCCAAAACACCTCTCCACAGTATTTCTTGTGGCAATTTGGGCTCTGTTGTACTCTTCTTCAGCTGGATTTCTTGGATTCAACACAGGTGTTAATAGATATGTTTTACATGGATATCCACTATCACCTAGGAGAAAATTGTTCCTACCATATCTTCCACGAGTCAAATCAACAACTAAAGGGCTATCATTTAATATAGTTGAATCGTGTACTGAGCCGGGCCAACGTGATATTATGTGTCTTATTTTTAAATGTGCATCACACACTACTTGTACGTTCAAAGAAAAGTATCCTTTTCGGTTGCGATACAGTTCTGCATCTCTTCCACCAGGAGATAATATTTTTATATGTGTACAATCCACAGCACCAATGACTCTGGGGAAATTTCTTATAGCATAAAATTGGGTACACACTTCGACAATTTCTTCCCGGGTCGATGGCATTTTAATTACTTCTCGCCCTAACAGGGCAATATAGTGCGTAACTCTTTTAATTATTCGTGACACTGAGGGCTGCGAAATATTGACAATGTCTCCAATACAATTTTGAAATGCACCAGTTGCATAAAATCTCAATGCAAGAAGTAATTGAGCCATTGGTTCTATGGATCGGTTACCATGAACTTTTGGCTCCAGATGATTACCGATTCTATTTAAAATATTCAATACAATGTCTTTGCGAAAACGAAATCTGGCCTTAAAATCAACATCATCATATTTCTCAAATACATTAATTCGAGGTCTTATGAATCGATTTCTTCGATATCTTGGTTCCTCTTCTCCATCACTGTTCTCCGATAAAGAAGATAGGTCTGTATCCATTATTGAAAGTTCCTTTAGCGAGGTTCAAATAACTTTTATTGATCTAAAATAAAATTAGTTTTAATTTATTATTGTATTTAATTCGATAATTTATTTCAAAGTCGTTCTTTAACATGTAAAAATTTTCAAATGAAATGTCAAATTTAAATAAAAATATTTTATGAAAAATTAAGATCTTATTTTAATGAAAAATAGATAGGCAGTTATTAATAATGTTTATTTACCTTTTAAGTATTTTCAAGAGTAATCTCGAACAATATAATAAAGCTTTTATTAGCAACAACTTTTCACAGTTTGACAATAACAACAATTTAACCAGTCGGTGAGCACTGATTATATTTCAGCTTGATTACGTCGAATATAACGGTGCTGTTAAACGAAAATTTGGTTTCTGAATACCGTTTAGCGCATAACAAGTCCGTTATATCATATAACTGCTGGTTATATTGACGGCTCCGTTATAAGGATTTAACGGAGAGAACTGTCAAAATAACGCCACCGTTAAAATATAACGGTCCCGTTATATTTTAATCGAGGGTTCTGAATACGGGTGTAAGACTCGTATATTTACAGACACACAGCTATATATATATATATATATATATATATATATATATTTATATATATATATATATATATGTATATATATATATATATATATATATATATATATATATATATATATATATATATATATATATATATATATATATACCTATATATACAGTGCTTTCATGATGAAAGGAACAAATTCATTAAAAAATTAGGTTTCTATTTCATGTTAAAATCCTCGGACAGGTCGATTAGTATTTTTATTTGGGCATTTTTCGCAATAAAAATTTTGTATACAGGGTGTCTCATTCAAGAGCTATGGTTTTGTCATTAGTTTTTTTAAGGGTAATACCCTGTATATTATTTCACTTTACAATTCTACGATAAATTCTTATCACTTTTTGTGAACATACCATATGCCTTAACTCGATGGATTGCCAGAAACGGAGATAGTGGGTAATGAGAGGTACGATATGAAAACACACAAATGTAATTACTGATTTAATTTTTACATATGTTCAATCTGTTGTCCGTTTACTTCGAGACATTTCTGAAGTCGATTCAATGTTTCCCGTTGCACATTTTCAATTACTTCTGGACTGATAAGTCTTATTTCCTGCCTGATTCTCTCTTTTAGATCATCAATATTATTTGGTCTATTCAAATAAACTTTAGACTTCAAATAACCCCATAAGAAAAAATCCAATGGGGTTATGTCCGGTGATCTTGGCGGCCACTCAATCGGACCTCTCCGTCCTATCCATCTGTTGGGAAAAGTTGCATCAAGAAATTGTCGAACAGCGATTGAATAGTGAGGAGGTGCCCCATCTTGTTGAAACCATATCTCGTTATTAGGTATGTCAGGATCTTGTGGGTTAGGAAACAAAACAGCTAAAGCCGGAATGAGTTCGAACTGGAGAAAGTTCAAGTAGTCCTCTCCGTTTAGTGCTCCTTCGAAAAAATAGGGACCAACTATACGATTTCGAACAATCGCTGCCCATGTATTAATTTTTTGACGCCGCTGTGTGTGGCATTCTTGCATCCAATGAGGATTCTCGGTCGCCCAATACCTACAGTTTTGTCTGTTGACGTGGCCATTTAAAGTAAAGGTGGCTTCATCAGAAAATATTATGTTTGTAATGAAATTTAGATGTTGATTATGAATTACAAGAATCTGCTCACAAAACTGTACTCTGCGGTCAAAATCGTCTTCTAATAATTCATGTACCAGCTTAATTTTATAGGGATGATACTTATTTACCTTAAGTATTTTATGCACGGACCCTACTGATACATTGAAATTATTGGAAATTGTAGTAATGGATGTATGAGGGTTATCTTGGGTTTCTAGTAGAACGTTCAGCACTGTTTCTTCAGATACTCTCGGTGGTCTTCCTTTAGGTAAATCTCTAACGTGGCCGTATCTCCTGAATTTTGATTCAATTTTGCTGACTGTCGATCTAGTAATTGGCGGACGATCAGGATGATTTTCATTGAATAGATTGCAGACTTCTTCTTGTGAACGCACCCTATCTCCAAAACCAATCATCATAAGTACTTCAATACGTTCTCTCTCAAGTAATTGCATTTTCTTAAACAATGAAGTAGTGTAGTGCCTGGAGCGTTAAAAACGTGAAAACTGCGGACTATACAGCACCAGTGAATGAATTCAGATGGTACATGTGAAATTTCATTCTTCAGATTTAATGACAATGTTTACCTAAATTTTTTTTTGTACTTGTGTGTACTTTGTGATCCACTATCTCCGTTATAATCTGGGAATCCATCAAGTTGAGGCATATGGTATGTTCACAAAAAGTGATAAGAATTCATCGTAGAATTGTAAAGTGAAATAATATACAGGGTATTACCTTTAAAAAAACTAATGACAAAGCCATAGCTCTTGAATGAGACACCCTGTATACAAAATTTTTATTGCGAAAATTGCCCAAATAAAAATACTAATCGACCTGTCCGAGGATTTTAACATGAAATAGAAACCTAATTTTTTAATGAATTTGTTCCTTTCATCATGAAAGCACTGTATATATATATATATATATATATATATATATATATATATATATATATATATATATATATATATATATATATATATATATCTTCCATAATCAGAGCCATCGCTAGAAGGGGGTGACAAATTCACATTTTGATTATAATAGAAATATAACCAAACGGAACATTTGTCACGGTGACGGAAACAGAGCACGACCAAAGAGATTGGATTATTATAGGTCATCTTTTTCATCATTGAAATGAAAAACAAAACCTTCAGCACCGAATAAATAGCAGATAGAATTTTCTAATATAAAGGTTAATTTTCCACATTGATTAGATAGAAAACAAATTTGAGAAATCTACAACGTCCGATAAAGTAATCGCTATACTTCTATCGAAAATGAAAAGATTGAAATTATCTTTTTATATCCTTCTGATTGAAAATTATAATAAACAACATTTTTGAGGAATAATATGGCTTTTGTTTCGATCACAGACTTCATGAATTAAATTATCTATTCATTTATTATGTAAATAATGCTGCTAAAAAATAATTCGAAGATTTTGAATTCAATAATTCATTTGATACTGGTGGCTTCTTACAATGATGTGGTCTTTCTTGAATTCTGAAATTTGGGATGAGAAGTACTTGGTACACCCCACGAAACATATTCATATATATATATATATATATATATATATATATATATATATATATATATATATATATATATATATATATGTGTGTGTATATTGTATATACACCCAGTGGCGCCGACTCCATGGGGCCTGAGGGAAAATTTAGTTAGGTGGGGGGCGAAGCCCCACAATAATTCAAGAAAATTATTAGTTATATCATGCTTTGTAAAATCACAAAATTATGTTGGCATTTACTAATTTAGAGCAATATCAAAAATCTTCATGGAATAGAGAATTAAATATATAGTACAAGTACTGTATCACTATATTACTATAGTACGGTATTAATTATTTTCAAATAATTACATATTTCATAGTAGGTACTCAAATATTTTCAAAGCATTAACTTTGAAATATTGTTTTTATTCAATGAACCCCGTTTCTTATTCAAATTAAGCTTAAATTAGCTATTTCACTCATTGATCAATATTACTGTGCGACAGCAATATTTTATGTTTTATTATTTTAAAGATAGTTTAGGATTTATCAAAATATAATTAAAGTCTTTTCAGAGCTATATATTCACTGCTCTGTAATAATAGTCTAAAGGCATAATTATTACTGTAAATTAAATTAGCTTTTTACGAAAATTCCGTGTGTGTTCATGTGTTGCTTCATTATTCGAAGCCAAAAAATGTGTCAGGCTTGTCGAATTTCCCGGAGTGCCGAGTTATTGAGAGTCCAGTTTTCGGGGTTCTAATGTTGATGATATGACCATAAAATGCTTAAAAAAACTTTGAAACTTCCTGTTTTTAATATGAAATTTAGAACATTTGCCCCTCCAATATTTTTTATAAGTCGGCGCCTCTGTATTCACCTTAGTATTGGTATTGCCTATCTACTGAATTTGGTAACCAGATCATTCCACTCGTACCTGACTCTTCCCACGGTTTG
>JARQZK010002182.1:0-22500 GCA_030704885.1 Cynegetis impunctata | reverse complement strand
ATATTGGACTGATTAGCACATAATAAATAAAGTCGTCTTTGTCTATTCAGGTTTTTTCAAATCAATAAATGTCAAAGAAATTTCAATTTTTTCGAATGTCGTAGTGAAACATCAACTTTTTAATAAAATCGAGTTTTTTAAGATTCAACCAGCCTGTTATTGCTAATAATTATCAAGAGATTATATATATATATATATATATATATATATATATATATTAATATATATATTAATATTTATATATATAAATATATATATATATAGATATATATATATATATATATATATATATATATATATATATATATATATATATATATATATATATATATATATATATATATATATATATATATATATATATATATATTTTTTTTTTTTTTTCAGGAAGTATTGTATTTCCGACTTGAAGAAACAATATAATTGTTAATAGCTTGATGATTTTCTATTCAATGTGTTAGGGTACTAAATTTTATAGCCAATTTAAAATGAAAACGAGCATTTCCAACAGTTAAAAGAGCACCAATTAAGAATGCTACACAAGGGATACCAATATTACGTGCAGTGAAAATAATCCACGGGCGAAGAAAAAATCTCACCAAATTATTGAAAATATATAAAATAATACGGAGAAACAATGTGTCATAACCCTTGTGTTATCTTTCAGTTCGTGACAATTTTAGTTGATGAAAAGTAGGTAAATGCAGTTCAATAATATCGTAATCGTATTTTTTGAATTTTTTAATACAAAATTCATATTGTAAGATAAATTTTTTCAGTTTATTGTTAACGAATAGAACTTATGAAATTTTGTAATTGAATGAATTTGATATTCTATGTTAACCAAGATCTTGGACATTATAGATTTTGATGGATGATTTCCAAGAACAATAATAAAAACTTATTTTTCTCAAAATGACATTAAATGTAGCTTTTTAATGACACTAAATAGGCCTAAAAGGGATACTTTTACTGCCTAGGCAGTAAAAGTTGTTGACTTTCAAATGAAAAAATGACACAAAACTGATTTATTATTATTATAGTAAAATAAATAACTATTTTCCTGAATTCTTGAAAAAATCACCAGTTTAAGTGTTTTATAATCAATTCATCTATTATAATATGATGTTTGCAGTAATTTTTTGTAAGAAAATATAATGCTTCAATATCCTCAATGACTCACAATACATATGTGAAAATACTTACCCTTTCTTTTTCATAGTGAAAATTAGAAATTGCAAAGGACTATTGTCAATCGTAGCTGATTTATTGATAACAGTTATCTCTTCAAAAATAAAATACCTAAGAAACATGTTTTCAATTCTATAGTGATAGATAAAGATATCCACTGATGAAACATCAAACTCATTTTACAAAACAATATTTATTTTAATGGTATGAAAGGTTATGAATATGTTATAAAAAGAATGTTCAGATATCCAACATTAATTAATCTGGAATCTGAACAAACTAAAATTGCAATATCATTGCAAGTCATGAATAGAAGAAGTGCTCGCTTTGTTCTACGAGTGCCATTAATTGATTGCTACTTGCAAATGTCTGAATTTGTCTGAAATATGCGTGACTTCAGAAGTCATATTCTTCACGTTTACTGCTTCGGAATAAGTCGCTTATAATAAACACCTAAAACCAATGGACCTTCTCTCTGTTTATTACCTTGTAAAGTAACAAAATGGTAAATTTGAAGAAGTGAAATAAATTGCGTCATGTGTGGTGGAAAACTCTGTTTTGTTTTCGGAATTGTTGCTCAGGTATCTCACAGATTCTGGAAAATGAATTAAGTTTATAATACAATTTTCTGAATGATATTCACTATAAGATGAAATTGAAATCAGGGATAGAAGCAGACAATTGATATTTAGAATCAAATTCTGAACAAAATCAAAAATTTTTCTTAATATTTAATGAACGCTGATATTATATATGTATACACAATCCCACTCCCATAGATTCTCGGCACGCCTTAAGTGGATATTCTCGCTATGCAAATCCTTTGTTCAATTAGATTTTCAATTTTTTTGGAAAGGATAGGTAACAATGATAAGCTACAAATATTGATTTGAAAAGTTTCCATTAACATTTGGTCATTATACCCTATAACACTAACGTGAAGAAACCGTATTTTTCTACTTTTTTGGAGTCTTAATCTTTTTCTTTCAATATCATGGTGAGAGAAATATAGGCATGGAGCTTCTTATCGCCTTAATCTTTCGGCATTAGGTGGTTTTTTTTTCAGGAAGTTTCAGTTATATATATTTTTCAGTATTAATTAGTTTTCCGAAAACTTCGATTTTCCTAATGTCATTCGTAATTTTCTTTTAGTAAAATAAAGTATATTCTACCTACTTTTTAATTGGGTTTGCTTTTTAAGCGTGATTTTTCAAAATATAATTCAATTCATTGGAATCTCATCTCGACGCGATGCATTTTGCTTGAAAAATACGATTTTATAGTCCGGTCATTATAGGGGGTTCACCTCGGAAAATCGACATACCCAGTATATTACCACGTAAAAACTTGTATTTTGACATTCTTAAATTGTTCTCAAAAGTCACATATAAATTGATGGTCGCAAGTGCTAAAGTCAGGGGTCAAAGGTCACAAAAATAGTTTTTTTTTATATTTTCTGCAAATATCTTGTTTTCTATGGGTTTAACGCTATTTTTATTCATTACCAATATTGTAGAGAATTAAATTCTCTACAACTTTTATATTCAACATTTTTTCATATCTCGAACTGTTTTCGAGATAGAGCGCTCTCCGCGCGCGGTCAGAGAATCATGTGAGGTCAACTGGTAGTCTCGATCAAAAACTCGTAATATTAAGGTTATAAATTATTGCTAAATACATAATTATCATTTTTCATTAGCTTTTTCATCAAATTTTTTTTTTGGTACTTATCTATTTCTAATTAATACTGGCCGTGTAATTAAAAAATTGTTGAGGAAAATACTTAAATTATATTTTAATTCTAATTTATACTGAGGACTTTCTATATAAATAAAGAAGACGAGTAATAAATTTTTAATTAATGTTTTTACTAAAAGTGTCATTTTATAGATTTATTATTGTCAAAATTAATAAAAATTTCTAGAACAAGCTCTAATTTCAATTCTCTTCTTCTTCATCTTCTTATTCCTCTTCTTCTTGTTCTTCTTCATCATCGTCGTCATCGTCCCGCTGTTGCAGAATTAAAAATTTATTTCTTTTTTGTTTATTTATATAGAAAGGCATTAGTATAAATTAGACTAGAATTGAAATATAATTTAAGTATTTTCCATAACAATTTTTCAATTACACGCCAGGTAGTGTTATTAAATAAATTGGCACTTTATTAAAAATAGATAAGTGACCATATAAAAATGAATTTAATGAAAAAGTTAATAAAAAATGATAACTATATATTTAGCAATAATTTATAACCTCAATATTACGAGTTTTCGATCGGGACTCCGCCCTCTATCTCAAAAACAGTTCGAGGTATGAAAAGTTGTAGAGAATTTAATTCTCTACAATATTGATACTTAATACAAATAGAGTAAAACCCATAGAAAACGAGATATTTGCAGAAAATATAAAAACATTCGATTTTTGTGACCTTTGACCCCTGAATTCAACACTTGCGACCATCCAATTATATAAGACTTTTGAGAACACTTTGAGAATGCCAAAATAAAAGTTTTCAGGTGATAATATACTGGGTATGTCGATTTTCCGAGATTTCCACCTAATTTGGCCTAAGGTGACTGGTCTATTAGTGATGAAGCTCTTCTGCTAACGAGTTTTTTTTTCAAAACATCTAATTTCATCGAAGGTGAAGAGTCATGGGCTTAGGTGTCTTGGCTGGGGACAATTATTAATTTGAATCTACCAAATTTTTATATAGAACGAAATAATTATAGTTTAAGATATGATATTTGAATATGATAATGTGATTTGCTTGAATAAATATTAAATATGTATTGAATACCTTTATAGTTTATAAATTGCTCATTTCATTGTCTTTGACTTAAGAGTAAAGATAGTTCTTCTTGAATAAAAATAAATAAACTTGAACTGATTTTGTAGAAATTATACCAAATCTTGCGTTAGCAAAGAAGGGAATAAGAGAGCTGCTTTCTTTCCCTGGCAAGGGAGAGAGAGGTATTAAAAGTTACCAAATTTCCTTTTAAGTAATACTTGAATGGCCCGTGATGAAAATCGTTTATTTATATCAAACAAAGTTTCGTTTCGAGAACTAAATTTATCTGAACTAATTATCTATGATTAGGTTCAGGAAAAAATGATTTCTCGTTATTTATCAGATCATTTTTGAATATGTTTCATTTTGCAGAGCTCTACTAGCTACGTATCGCCAGCCCAGGTGGTACCGAAACTGAGAGGTAACACACTTCTGGCTCCAATTCATAGAAATCCGGGTACGATGTCTTCGTGGCAGGATCTTTTGGGAGCAACTAAGTCCATGAAAATCTGAAAAGTTAAAATTATTAAATTGAATACAGACTAAGTTATGTTATTTTGTTATTAATTTTGTTCTGTTCATTTTCATTAAAAATATAATCATGAAAATGTCCTTTGTTACCAGATGGATAATAATAGCTACACTATACAGCACTATACATGTAAAGATACCATATACCAACAATTTCCTCATGATAAATTCAATCACTGTCAAGTATCATTAAGTTTTCGTAATAAAACACTTGTTTTAAAACCACAAGTTATATGTGGTTTTTAGACAAGTGTTTTATTATTTATTCAATTATTGAATTTAATGTTTATATGTATATATGTATATATATATATATATATATATATATATATATATATATATATATATATATATATATCGGGTGTCCACGGAAGGTGGCTGGCCCCTATAACTTTTTTGTTTTTTGGAGATAATCAAATGAAATGTAGAGGATCTGTTTTGAGCATAAAATTGCATTTTCTGACAAGTAACTCAACTTCATGCATCTTCCGGTTTTACCGGAAGTGACATAAACTTTCGATTTTTAAATGGGGCACCTGGTATATTTCCAGTTTTTTCGTCTCCATATGACATTTGGTATACAACCATGTATCATTTGTGACTATATGTAGCCGTTGTTTAATTTTTTTTTCGAAATGAATTTTTATTCTAAAAGGCTATAGATGCGTTCAAATAAATAATTTTGGTGCTAAAATGGTCTCGTTTACTATCTTGGGACGTAGATTTGTGGGCGTGGCTTCGGACTTTTTTTGTTTCAGTTGTGTTGGCCACAGGCTACTTGATGATTTCAAATTTTATTTCAATCTCAATAAGATTCTTCATTTAAAGAAAGTTCTGAGTTTTTCTTTCAACCTTATACCTTGAGTACGGTATTAAATTAATCGTAATAAAATTATCATTTTTTGTAACCCGACGAGCCACCATGTTGCCATTTGAAAAAAAAAATAGTAATAAATGTTTTAAAATCAAACGTCACATAGCTGGAATATTTTGATCGAAAACAGTAAAGTTGTATTTTAACATACATTTAAGGACCGAAATTAGTTATTTGGAAGCATCCATAGCCCTCTAGAATTAAAATTTATTTCGAAAAAAAAATTGGAAAATAGTTTCAAAAAGTAACAAATGATACACGGTTGTATTCTAAATGTCATATGGAGACAAAAATACTGAAAATATACCAGGTGTCCCATTTAAGAATCGAAAGTTTATGTCACTTCCGGTGAAACTGGAAGTTGCATGAAGTTGAGTTACTTGTCAAAAAATGCAGTTTTATGCATTGAACAGATCCTCTAAATTTCATTTCATTATCTTCGAAAACAAAAAAGTTATAGGGGCGAGCCACCTTCCCTGGACACCAGGTATATATATATATATATATATATATATATATATATATATATATATATATATATATATATATATACATATATATATATATATATATATATATATATATATATATATATATATATATATATATATATATATATATATATATATACTTATATATATATATATATACCAGGTGTAAATGAGTCACCTCTATAACTTTTTGACGGGTTCTTGGATTTATTGAAATTTGGATGGTTTATCTCAGACATAATTTAGAATTTTTTTCCATAACAAATTAATATGGCTGACTTCCGGTTTCGCAAACAGGGTCGGTTACAAGAGCAAATGGTGTTAACAAAAATAAGAGTATTATTAATTACTTCGTTATTTAGTAATTGAGGAAACTGATATGTTAATCATTTCGAAAGAATTTGAAAGAGTTGTTTAATATACTGGGTGGCTCATGTATGTTACTATTAAAAAACTTTGTCTTGGTTCGACAAAGAATTTAATCGTTAACAATTTCAAGTGAATGAATTTTCAGAAAAATTATCACTTTGGGCGATATTCTAAGTCAACTATCTATGATTTCGATGACGTCACAGCTATCTAAGATTAAAAAAATAAAATAAAAAACAAAAATGAAACATCGCTAGAATTGACATTTGACACATGGAATGTATGTATTTGAAGCCTCGGAATTGAAATATGTAAAAATATATAGGGTGTTCCATTTGAATTTTTAATTTTTATATCGTTTTCAATAAAACCGGAAGTCAGACATATTGATTTCGCATGTCAAAAAATTCAAAATTATGTCCGAGATAAAACACCCAAATATCAATAAAATCGAAGAACCCGTTATAAAGTTATAGGGGTGGCCCATCACTCATTTACACCCGGTATATATATATATATATATATATATATATATATATATATTATATATATATATATATATATAAATATATATATATAAATATATATTAATGTATATACAGGGTGTCCCACCGGGAAAGAACGCGATCTGTATATGGAAAACTACACATAGGAAACTTTTGAAAATTTGACAGTATACTGATGTTGATAGGGGCAACTCGACTAAAATATTTTCAAGATGGTGGCACTTCCGGTTATACCGGAAGTAGATACCAACTTGCTTATTTTAAATTGGATACCCTATATATTAATACATTTTAAGATTCTACGCAACATTCTAGGCAGATTTTATGTATTATGTCCTATACCTAAGTCTAAGCGTTTTTGACATATTTAGGTTTTTATGTCAAAAATGACGATTGCAAGCCCTAATATAATTATCAATTGTTCCTATAAGTATTCCCGTATTACCCACTTTGGGGTGGATTCCTTATTGAAAAAGACTCGCTTTAATAGATTTTGTATAGTATTTGGATAACTAATCATACAGGGTGTTCGAAAAAAAAGATCTAAAATGAGATTGAGAAAACTGACAAAAATCAATTTTTTCAAATAGAAACCTCCTATTTTTCTTATTCTGTAGTATTTAGCATTTAAAAAGAAGGTAACTTTGTATGAAGTTATCTATACCTAAAATTTGAAGTTTTCAAAATATTGCCAATTTAATATTTTTATATGGTGATTTTGCATTTAATCGTTAAACAATTAGATCTAGTATAGCCACGATCGTATTTGACATTTCAAATCATCGTAATGGCACCCCGGTTAAATTATACAAACGAAAATTATTTAAACTTTTAAGGCTTATCTCAATCATTTTCATTTAAATGCTGCACTAATGGAAATATGGATAGCATAGGGATGATATTTGTGTTTCCGTAAAATTCTTAGAACTGACGATTTAGATAAGCCTGATTCTAATGCTATCTGCTTTGAAGAATTTGTTGGATATGCTTCAAAATATCCCAAAATTGCTATTTCAATATTTTCATTGTTAACAACTGGTTCCTTTTTGACCACTTATGCCTTTACGGATCCAAAATTCTTGAAGTTTTCTATAATTCGTTTAACAGTATTTGGTGATGGTTTTTGTTTATGAGGATATCGGGTCGCACATGTATCACATGTTCTTGAAATAATTTATCACATTGTCCATAAATAATAAATAAGTTTAAATAATCTTCGTTTGTATAATTTAACCGGGGTGCCATTACGATGATTTGAAATGTCAAATAGCTATGCCGTGGCTATCCTAGATCTAATTGTTTAACGATTAAATGCAAAATCGCCATATAAAAATATTAAATTGGCAATATTTCGAAAACTTCAAATTTTAGGTATAGATAACTTTTTACAAAGTTACCTTCTTTTTAAATGCTTAATACTACAAAATAAGAAAAATGGGGAGTTTTCTTTTGTAAAAATTGATTTTTGTCAGTTTTCTCAATCTCATTTTAGATCTTTTTTTTCGAACACCCTGTATGATTTGTTATCCAAATACTATACAAAATCTATTAAAGCAAGTCTTTTTCAATAACGAATTCACCCCAAAGTAAGTAATACGGGAATCCTTATAGAAACAATTGATAATTATATTAGGGCTTGCAGTCGTCATTTTTGACATAAAACCTAAATATGTCAAAAACGCTAAGACTTAGGTATAGGACATAATACACAAAATCTGCCTAGAATTTTGCGTAGAATCTAAAAATGTATTAATAAATAGGGTATCCAATTTAAAATAAGCAAGTTGGTATCTACTTCCGGTATAACCGGAAGTGCCACCATCTTGAAAATATTTTAGTCGAGTTGCCCCTATCAACATTAGTATACTGTCAAATTTTGAAAAGTTTCCTATGTGTAGTTTTCCATATACAGATCGCGTTCTTTCCCGGTGGGACACCCTGTATATATATATATATATATATATATATATATATATATATATATATATATATATATATAGATATATATATATATATATATATACACCGGGTGAAGTTTTTAAGTTGGATCAGTTGAAAATCTCGAAAAGGAAACATATGACGGAAATCTGTTTGTAATGAAGAGATGATGGTTTTGAGAGGGAACTCCACTTATTCTGACAACTCTTCCATTTCCTCCACTCTTGAGGGGGGAAGGGGTCAACTTTTGATTGCAGATTCGTATTCTACGACAAAAAATACAAAAGCTTTATACTGACAATTTTTTTACGAATGGTTACAGATGGCTCTGTAATCAAATTTGAATTTTCCGCCTGAACGCCCTTAACTTATCATTCAAATGAATTTCTGACGTTTCTTGTCAGACTCAGAATTTTGTTGTCTATAGTATATCTATGGTTGTCAGTTAGTAGTCTGATGCATGTACTATCATTGAGCATTTTGAATATCGATATTACTGTCTGTTTTGAATACTTTTCATTGAAATGGATGTATTAAATCAATTAACTGAACGAGAAAACTCTGTAATGTTTCTTGTTTATTGGGAATAAATTACTTGACCGTAATTTTTATGGTCGATGGATCGACATAGAGTCCTGTAAACCTCCAGCCTGATCGCCAGATCTCACTTCACTCAATTTTTTTTGTGTGGGACTACCTGAGAGAAAAAGTATTTCGGGTGCCAACTACTCGGGAAGATATGATATTGAGCATCCGCAACGCATGTGTTCAAATTGCACCAGCCCAACTTCCAGCTTGTGTAGATTCATTTGAAGCTCGAATTGATAAATGCATCGAAGTTGAGGGACACCATTTTTGACGTTTAAGTGGTATTCAGATATTTTGAGTTTTTTTATAATTTTTATGAGGAGATTCCTATTAGATTCCAAATGAAAGAGACTCATTTCGATTTTTATTTTACCAGTTGCTTCATCCTTTTCTATTAATGGAACAACAAGAACAAATGCTCAATAACAGTACATGTACTGAAAGCAAACCGGTCAGCAGGAATTGATAGAAAGGATAAGTTAAGGTCGTTCAGACGAAAAATTCAAATTCGATTACACAGCCATCTGTGACGATTCTGCACTAAAAACCAGAGATTCCTATTTAAAATTTCAAAGTTCACCCATTCCCCCTTCACAAGGGTGAAGGAAATGGAAGAATTTCAGCATAAGTGGACTTCCCATCCATCAACTTTTCATTCGAAAATTTTTCCGTAAGATTTCTCCTTACTTTTGAGATTTTCAACTGGTTCAACTTAAAAAATCACTCGGTATATATATATATATATATATATATATATATATATATATATATATATATATATATAATTTTTTTTTATATATATTAATAAATTTTTTTTATTATAAATATTTTAAACCTATTTTGTACATTACGTGGGTGAAGGTTTGTGTGGTTCCCTTTCCATCTAATATCAACAGACCTGACTGTTGATATTGGACTAAATAGTACGTAATTAGTAACTGAAGACGGCCACAGCCATTTTTGAAAAAAAGATAAATAGTACCCTATTCTTTGACTTTTAAAAATCAAAATAATTTGAATCTATTTCAAATATTACGTGGGTAAAGGTTTCTGTGGTTTCCCTTACCATCTAATAATAACATCAGATTTGAATAATAATCTTGGACTGAATAGCACGTAATAAATAACAGAGAACGGCCACAGCCAAAAAAATTTTGATGAAACATATATCTTTTTTAACTATTCAAATTTTTTCAATTCTAAAATGTCAAAGAAATTTCAATATTCTAAACTTTTGAAAAAGCCACGAATGTCGTGGCGAAACGACAACTTTCTAATAAAATCGAGTTTTTTTGAGATTCACCAAGCCTGTTATTGCTAATAATTAAGTTAAAAATAGTTCACAGGCAACAACAATTCAAATATATATATATATATATATATATATATATATATATATATATATATATATATATATATATATATATACAGAGTATCTCATAAGTGTGTAAAATTAATTCAAGTGAGCATTCTTCGGTTAAAAATAATGCCACTTTGTCAAGTGCACTTAGGGTCTCAAAGGTTCTTTCACGAAATATAGGGCGATGAAATTATTAGATTTTTTTAGTTATTGTTTTTCAACATCCAAGTCTTTTCAGGTATTCTAATTGAAAAGAATTGTGTTCAATTTTATATATTTACTGTGTCTTAATAGGTTGAAAGAAATATTTATTCATGTCATTTTAGTGATCATCTAAGTAACAAATCGTAATTTCTCACAAAACGATTAGACATGAGTAAAATAGAAAAAACATTAATAGAAATGATTTGATCACAATAGAAATTTACATCAACGGAAATATAAAATTTCATTTTTATAGCGCCGTATTCATTTTGTTTTCGAAGAATTGTACTTGATTACCTATAACTCCGCTACTGGTCGAATACTGAAACGCTTATTTCAAATTTTTTTGGAAATTAATCAGTTAAGAACATGTTTAATTTGTGAAAAATATCTCAATAGAGTTTGAAGTTAAAAAAATAAAAACTAATAAAATTTAATGACTAGATATTTCGTCATCGAAAGTACTGAGACCCAACAGTTTTAATAAAAAATGTACTCTTTTTATTTTATTTACTTACTCACAAATGTTGATATCGCAATCTAATAAATAAAGAATATATAACAATATACACTAAAATGTATAGCTTACTACTATTCATATCAGATTTCGCCAAAAAAAGTCTTAGCTCTTACCTGATTGGGACGATGTTTCTAGATTATCCGAAAAAACACAAAAGTGTTGTGTTAAACTATATTATATATGTTTCAAGAAGATGGCAGCACCTATACCAATAAAAAATATATCATTGGATTACCGGCAGACAAGATTTTCGGTGGTGGGAAAAATACTTCCCACAGCATACGAAAGGGTTAAACGTCAAAAATGGTGTCCCTCAACTTCGATGCATTTATCAATTCGAGCTTCAAATGAATCTACACAAGCTGGAAGTTGGGCTGGTGCAATTTGAACACATGCGTTGCGGATGCCCAATATCATATCTTCCCGAGTAGTTGGCACCCGAAATACTTTTTCTCTCAGGTAGTCCCACACAAAAAAAATTGAGTGAAGTGAAATCTGGCGATCAGGCTGGACGGTTTACAGGACTCTATGTCGATCCATCGACCATAAAAATTACGGTCAAGTAATTTATTCCCAATAAACAAGAAACATTACAAAGTTTTCTCTTTCAGTTAATTGATTTAATACATCCATTTCAATGAAAAGTATTCAAAACAGACAGTAATATCGATATTCAAAATGCTCAATGATAGTACATGTATCAGACTACTAACTGACAACCATAGATATACTATAGACAACAAAATTCTGAGTCTGACCAGAAACGTCAGAAATTCATTTGAATGATAAGTTGAGGGCGTTCAGGCGGAAAATTCAAATTTGATTACAGAGCCATCTGTAACCATTCGTGAAGAAATTGTCAGTACAAAGCTTTTGTATTTTTTGTCGTAGAATACGAATCTGCAATCAAAAGTTGACCCCTTCCCCCCTCAAGAGTGGAGGAAATGGAAGAGTTGTCAGAATAAGTGTTTCCTTTTCGAGATTTTCAACTGATCCAACTTAAAAACTTCACCCGGTATATATATATATATATATATATATATATATATATATATATATATATATATATATATATATATATATATGTTGAAAACGATATGGAAAAAAATGGAACTCCCTATATATTTTTACATATTTCAATTCCGAGGCTTTAAATACATACATTCCATGTGTCAAATGTCAATTCTAGCGATGTTTCAATTTTGTTTTTATTCAATTTTTTTAATCTAAGATAGCTGAGACGTCATTGAAATCATAGATAGTTGACTTAGAATATCGCCTACAGTGATAATTTTTCTGAAAATTTTGTTAACGATTAAATTCTTTGTCGAACCAAGACAAAGTTTTTTCAATAGTAACATACATGAGCCACCCAGTATATCAAACAACTCTTTCAAATTTTTTCGAAATGATTAACATATCAGTTTCCTCAATTACTAAATAACGAAGTAATTAATAATACTCTTATTTTTGTTAACACCCTTTGCTCCTGCAACCGACCCTGTTTGCGAAACCGGAAGTCAGCCATATTAATTTGTTATGACTAGATATTTCGTTATCCAAAGTACTGAAACCCAACAGTTTTAATAAAAAATGTACTCCTTTGAATTTTATATACTCACTCAAATATCCTATATATTTATATATATATATATATATATATATATATATATATATATATATATATATATATATATATATATATATATATATATATATATATATATATATATATATATATATATTATATATATATATATATATATATATATATATATATATATATATATATATATATATATATATATATATATATATCAGATGACCTCTCTTTCTGTAGGTACATGCTCCTTATTCTAAAGGAATTCCTACACATTCCACTAGACTACTAGACGAAACCCTTATTCAATACAATTTTAGCATATTTCAGAGTTGAAAAGATCAATAACTATCTCTACAAACTGAAGTCAGCTTAATAGAAAAAAAGCAATACGGTTTAAATCTACAAGAGCAATAACCAAATGTCCTTTGTAGGTACCTATTGAGAGTCTAGTAGCGGGAGCAATGGTTTTGGTTCTTTATAGACTGAATACTTTGTTTAGAAATAAATTTTGGATCTGTAGAAAATACAGAGAAGATTTATATTTATTAATAGTTTTGTCCTTAAATCTATTACACTGTATATTAGATTATCAGTATTAAAATTGAGTGTTTCGATCTTATCATTCTCAACCTCCCTTTGTAGCTTTAGGCAGCCTTGAAGGTAACTGATTTTGCAGTACTTTACTTCTTAGCACCTTTTTATCTAAATTTCAGTATAAAATATTTCTTCATTCTGAAATCAATTCAAATAAAATGTAGTGTATACATCTCTTGAATTGCTAGGAATTGTGATTAGATCTCATTATGAAATGCTTATCTGTTGAACAAGCTCATGTTTGGTAGAACTATGGGAAGGTATATTTGTCTTGTGTACATAATAGTGAGGGTTTAATGTTTGAGAAATTGATATCATGTGAAAATATTGAAATTTGCGATGCAAAATTATGAGATCCGCAGCTAAATTAAATGGACGCAATATTAAGCATATAGCTTCATTCCTAACATTTCAGTACATAATTAATTAATATGACAAACTAATTGCTACACAAACAGTGACGTAACTAGGTACCCGAAGATGCGGATTGGCTCAACGGTAAAAGGCGCTGACGGAATTAGGTTTTAACCCTAGTTCTGGATTCCTAAAATTTCAAATGTCAATTAAAGTCAACAAGTGCCTTTTTATTCAAATTTTTTCCGCAGTCTCGGAAAAATATGATCAAGGTGTCATTTGAGTCGGAATTGCAATTAGATGTTTTTTGAAAAAATGAAGTTCTGCTCGAGAAAATTGTGAAAATTATAATAAATTTACTGAAAGAATAATAAAGGGTTTGGTTTTTCGTAAATATCTCAAAAACAAATTTTTGTTATCTAAAAAGAGAAATTTCCTCAAGAAAAGTGCCAATACTCGGAACTGTGGAATTAATATTTATAATTTTCTTAAAGGGTTAAAATACGGCCGAAAACGGGTAATCTGGCATGCGCATGTCATGCCCATTGAGGACACTTTAACAATAAACATTATTTAACCATATCAAATATGAAAATGCAATAGTTAATAAATAATTTTTCGTGTGATAACTGTTCAATTATAGATCAGTGATTTTTTTCCTTTCTTGGAGGTATTTTTGAAAGGTTACAGAATAGATCCCCGTGGAAAAAATCGAAAAATAAGAATTTTTCAGTTTTTTACTAACAATTCACGTAGTTGCAAAATGAAAATTTTTTATTTATAATTCTGATGATCCGTTTTTTATTATCGGAAGCTGATGACAAATTATTTTTTTCAACTTTTCTTCTGCTATTGTTTGGAAAATTGATATCAAGAAATGCGTTGTTTATAAAAGAATCGAAAAAAAAAATTCAGTTTGATTACAGTTTTTTATTTTGCGACTACGTAAATTGTTAATGAAAAACTGAAAAATGAAATTTTCATCAGGGATCTTTTCCGAAGCTTTCCAAAACTAGTTTCAAGACAGTTATCACACTTGCAATTTTCAAGTTCAAGTAGCAAAAATTTATTAATTAACAATGACATAACTAATTCAAAAATCGCGATAAAATTTTTTCCCAACAAATTATTGTTCATAATTCAAGTGCCAAAATTTTTTCGTTCCTTAATTGTCATATTAAATGTGGTTAAATAATGTTTAATGTTAAGTGTCCTAAATGGGCGGGACATGCGTAAGCCACATAACCCGTTTTCGGCGGTATTTTTACCCCTCTGATGAAATTATAAATATTGATTCTACAGTTTCGGTAGCTAAGACTTTTAGGAAATTTCCTCCTCTTTTCGAATCTTTTTTTAGATATCAAAAATATCAATTATTTTCGAGATATTTATAAAAAACAAAACCCCCCTTTTTTCTCTCAGTAAAATGTAACTTTTACGTATTTTGCGAGCAGAACTTAATATTTTTCGAAAAAAAATCTACATGCTATTCCGAATCGAATGACATCTTACTCATATTTTTTCGAGACTGTTGAAAACAGTTTAACACAAAAACACTTGTTGATAACAAATGGGCTAATAAACTGAAAATAAGAATTAATCCTATCTATTAAATGTATGACATGAAACACCAAACAGGACAAATTATATTGAACGTTGGAGAAAGTTGGAGTTCTCTATACTTCCATCAGTGGTTACGTTGATGATACATAAAATCCGTTAAATCTCTGCCAGTATGCCGCTAAGTAGCCGCTGTGCACTTTCGTGAGCTATGCTTCCATTTGAAACTCTGTCATGAGCAAAATTCATATAGCCTTTGGACCTATCAAGTTGTCTGGTGAATAACAATTAAAAGTCATAAAGGACCACGACTTAACACAATGAGAGAGCAAGTAAGTAAAAGTTTTTGGAGATACCAAACTTGGCAACATTTTTCATATAGCCTTCATTAAAAAAAAACGTCATGTTCATCCAGTACTAAAACAACTTATTGGCACTCCCCAGATGACGTTGTAGGTAAAAAGAAATTCATTTGGAGAAATAAATTTTGGTACTCAAAAAAAGGATCTTCATATTGTAAGAAATATTTGAAAAATATACTGCAATGAGAGACAAGGTTGAAGCTTTGAAGATATATGCCGTAAACATTGCTTGAAAATAGGACAATTCTGAAAATATTTCAAAGATAAAATCAATTGAAAAAGAAAATTAATATTTGTAATGAAGTGGTTGATATTACAATCATGCAAGTTATATAAATATGTATTAATTAAAGCATTCAAAAATACACTGATGAAACCTAACACAAGAAAAGCTTTTGCTAACTTCTATGATAAGCGTTCACATTTGAAGATTTTGGTTCATTAGTGCATTAATAGATATTGAATCAGGAATATTTCATCAGAGATATAGCTCTTGTCGTTTTTTGAATGCAACCCTTATAAAAGCCACCCCTTGTGACCAAAAATATGAAAATTGCGGGTTTTTGCAGTAATAGTGAGAGAAAATGATAAAAATTTATTTGCACTGAATATAGTTGATCGTTTCCTCGTCGCTCTCGGTATCCACGTCTATTTCTTGGTCTGCAACTGGTGTCCTGTTTAGACAAGTGTCTTCACTGCAGGTTCTGCACATTGCATTGCAAAAGAGGCCTACTCGTCGGTAACCGCACGCTGAACTGAATCCCTTTTTGCAATTACAAAAAAACAGTTGGAAAAGCTCCTCAGGTGCCGGTTCATTTTGGTTTCTGATTGTATGTACAATTCCGTCAATTTTAATCTAACTCCAATCAAAAAAATTTTTATTTTTGTTACCATGTCATATTATTACCCCGCACTAACTGTTGGGACAAGACATGACAATCTAACAGCCTTTTGTTAGTGGTTAAATTAATGAATGAGTTATATCTGATTTGTTCGAGGTATTCATACAAGTTTGTTACACATTTCAATGTATTAAAGGTATAGTGTCTTTAGTCCAAACAACATTTCAGTACAGTATCTACCCGCTTCTAAAATATCTTCAAGCGTTGAAGAACTATAATGAATCTTCGCCTTTTATCTTACGTCGGAACGTTCTCCTGAAATGTCGATAAAATTTTTTCACCTTTATTGAAGAAGGCAGAAGTGGAGTCACATCCAGTAAAGCTGTGAGAAAATAGTATCAAATCTGCACTGTTTGAATATTCAATTTCTTAATTTTTAGAAGAATATGCCAGTGAAGCGAGATTTTGCTCTGAAATTAAAAATTTAGAAAGTTGGTTTTTCGATGAATTCTCCCTCATTTTTTAAGCTATAATATTTTCAAAAATAACATTCGGTAGGGAATTTCAGAGTCTTTGACACCACGTTGATTAAAACTTTTCTCAACCTTTCATTTGAAAAGGGTTGACCTCGAAGGGCTTGGATGAGCCACAATACGCGAATGAAAACTTTGAGCCAACATATTTCGTTCAATTTTCATGATACAGAGATCAAAAAAATATCTTGAATATTTTTTTGGTTATTTGAGAAAAACACATTTTTTTTCAAAATTACGAAAAAGCAAGTGAGTAAAAGTTTTTGGAGATACCAAACTCGGCAACATTTTTCATATAGCCTTCATTAAAAAAACGTCATGTTCATCCAGTACTAAAATAATTTATTGGCACTCACCAGATGACGTTGTAGATAAAAGGAAATTTATTCGGAGAAATAAATTTTGGTACTCAAAAGAAGGATCTTCATATTGTAAGTAATATTTGAAAAATATACTGCAATGAGAGACAAGCTTTGAAGATATATGCTGTACACATTGCTTGAAAATAGGACAATTCTGAGAATATTTCAATGATAAAATCAATTAAAAAAGAAAATTAATATTCGTAATGAAGTGGTTGATATTACAATCATGCAAGTTATATGAATATGTATTAATTAAAGCATTCAAAAATAAACTGATGAAACCTAACACAAGAAAAGATTTTGCTAACTACTATGATATGCGTTCACATTTGAAGATTTAGGTTCATTTATGGTCTGGAACAATTGATATTTGGACCTACGCGTTTGAAAAATTGTCTTGACAATATATTTGTAAATTTTAACTGACAAAATTTTGGCCGCTGTAACAGAAATTGAATTTTCGGACCATAATGCTCAAAAGTTACATGTGGATCTCATTCCTGTGCATGATAATATAATTGTTAATAGATGTAGACCTTTAACGCAGAGGGGCTTCTCTATGATGCATAGAATGCTAGAAAACTTGACCTGGGATTTCATTAAGAATCCTAGTCTTAATTGTGAGGATGTTGTCAGCATATTTCAACAGAATATTGTTGATACTTTCCAAATCTCTTTCCCTGAAAAGTTGGTGCATACCTCTGGGTCTAAGTCTGGAGACAATTGTTTCACTGATGAACTGAGAGAAATCCGCAATAGGCTTAGGCTGTTTGATGATATGATAGGTTATTATCATACTGAGAACTTGAAAATTGCTAGGAAAAGACTACGATTCACCTATAGGGCCACTTTGAAAAAATCTAAAAATGATTACTATGACAATATTATTGCTGGATCCAATAACATAAATAAAACTACTTGGGAATTGATAAATCGTAAGAGAGGCATCACTAAAAGAAAAAACCCTGTAAATATAAGGGCTGATAAATTTAATGATTATTTCAGGGAAATACCAGACTTGTTATTGAGTCGCATACCGAATTTAAACGGTGGTAATACGACAGAATTTTCCAGAAGAGTTCCATCTGAAGTTAAGTTTTCATTTGTAGAGGTGACTTATAATGAAGTACGTGATATAATTAGATCTTTAAAAAATTCTAAATCTAGAGATTACTATGGATTATCCACGGGAATATTCAAAAGAAATATTAACACATTGTTGTACCCCATAACGGACCTCCTGAATAGGTGCATCTCTGAGGGTGTATTCCCCCACTGCCTAAAAATATCAAAAACAATTCCCGTCTTCAAGAAAGGAGATAGAAACGACGTGGAAAATTACCGCCCAATATCGTTGGTTCCCATATTGTCCAAGATATATGAAAATGTACTTTGTAGCCAAGTCATTAAATATTTTGAGCATAATAAGTTATTTTCAGAAAATCAATTTGGTTTTAGGAGGGGCAGAGGTACGTCTGACGCTATTTTGAGGTTTGTGAATGCTGCTCTTCGGTGTTTTGAGGAAGGAATGTTCGCGATGGCAGTTTTTCTGGATCTGAGTAAGGCCTTCGACTGTGTCTCCCATGAAATACTTTTGAAAAAATTAAAAGGCTATGGATTTGATTTAAAAAGTGTCGGACTAATGAAGTTTTTTATGCAATAGAAGGCAGGTGGTGTTCTCCAGTGGTATGTATTCGGATGAGGTTTATATCAGACGAGGTGTACCTCAAGGGTCTACCATTGGACCTATATTATTTTTAATTTTTGTTAATGATCTTCCTGAGTACTTGGCGGCGAGAAACGTTGAGGTAATAACCACTCTTTTTGCTGATGACACAGCTTTTCAACTCAGAAGCTCCGATATTAACATCTTAAAGGGGATCGCAAATGACACGCAGGCGATAGCCAAAAATTGGTTCTCCAGTAATGAGTTGAGTATGAATGAGAATAAGACACATAGGTTGGTCATGTCACTAAAGAGATTCGATTCCTCGGAAATGGATGTGGATGTAAAGTTTCTTGGTATGTATCTCGACTCCAAACTGAAGTGGGATTCTCATGTGAGCCATCTGTGCTCTAAAATCAGCAAAAATGTTTTTGTTTTGAGGTCTCTATCAAATTCACTATCGGCTGGAGTACTTAAATCTGTTTACCATGCTTTAATAGAGTCTAACCTAAGATACTGTATCATTTCCTGGGGACATAGTGCACATATGGGAGCCGCCTTCAGATTCCAGCGTAAAGCGGTGAGAAGACCGGGTGGATTAAAGTACCGTGATTGTTGTAGGAACACTTTCAGAGAGTTTGGTATTCTCACCCTGCCATCGTTTTTCATTTTGGAGTGTCTTCTCTATGTGCATGGTAATCCTGAGTTGTATACCACGAATTCTCGTTTCCATGCACATGACACCAGAGGCAGAGAGGATTACAGGAAGGAGTATTTCAGACTCACGGTGGCACAGAATGGAGTAAATTTTATTGGTGTGGATTTTTACAATAGGCTGCCGAGGAGTGTCAGGCAGATGTCACGTAGTTCATTCTTGGGTAAACTTAAGAGTATTCTTGTGCGGGAGGTTATTTATAATGTCGGGGAGTTCGACAATGTTGAAGTAGATCAGTATTTTCGATGATTTACTGTTTTATGTGTGTATATATTCTGTTGTAGGTATATATATGTTTTTTATATTTATATTATTTTGTTTTAACTGTTTCTTTAAAGGTTTTTCGTGGCACTATAGTAATTAATGAATATAAAACTATAGTGATTATTTCGAACATTCTTTGACTGTCTTAATCAGTTTACATTAGATTATTTTATACTGTATATATTGCATATTTTAGCCTGATAACTTTATTTATAAATTTTATACTGTATTTATATATTTTATACTGTATTTATATTACATATTTCAACCTGACAAGTGTAAACATGTAGCTGTTCATGTAAGACATGCAAATAAACATTCATTCATTCATTCATTCATTTATTTTATTTTTGACTATACCAATAACAGTCGCATTCGCCGAACGGTTGTTTTCAAAATTGAAAATTATTTCCAATTTTGAAATCAATATCAATAGAATAGGCCAGAATAGGTAAGAATGTTAGCCTTGCTTAACAAAGAAGCAGAAGCGCCGACCGAATGGAGATTCAGTATATTATTGCCCACTTCGTTGCCGCAAATACTCATTTATTTTAAAAAAATCATAATTTCATTTCCTGTTTTTGATAATGAAAGCTATTATATATTTTATGATAATAATTTTTCATTCATTTTAAAAAAATCATGATATCAGTTCCTGTTTATGATAATGAAAACTATTATAGGTATATTTCATATAAATAATTTGTTTTCTGCCTAATACCTTTATGAAATGGGGACCCATTGTATAATGAGTCATTGCAAATGTCGATGTCATATCTAAGCGGTAAAATCGAAATTTTTTCTAAAAATAGTATATAAATTCGGTGTTTTGGAAATCATCATTTAAAACAATGTAATTCCAGATATTATGTTTTTTGAGTATACCTAAAAGCGAAAGGGATAAGAAAAACACTTGGCTTAATTCCACTAAAAAAGGTATATTTATACTTGTCATATTTTTTGAGTTACTAGCCCATTCTTAAGAGTAAACAAACATTTTTTTTTTGTTTGTTTAGTCTTGAGAATGGGCCAGTAACCCGAAACATATGTGGAGTATAAATATATCTTTTTTAGTGGAATCAAGCAATGTATTTTTCTTTTTATTTTAATTGCATTTGTGCAAAAGTAGTTTTGAACTACTTTAGGCGCTATATTTCTGAAAATTAATAA
This sequence comes from Cynegetis impunctata, assembly GCA_030704885.1. NCBI lineage: Eukaryota > Metazoa > Arthropoda > Insecta > Coleoptera > Coccinellidae > Cynegetis > Cynegetis impunctata. The sequence goes on along the minus strand of JARQZK010002182.1, from coordinate 1,109 downwards.
TAAAAACTGGAATAAACAATTGAATAAGTTCAGATGGTCAGAACTAAGAGTAAGCTACTTGAATATAAAAAGGAAAGAACATAAGCAGTTTTTAATTCAAATCAGTGAAATTCCCTCTGATCGTCAACTCTCAACGATGAAAAGTTCCTGCTGAAATGGGAAAACTTAACAATACTTCATGGGACTGTCATGTTTTGCAGGTTGAATTATCTGGATAGTTACCAATTCGTTGCCGATAGAAAACAACTGTATCATGTAAATAAAGTATCATGTAACGATGAATCATGCAAATACCATAAAAAATTTAATAATGATATAATGTAAAAACCTGGGCCTAATAAACTATATGACTTGACGTGCCGGAACTTGATTAGTGCTATTTAACCTTGGGTTCAACTGATGCACTAATGTAATACAAGGTAAGAGTAATGTTTTCTAACTTAACACACCCACCCATTGGTATTTAATATAAATTCCCACAAAGTAGAGATTGAACAGTTGAGAAAAGTTATTCAAAATTATCAGTCACAATTTTATCCGCTATATGCCAAATTAAACATATAAATATGACTGGAGATTTCTCAAATCTTATTTTCTAAAGATCATAACTTGAAAATGTGGTTTACCATCCGATAATCTGACAGGTTGATAAAAACATAGATCCATATTTCAGTTTTATTCAATTCCTAATCATATTCGTTCTTTCATTTTATTGTCATAATTTATTTGAGGGGTCTTGAAATTTGTTCGAATTCATATAAATAGGAAGCTACATTTGAAATAGAGCTCATATATATAATATATATATATATATATATATATATATATATATATATATATATATATATATATATATATATATAGTATGAAAATATATCGACCGTACGGTATGAATTAGTAAGGAGTACACCCGATAAACCTTCTTACTAATATATATATATATATATATATATATATATATATATATATATATATATATATATATATATATATATATATATATATATATATATATATTGATATGGTTGTTTTATTTGCAATATTATAATTGAAATATATGGTATAATATGAAATAAATTGATCAGATAAAAGGAAAACTTCAATAAAAA
>JARQZK010002181.1:950000-1063939 GCA_030704885.1 Cynegetis impunctata | reverse complement strand
TCCATTGAAATGGTTCGATGATCACAAAAATTACGTGCGAATATGAAATTGGAAAATCATTATCTGTCTAATAACCTCCAGTATTTAACTTTCATTTGTAAGGTTTTGTGGAATTGTGTATAAATTCTGTATTCTCCTTTTATGGACGGAAATGATATAAATCACATGAAAATGGAATTATACTAAAATGGATGATTATAAATTTCTTTTTAAAGTTGTATTGGTTGGAAATGCTGGAGTAGGAAAAACTTGTCTGGTACGAAGATTTACTCAAGGTCTATTTCCTCCAGGACAAGGAGCTACAATCGGAGTAGATTTCATGATAAAAACTGTAGAAGTTGAAAATGAGAAAGTTAAGGTGAATAATTTCTATATTATAAGGTAAAACTTTGATTATTTAATAAAAACCTTTTCAGCTGCAAATATGGGATACAGCAGGACAAGAACGATTCAGATCAATTACTCAGAGTTATTATAGATCAGCTCATGCATTGATACTAGTTTATGACATTTCTTGTCAACCAACTTTTGATTGTCTTCCAGACTGGCTTCGGGAAATAGAAGAATATGCGAGTAGTAAAGTTCTTCGAGTATTGGTGGGTAAGTATTACAAGTAAGATTTATAATAATCATCAGTTATTGAAGTTTGAGTAAAGTGATAAAGTGCTATTTTTACATATCATTCCAATGATGGACTGTCCAAGATTGAATTCTTTAGAGATGTCACATTGTTCAGCTCCACTTTGTATTTTCTTAATTGTTTGATTACTTCCATTCAAAGTAAAAGATTTACGTATTGGTTTTCCATTTTATAATGTTTAGTTTACGGTACTTCTTAAAAAAAAACTAACTCCCCATAGAAACAAGAAACTTAATTGGCATGAGCCACCCTGCGATTGTGATATTCAACAAATTCAAGAAAGTCCCGCGATCCCTAAATTATCATTTCAAATCAAGAAATCACTGTTGTCCTCATGTAAAAAGTTGGTTGTAAAAGAAAATTACTTATATTTATGAGTGTTAATGGATAATTTTTCGTTTAGCATGTATATACAAAGGTGCAGCCTTCTGAATATCTAATTTTGGTTTTACCAGATTTCAATTTGAGAATCAATGAAATGGACTCTTAATGTTCTGTTTATTTCCATAATTAACTGCATTATATGGGTTTTTCAATTTGTGCAAAATTAAGTTTAATTTTTTAATAATATTTTTTTTTCTAGGAAATAAAATTGATAGAGAGGATAGGGAAATTCCCACTCATGTAGGTGAAGAGTTTGCTGAAAGAAATAATATGTATTTCTTAGAAACATCTGCAAAGGAGGCAGAAAATGTTGAGACTTTATTCATTCAAATTGCTTCAGATTTGATTAAGGTGAGGTTTAATTAGCTTGCTTTAATTTCTTTCACTTTATATATATATATATATATATATATATATATATATATATCTATATATATATATATATTTATATTCATATATATATACATATACATATACATATACATATTCATACACATGTACATATACATTACATATATATATATATATATATATATATATATATATATATATATATATATATATATATATAATATATTCAGTGGCGGCTCGTGAGGTTTTGGTTTGAGGAGGCTACAAGAGGTGTTAAAAAATACACCATAGGCAAAGATTTTTAGGATTTCAAGGTCAACCGCCTTATAATTTAAAGAAAATCAAAGTAAAACAAGCACCCTAAGCTATTAATTTGTTTTCACTTTCGAGTGTCTACCTTGAGACCTACAACTCCTATTTACAATATTCACAAAAACTATTCTCATCCAATTAATCAATTCATTTATTCATCAAATTTTTTTTTCTTTCACAAAATAGGTACCTACCTACCTACTTAACGAATTTGTTAACAGCTGGTGAGAGCAAATAAAAAGTTATTATATATTTTTGAAGATTAGCGGGATTCTGCGATCTTTAACGTTAGCAAAATGATCTATAATATCCTCATAAAATTTTTTGTCTCTCGCCAAAAGTTTTACCAATTCCTTTTCAATAGACAACAAACTAATATTTTTCAAACGATCCTGGCTCATTGAATTTCGTAAATAAGTTTTAATTCTCTTAAGAGTGGAAAACGAGCGCTCTACGGAAGCCGATGTCACCGGGATAGAAACAATATAGACATAAGAGTTTATAAACTTGGGGTAAATCTTGATTCAAATCATTATCAAAAAGTTATTTAATAGTCCTCACATGATTTTCATTTTGCCCCAAAATTTCATTGTCATAAACAACACACAGTTCACTTTTTATGGCCACCCTATCAAAAAAAGTGTATTTTTGACATAAATTTTCCAAAAGGTTATCTGGAAAATTAGCCGAAAATCCGGTTAACAAATTTTTATTGAGTAAGTCGAAGAAATGCAGTTCTTTCAAATCAGAGAACCTTATTTCTATTTGACCCCTAATAGTATCCAAAATTTCATAAAATATTTGCTTATAGTGAAGCTCCATATCTGCGTAACTGAATTTCTTTCGTTTTGGGCTAAATGGAGCCGTATCATCAGTAGTTTGAAATACAGAAAATAGTTTTTTAAAATAAACTTCTGCACGAAATTCTGAAATTTTTTCCAAAAGAAACGTGAGCCGATTTCGTGAGTAAATTACATCTGAAAACTTGTGCTGTAAGATTTGAAAAACTATTTCTGTTTGTTCAAAAATTAATTTAAAGATGTTTAAAAAATATATAAATTCCTTATCTTGTAAGTAAGATATTGATCCGCGTGCTGTATTTAAAGTTACTTTATCGGTGAAAAATTCCTCACTTTCAACTAGGTATAGAATTAAATCCTCAAATCCTAAGCGGCCCCAAACAGAGACATTTTCACAACTAAAAGTAAACTCTGCCAACAAAATAATTAATTTTTTACCTGTGATCCGGTTAGGCAAGGATGTCTCTCATAATTCCTTGTATTAAAACCGCGGGTTTGTTGTCTGTTACGCTGCATCAAATTGTTTAATTCAGGGGTAGGTCGCAATGTTTTTATCAAAACTTTATCCTCATAACTTAGTGCACTAAATTTATGGGATAACAAAAATTTTACTAAGTCACCATTGAAATTTTTGAAATTAACTTCAGTAACCAAACTCATTTTAAAACAATACGCGAGCAATATAAGTAAACACGCTGCCATAAGTAACTACGATCACACTACGATTCAATTAATGCTTTCCAACGAATTCACTCGATGTCACGCGAAATTCTATAGTTGTGATTGGTCGACATTGTATGAGACTGGGTTCCTATCCGTGTTGCCATTTACATGTGTTTTGCTTTTCTATTGCAATGAAGTATTCATTCGGAGTATTTGCACCGTTGTTTGCTTTTCTGTGGCAGGCATAATGAACGTTGAGAATATACCTTTCTAAGCCTCCGCAGCGTTGCCACAAAACTTGAAATGAATGAAATGCAGTAAATGTAAATACCTTCTATCTTAATTAATAAATTATATTATATAATGTAGGTTGAAAGGAAGGTACGTGCATAAAATAATATGATTTTGATTAATATGAATATGCTGAATGCTGACTATTCAATATAATATATTAGTGATACACGGAATATTATTGAGGAGGCTTAGCCTCCTTAGCCTCCTTTGACTAGCCGCCCCTGATATACATATATATATATATATATATATATATATATATATATATATATATATATATATATATATATATATATATATATATATATATATATATATATATATATATATATATATATATATATATATATATATATATATATATATATATATATATATATATATATATATATATATATATATATATATATATATATATATATATATATATATATATATATATATATATATATATATATATACATATATATATATATATATATATATATATATATATATATATATATATATATATATATATATATATATATATATATATATATATATATATATATATATATATATATATACATATACACATATCCAAATATACACATATAATAATAATAATAATAATGTTTATTCAGTCATTGATTGAAATGGAGTGCTAACAAACTAACGCAAACCATTTTTAACATGATCATATCTTAATTAAATACAAGAAAACTCTATTGCAGCGAGCTTCTTTAAAGGAGCAGGTTTTCATAACGTTTAAAAAATATATATTTATATATATATTATATATATATATATATATATATATATATATATATATATATATATAATATATATATATATATATATATATATATATATATATATATATATATATATATATATATATATATATATATATATATATATATATATATATATATATATATATATATATATATATATATATATATATATATATATATATATATATATATATATATATATATATATATATATATAAATATACATATACACATATCCAAATATACACATATAATAATAATAATAATGTTTATTCAGTCATTGATTGAAATGGAGTGCTAACAAACTAACGCAAACCATTTTTAACATGGTCATATCTTAATTAAATACAAGAAAACTCTATTGCAGCGAGCTTCTTTAAAGGAGCAGGTTTTCATAACGTTTAAAAAATATATATTTATTAAATTATGCCCTCTAATGTATAAACAATATTTATCTCGTCCTCGGAGGATCAACCTCCCAACCAATTCCTACCAAAACCGATCACATCCAAGGAATCATACGAAACTACGTACTTACAAACTTTCAACCCTATTTCTATAAAATTGCACCCTTTATCGTGTAAACAAGATTTATTTCCTCCTCCGAGGGGGCAACCCTCCAACCAATTCATATAGAAATAAATAGCATCCAAGATATCGTACAAAACTACCTACCTACAAAGTTTCAACCCTATGGTACCAAAATTGCGCCTTCTATCGTGTAAACAAGATTTATTTCCCTGGGGGGTCAACCCCCTCCCCCAACCAATTCGCATTAAAACCTATCCCATTCAATATATCATACGAAACTACCTACTCACAAACTTTCAATCCTTTTGATCTAAAATTACGCCCTTTATCATGTAAACAAGATTTATTTCTTCCCCCAGGGGGTCAACCCCCCAACCAATTCGAACCTAAACCAATCCCATTCAAGATATCATACAAAACTACCGAGATACAAACTTTCAACCCTATTGCTACAAAATTGCGCCTTCTATCGTGTAAACAAGATTTATTTCCCCCCAGGGGGGTCAACCCCTCAACCAATTCGAACCAAAAATAATCCCATCCAAGATATCATGCGAAACTACCTATTTACAAACTTTCAACCCTATTGCTTCAAAATTGCGACCTTTATCGTGTAAATAAGATTTATTTTCCCCCCAGGGGTGTCAATCCCCCAACCAATTCGAACCAAAAACAATTCCATCTAAGATATCATACGAAACTACCTATTTACAAACTTTCAACCCTATTGCTTCGAAATTGCGCACGTTATCGGGTAAACAACGTTAAAATACTTAAGCACATATATACGAACATATATATATATATATATATATATATATATATATATATATATATATATATATATATATATATATTATATATATATATATATATATATATATATATATTATTTATATATATTATATATATATATATATATATATATATATATATATTTATATATATATAGTATATATATATATATATATATATATATATATATATATATTATATTTATTATATTTATATATATATATATATATATATATATATATATATATATATATATATATATATATATATATATATATACAGGGTCACTCACGGTGGATGGTAGGTTAGACGTTTACGGAGAACGGGACATGAGATTATTCTGAAAATTTGGTTTCTTGGGTAATTGATTTTGCTCTATCGATCTAAAATAATAGTGGCGCTGCGACGTTGCCGCTTATACTGAAAAGTAGCAGCAACTATGAAATTTCAAATGAGACACCTATATATTATTTCATTTTTTGCTTCTCTACCATTTTCCAATTGTTTTTGTTTGATACTTCCCTATACCTATCTCCAGAGGCTTTCGAGAAATTAAATGGTTTCCTTATTTTTGTGCAAAACATAGCTTCAATTAAATGTTCATTGCTAAGGTATTCAGATTCGTAGGTCGCTGAAATTTTAGGTGTAGTTTACCAAGTTTCGACGTATTAGGAATATTCTAAGGACTTCGTTTTTCATTATACAGGGTCCTTCAAAATTTGCGATTTTAACGATGAATACAAAAATAGTGAAAAGTGCATTTTTTTAAATGTAATACCCTGTATATTATTAAATATCTCGAAAGGAAATTAAAATTTCTTTCAAATGATATATCATGTTCCTATACCTAAAAAGTCAGGTTTCCGAAATAAAAGCAAGTTTCTATAAAAATCGGATTATTTAGCAATATTTTGTATCACTATGAAATGTCAAGAAATATGTCATTATGAAAATTTGACAATTAGTCCATCAACAATAAAACGTTGGCGCGTTCATTAACGAGAATTTGATTTGAAAATAATCAAAATGGAAGGCAATAACTATTCTCATGAAGTTTTGATGAAGTTATTTATTGTACATGGTTAATGTGACCATATAATAGCAAGAACATGCAGAAAATTCAATAAAATGTATACCTATTGACAACCAATAAACGAGAGAAAATTTGTATGTTTACAAAATAATTTTATCACTTATGGGTCAATACTGAATGCTAAACGAAATTTACTAAACTAATAAAAAACAATTTGCGTTACGTAAAATAACATAACATAAGTGATAAAATTATTTTGTAAACGTACAAATTTTCTCTCGTTTATTGGTTGTCAATAGGTATACATTTTATTGAATTTTCTGCATGTTCTTGCTATTATTTGGTCACATTGACCATGTACAATAAATAACTTCATCAAAACTTCATGAGAATAGTTATTGCCTTCCATTTTGATTGTTTTCGAATCAAATTTTAGTTAATGAACGCGCGAACGTTTTATTGTTGATGGACGAATTGTCAAATTTTCATAATGACATCTTTCTTGACATTTCATAGCTACCTAATACAAAATATGGCTAAATAATCCGATTTTTATAGAAACTTGCTTTTATTTCGGAAACCTGACTTTTTAGGTATAGGAACATGATATATCATTTGAACGAAATTTCAATTTTGTTTCGTGATATTTAATAATATAAAGGGTATTACATTTAAAAAAATGCATTTTTCACTATTTTTGTATTTATCGTTAAAATCGCAAATTTTGAAGGACCCTGTATAATGGAGAACAAAGTCCTTAGAATATTCCTAATACGTCGGAACTTGGTAAACTACAAATAAAATTTCAGCGTCTTACGAATCTGAATACCTTAGTAATGAACATTTAATTGAAGCTATGTTTTGCACAGAAAAATAAGGAAACCATTTAATTTCTCGAAAACCTCTGGAGATAGGTATAGGGAAGTATCATACAAAAACAATTGGAAAATGGTAGAGAAGCAAAAAATGAAATAATATATAGGGTGTCTCATTTGAAATTTCATAGTTGCTGCTACTTTTTAGTATAAGCGGCAACGCCGCAGCGCCACTATTATTTTAGATCGATAGAGCAAAATCAATTACCCATGAAACCAAATTTTCAGAATAATCTCATGTCCCGTTCTCCGTAAACGTCTAACCTACCATCCACCGTGAGTGACCCTGTATACATATATATATATATATATATATATATATATATATATATATATATATATATATATTATAATATAAATATATATATATATATATATATTTATATATATATATATATATATATATATATATATTATAATATACTATATATATATATATATATATATATATATATATATATATATATATATATATATATATATCTTCTAATATATAAAATTCTTGTGTCACGGTGTTAGAAGTTGAACTCCTCCGAAATTGCTCGACCGATTCTCATGAAATTTTGTGTGCATATCGGGTAGGTCTGAGAATAGCACGGTAGCACAGTGCCCTTGTTGACGTCAATGTAGTCTCGCTACAGAACCTTGAAGGGTTTTGGAAACCATCTCTGGCGCGTCAGCACAACCACCTCCGTTTTCTGTTTAGCTAGTTTCAACTGGTGTTTTTCAAGCCAGTTTTCTACGGCATCGATAGTCGACCGAACCAGGAGTTCAGCCTCATCTACGCTGTCCGCCACTACTGTGGCTGCGATGTCGTCGGCAAAACCTGTTAGCGGGACTTGATTCGGTAACGAAATCTCTAGTAGCTCGTCGTAATTTGCGTTCCAAACATCGGGGCCCATAACGGAACCCTGTGATACGTCAGCTGTCATGGAATATTCCTGCATGCCTACCGTGGTTTTCACTATAAGGGTTCTTGCGTCTAAGTGTTCGTCCACTATAGCCAGGTTCTCTTGTTTTACGTTGAATCGATGTTCCAGTGCGTCCAATATATCGTCCCATTTTGCACTGTTGAATGCGTTCTTTACGTCTAGTGTGAGTAGTATGCAGGCGTTGCGCGATTTTATGTTACCAGACCACGCTTCGGCCGAGATCCCCATGATTTTCTCAATTGCTCCTATCGTCGATCAGCCTTTACGGAATCCGTACTGGTTGTCAGCGAAGCCACTGACGCGATCGATGTAATTTCGCAGTATCGCCTGTATCAACTTTTCGAGTAATTTTCCGGCGATGTTGAGCATGCAGAGGGGCCTGAACGATTAAGGTGTTATGGGAGTTCCTTTCCCTTTATCCAAGAGGACCAGTCTCTGGCGTTTACAAGCGGTGGCAAACGTGCCGGTTGCAAGGCACGTTATATAAGCAGCAGCAGGCCAGGGAAGTCCTGGGCTATGGTCTTGATCACTGCTGCTGGGATGTAGTCGGGACCGGGTGCCTTCCCTGGTTTGAAGCACTTGGCTGCATCTTGCACTTCCTTGACTGTGAAAGATGAGAATTCACGACTATTTGCATAGTGCCTTTTTTCGCGCGGTCGGTGGTTTGGAAATAGCTCCGTTACGATGTTGTCCATTTCATCCGGTGGTATTGGTGCTTCTGGTATAGCCTTTCCAAGTGTTTTGACAACAATCTGATAGGCTTTGCCCCAGATATCCTCATTCAGATCATTGCAGATTTCTTTTCATAGTGACGCTTTGCTTCCCTTGATGGCACGATTCAGTGCCTTTTTGGCGTCTTTCTACTCGTTTGTGTATGAAGCTTGTGCGTCTTGCGGCCCTTGTTGCTCGCCGTCGAAGTTCAAAACATCTCTTCTGGAATGCTGTCATTTCTGGTGTCCACCAGTATACCGGCCTGTGCGTGCCCCAGTTTTTGAAGCATGGCATGGAGGCGTCGCAAGAGATGATTATGGCCTTCATCGTTCTTTTCACTAGTTTTTCCGTCCCGCTGCTAGTATTGGGAGCAGGGGGGAGTTTGAGAGTTTCCCAGCTTTGCGAAAGAGACGCTCTTAGAGCTTCTGGGTCAAGCTTTCTGGAATTCCAACTTCGATCTTCAGGGTCTTTTTGTCTTGATGGAATGTAAGCTACCTCAATGCTGAACTTGAGATGCTGGTGGTCACTACCACTGTACTCTTCAGAGACGATCCAGTGCTTGATCCTGTTTGCGATTCTCGGGGAGCCCAGTGAAATGTCGAGTATATACTCTCAATATCCCGGTCTTCTGAAGGTTGAGGTGTTTCCAGAGTTCAGGACTATGAGGTCAAGCCTTGCAGAAAAATCTGCGACTTCGTTACCTCGAGTATCCGAGAAATCTGCTCCCCATTCAGCAGATTTGGCATTGAAATCGCCTGCTACAATGACTTTGCCATTGAATTCGCTGATAGCGTTTTCAATGCTAGCCAGCTTTTGGCGAAACACGCTAATCCTTTCATTTGGTGAAAGGTAGACGCTCATGAAGTAGGTCTCAGAGGTTTTTATCCAGGCAAATCCTGCTCCGCATGCGCTGCTGATGGTGGTTACCCTGTTTGGGTTTACAGTCCAGATCGCTGCTGTATCAGTTTCATCTGTGAACCATGTTATGCCTCGAAGGTTTGAGTGTTGCTCGCAGATGATGCAGATTTCAATCTTATCTTCAAAGACACGTTGACGTAGTAGATTATGCGCAAGCAAACACTTTGTAAGGTTCCCCTGAAGTACCCGGTCATTTTCTGAGCTCTTGTTGCTTTGTTAGTACGGTATGCCTTGCATGCTCCTGAGCCAGAGACGTGGCCCAGGCCATCCTCAGCATCTTTATCAGAAGTGCATAAGAATCATTTCGGCTCCTCAGTGCTATCTACGGACTTGTGGTTCTCCCCGCTGCATTTGTAGCAGCACTTGCTCCTATCCGGAACAGGAGCGTGTCATGTGTCCATATCCAAGGCATCTGAAGCAACGAGTTACTCTCACGACCGGCCGGATGCGACAGTTGACCCATCCGATCTACGAGCTTGCGATATCGAGGGCCTTGATTGCGCTCGCTTCGTCAATCTCGCAAAAAGCTGCCCGTTGTCCTCGCGGAGTCGGCCTGGTCAAGTTAATGCGCCTAATCTCCTGACCAGTAGTAAAATCGCGTTTGAGCGCTTCACTTACGTATTCCACGGTAGTAACCTCGTCCAAGTCGAGTGTTTTAACCGTACCGATATTCGTTGTAGCTGACCTGACCGCCTCGGTGAAGGCAGTTCTGTCGTCGGACTTGCGGCTCATTTCCAGTAGTACACCCCGTTCTTAGTTTGTCTGATGGATTTGATGTCTACACCAGTTGTTTTTGATATCCTTGAGGATTTCCGCGTAAGTTCGCCCTTCAGCTGGTTGAACGAGGACAGCCTTAGTTCGTGGTTTCTTCTTCTTTGTTTTCCGGTGGTTTCCGACCTTCATTTGAAGTAGCCCCTGCGTCATGCGTTTTCTGCTTCTTTTTTTGTCTTCAAGAAACTTCCATTCAATTAGCGTCATTATCTGTTTTTTTCGGCGCAGGCGGGTCAGCAGGTGAAGTTGGGCTAGTCCTAGAAAACGGCCTTTTCTTTGTATTGTTCGTCTCCTGCAATGTTTCGGTAGACTTAGGAGTAGTCGGTGTTTCGATTTCTGGTTCCATCCAGAGGGGCGTTTGTGTGCCTGACACTTTCTTGCTTGGCGCTGTTTCGATGGACTTCTCTAGTTTTCTGATCTCGCCGTGTACATTATTTCTGTCCTTGATGTAGTCGACCAACTCGCCAAACTTCTTGCCCAGTACCTCCATTGGCGTTTGGCGACCAGTAACGGTGGGTACAGAGTTGATTCGTCTTCGGTTGGTGGAGAAAGGAGACATTTGGCTTCCAGCTCCCACAGAGTGACTCCTTTGCTTCATTAGCATCTGTAAGTTTCTGTTTCCCGCGAGGGGTCCACTGTTCCTTCTTTGAGGGATATATTCTCCCGACGCTCCGAGCTCTATTTTTTCTGGGTTAGTCTTACCGCGGGTCGCTCTCTTGTCTTTCATCTCAGTAGCAATATGAGCTTCCTCGGCCTGGGAGGACCGAGGAGCTACGCAGTAGGTGGATGACAGTCGACCAGAGCCTTCGCTACGCTCTGCATCGACTGGAACTGGGCTATCCTTCCCCTGCTCCGTAGGCGTTTTACTCAACTCATTTGTATTCATTTTTGGGGGCAGTGCAAGCACACATCCCCCAGGTCCGAAGGCTAGCGGTCGTCATCTGAAATAAAATAGGGACAAAAGGAACGAAAAAACAAGAAACAACAAGACAGATGAAATAAAATGAATGTTAGAATCTTAGCATACGATGTTGAATTTTTTTAGTCTCCTTATTCACATATTTCCAGTATGTATCAATTTTCAAAGAATTGATTCTTATGCTTTGCTCTCAATTACATTTTTCAATATAGCATTAAATGTTTCTGTATAGAGAAGATATATCATCGCCTTATTATATTCAGCAAATAATAATATCAAAGGCGTATGGTGGAAGTACATTTAACTAAAAATAATCTTCTAATCTTTCAAGAAAACTCTGGCTATATGCAGTGGCGTAGATAGCTTTTTGCGATGGGGGGATATGACTTAGTGCAAAATTTTTTTTTTCATCTAAAGTTCTATTTTTGTTGATAAAATAATCTTTAATGTAGGTAGTACAAAATAAGCAGAAAAGTGGAATTAAATTGCAAAAAATTCAAATTATTTGAAGTGGCAAAAATTAATTGAAAATCAGTGAGAAATTTAATTGGGTATATCATTGAAAATATCAGAGCAGAAAATCTAGTTTTCGGCGTTTTTTGAGAATCCATTGTCAATTTTTGTGATTCCATTGTCACGATGAATTGCTAGAGCAGCCAAACCTTTCAAAAACAAAAAACTGGACAAACAAGAGTTTTTAATTTGCAATGCAAAAATTTCTAGGCAATCATCCAGCTCTCTTATTGAATTTTTAGGCTTAACATCGTCTCTACGAATTGAATATTTCTCCCACACTTTAAACTAACGAGAACAGCAGGTGTGGCAGTACGAAATTTTCGATAAAGTTCGTCAGTTTTGATGAATTTATCAGCTGCTTTGTCAATTTCGTATAAATCATGCTTGAAAAACACCGAAAATCTTTCTAATACATTTAGTCTAGTCTAGCTTTTTTGTTCAACTTTTTTCAGCAGTCTCGGAAAAATATGAGCAAGGTGTCACTCGATTCGGAGTGGCATGTAGATGTTTTTTGGGAAAAATAAAAATTCGCTCGCGAAAATTGTGAAAGTTATAAAGAATATCCTGCAAAAAGGGGGTTTGGGTTTTTGCCCATATGTCAAAAATTAATTGAGATTTTTGAAATCTGAAGAAAAATTCGAAAAGAAGAGGAAATTTTCCAGAAGAAAGACTCAACTTCCGGAGCTGTAGGATCAATATTTTCTCAGAGAGGTAAAAATACGGCCGAAAACGGGTTATTTGGTTTGGGCAAGTCACGAGCATTTAGGACGCTTCAACAATATACATTATTCAACCATATTAAATATGAAAACTAAGGAATGAAAACATTCAGACAGTTACTGAATCGGTGAGATTAGATCCCTGTTGACAAAATAAAAAAATTTCAATTCTTCAGTTGTTTATTAACAATTTACGTAGTTTTGCAACATAAAAATGAAATTTTTCTTATAATTTTAATGATCCGTTTTTTATTATCGGAAGCTACAATGAAATTGTTTTTTTTCCATGTTCATCTCCTATTGTTTGAAGAATTTTTATGAACGAATACGTTGCTTTTAAGAGAAACAAGGAAAAAAGTTATGATTAATTTAAGTGTTCAATTTTGCAACTTTGTGAATTGTTAGTTAAAAACTAAAAAATTTAATTTCTTAAATTTTTTTTAACAGGGATCTATTCTGCAGTCTTTCGGAACTATCTTCCAGAAAGGAAATAAATATCAGATCTATATTTTAACAGTTATCACACTTGCAATGTTCTTGTTCAAGCAGCAAAAAACTATTGCATAACTAATTGAAAAATCGCGATAAAAATGTTTCGTGGCTGGATTATTGTTCGTTCATTTACATATCCAGTAAGAACCTGAAATTTTTCATTCCTTAATTTAATATTCAAGATACTTAGTTAGATAATGTTTATTGTTAAAGTGTCTCAAATGGTCGTTACTTTCGAAAGCCAGATTACCCGTTTTCGGCCGTATATTTACCTCTCTGAGAAAATTATAAATATTAATCCTACAGTTCCGGGAGACTTTCTTTTAGAAAATATCCTCCTCTTTTTGTATCTTAATTTAAATATCAATTAGTTGTTGAGATATTTTTTTCTTTCAGTAAATTGATTATAACTTGACAATTTTCGAAAACGGAACTTAACTTTTTTCAAAAAATATCTACATGTTCTTCCGAATCGAATGACACCTTGTTCATATTCTTCCGAGACTCATGAAAAAAGTTGAACAAAGAAACTATATTCTCATGATTAGTAAAAATAGTAATTTGAATTGTGAGTAGATATTTACTTTCCATGTGCTCAATCTGTCCATAATTATAGCGCGGAAATTATACAACACTCAACTGCACAGCCGTCACGAAAACATATCTAGATGATTTTTATATAATTGCACATACATAATATCAAAAGAGGTGCTAGTGCTTAGTAAATTTCATGTATACTTAAATACATAAATAAGAAGACTTTTATTCAATTCTATTATAATTTTCATAGGCTCATTGGGGGGGATTGATCCCCCCTATCTACACCACTGGCTATATGAGTTCCAGAATTTTACAGTTCCTCATACAATAATGACGAATAGTAGAAACAAGGCTATTTACTCCAACCCAAGAGTAATATACATCAATTGTATACCTCGTTTGGTTTAAATAGTACTGCATACTTGGGATGGAATGATTAACCAAATCTCTTTTGTTCACTACTTATATTATATGACATGCTATAATGTGATCTATGAAGCCTGCAGCGCCATCTCCGAATCACTGTAGAAAACATTACCCACGTCAAGGTTGGAAATAAAGACTCGATATAAGCCAAACCCCATATGCCCACAAAAAAATCTTGATTTTTTCCAGAATGCACTAGCATAAGTTTGATTTGTTGAGCGCTGTCTCTCGTGATTGCGGCCGAAATCAGCACTATGCTCGAGCATCCTGGCACAAGTCACTCAGTCACTGTATAAGAGGTTTTTTTTTTGTGGACATATAGGTTTAGCTTATATCTAGAGTTGTTTATTTCCAATCGTTGAAGAAGATAATGTTTCTCGGGGTTGTTCGGTGAGGGCGCTGCGATCTTCATAGAATACAGTACAAATGTCATTGAATAAATGCAGCGGAGAAGGGGGAATTTGACGATTCACTCCATCCAGACTGTGTAGTATCGTATAGATCGAATCAACTGTCTATTGTTTTTTTAATCAGAGTGAATTGTCATGTTTTTATTATGTATATTCATTTTTTGTTGTAGTGCTATATTAGTTGAACGGAAAACTGTAGTTTAAATCAGATTTCATATTTTTTTAAATTTATATTATAGAGTTCTACTTCTAATATAAACTAGAAATACATCGTAAGCATAGCTGCTATGTATAACTGGTTAATTTGTTATGAATTCTGGACCAGGAGAATATGATTATCCAGAGAAAATATTGAATTAAACATAGATATATCTACAGTATTTTTTCATATTAACAGTCTGAAGTACAAGTTGGGTCTTATTTTATTGGAAAAATCGAAGAGTTTTCTATCAGTGACATTTTATTTATAATTTTTATAATTACATTATGCATCTCCCTTATATCTTCAAGTGGATGGCTCATTTATAAATTATTCAGATTGATCAAGACTAGTCATTACAATTCGTTGATACTTTATTTTAACAATTTTTTTGTGACATGCTAGAGAAACCTATATTCTTCAATTATTCTGATACATGATCTTTACAGAATTAACTTCTTATATATTATTAAACTATCACGAATTGTTGATTTAGTACTTTACCATAAATGAATTTGAGAACCGATGGTCTCATTGATAAAATTTTTGATGGATGTTCTGAATGAATATTTTTTTATATATCATCTGAAAGAAAATTTGGCTCTCTTCTATTTTTTTTATATAAATACCATTCATTTATGCTGATATAGATTTATATTTTTTCACTTTGATTTGTGCATACCTTTCCTGATTTCACTTTTCTCTCCTTTTCAGCAAGCTAGAAATCGAGATGTTCCAAAATATGATGGAACTACCACTATAGACGATAGAACAACTTCAGTTGGAGAAACAAATTGCTGCAGCAAAATACAATAATAGCATATTCTTTTGGTTCACCACTCATTTTATTGCATTCCTTGTATATTTAGTAGCTAATGTACTTAAATTTTTATATCAATTTACTCAAAGATAAATGCACCAAATTTTAATTAAAATTAATGACAGTTTTTTTTGGAATAATTTTAAATTTTGTACTCTTAAATATATTCAGTTTAGTAGTTTCAAAATTAAAGCAGTGATTAGAACATTAATCATATCCTATTTTTGAATAATGATTCCAAATTATCAATAGTGAAAATATATGACAATATGATTCTATGTATTTTCAAAGAAAATTTCGAACATATTACTAAAGTATGAAGCCAACCTCAGAGAAACTTCCAATTTGATTATTTTTACATGTGATTCCATTCTTTCATCTTATTCTTTGTTTGTATGTACATTTATTATATTTTTTCAAACTCTACTCCGTACTATTTTATGTAGTGTTTAATGCTAGAATTTTAATAAAATTAATATTTATATACATTTAAAATTTTTTTCGCGGATTGTGCAATTGTTCTATCCTACTGATGATTACTATCTTCTATGTTTGAACAAATTTCCAAATGAAAGCCTAACCAAATTAATTATAATATATATTGAGAAAAATGAGAGTGAAAAATGCTTCAGTTTTTCAAGAACCTTATTTTCATCATTAGTTGAAATATTGTTGTTATACTACATATATTTGAAAATACTTTGAAATCAGGTTATCAAGTATGTTTGGATGAAATTTCAGAATTATCTTCAAGACAACTTTAGCGTGTTATATAAACCCTGGTTTTCTTCAATGTAAGTACTAAAAATGGTTCGGTTTGGTCCAAGTTGTTATGTCTTTTTTCATCAACAACATTAATTAAAATACCTTTAACAAATATTATTATTGCTTGAAGGTATGTATATTTTCTTGTTCTGTAAAATAATAAAAGTGGTTACTTGATATTCAAACCAATAATCATAATGGACATGAAACAATAAAATAAGTAATAGATTACATACTTTTATTATTATTACAATATGAAGTATGAGATTTTATTAAATTAATTCTTAATTGAGATTTTTATAATTATATTAATGTTTGTACCGTTTTGTACATATTTTTAGTTACAATTATTCAAATTTTTTTTGTTGCAATTTGAGAATTACTAACCTAATGATGAAACTGATGTTATATACTTCTGGAATATTGTTCATCAGAAATAGAATATGTTTTAAAATCGATCAGAAAGGTGAAATCTCGATTCACTAATGTTTCAATTCCAAACTGATCATTTAACTGAATATAATAATTATTTTCATTGTTTTTGAAACAGCAATAATTTTTTTTTGAAATTCATTTTACAAGGTGAAAAAAATTATTTTTTATAGAACATGCTTTATACATATTATGTAGCAGTATTGTGATCATCACGAAGTGGAATAATTGTTTGAAAATTAATAAGATGATAATGTAAATATAGCCTTTCATAGAAATATTATTTGCGCCTTTGTGAGACACCTTATGCAATTTATTTTTGAATATTGTCATTTTGTTCGATAAATATTCATTTCCATAGTTTATATCATCGACAATTTTTGAATATAAATTTTAATGAATAGTAAAGACGAAAATTTTTGAGTAATATGTAGCTATAATGTTCTAAAAAATCAAAACATAAATTATATTTCAACAGTTAATGGAAATTTATGTTTTACTACATAACCCATATCAAATACTTAATCCAAATCAGATGGGCTTTTGATATTCTGCAGAATTATGATGACAAATATTTTGAAGGTTTAACATGAATTATTTTCTGGTATGTTATTGAATTCTCATAATTATTGACCATCTTTATTATTATCCAGGAAAAGTTGTTTATGAAAAATACAGTGTATATTGATCCCTATATTGTTGTAATATGTTCAATCTTTCTGGATTGCATTTGGAAATAAGTAGAATATTATTTGTTAATAACATTTACAGCCAGTTTTACATATTTTTGACAAGGTAATGTGCGTTAGAAAAATTTGTTAAAATAGCAAGTATTTTGTCAGTAGTTCGAAAGTTTTTCTATATGTAGAAAATTTATCTCATTGTGCAATATATTTTTAATTTAGGAACTGAATAATTGCATTGTATTCTCGTTTTTGTAGTGATAATTGTGGCAGCTTATAAATTATTATATTGTAGCTTTAGATTAATCAGAAATTTGATTTACGTAATTAAGTCGTACCTTCATGCCAAAGATAACATTGTATTATAGTCAAGCCTCATATCACAGATGAATAATTTATAGGTCAAATTTGTGTAACCTAAAATTGAAACGAATTAATTACAAAACTTTCTTATAATTCAAATAAGACCAAATCTGTTCAAGAATATTTAGTAAATTATCAATTTTTGGATTTTATTATCATTAATTTCTTTCCTGAATTGATTTTACTACTTAAATGTTTGAATTATTTGTAGATTGAAGAATACTCGCCAATTGATATTATAGGAGTATACCCTACTAATGTAATGAGTTAGAATATACTTTGCGAATTCTTTGATATACCAGTAGCATTATCAATGATTTGTCTTGATACCTAAATAAACTATAAATGTCGATATAGCATTTTATTCATTCAATAATTTCATTTAGAGTACTCATCTAATCTATAATATTAAAAGAATGAAGGAAGGAGGAGAAATTGAAGCCCGAATTTTTTTAGGACGATTTACCATTTTTTGCAGATTCCTTACAATATATATATATATATATATATATATATATATATATATATATATATATATATATATATATATATATCTACAGATTTAATTTATCAAACACACAAAATGACTTAAGACACAATTAATCTCACAAACGAAAACAACTCGAGTTCTTCGATAACATCCACTCCAGTGCCGGATTAACGTTTTAGGGGTCTATAGGCTGAGAAGTGGTGGCACTGGTGGGGGCCTCATTAAGGGGATGAGAATACCCAAATTTCACGTTTCGCTATCATGTGATTTTTATACTTCAGTATGCGGGTTGAAGATTATTAAATTTATAAAGTATATCGAGAAAATTTGTGTTTCGAGATTTAAAAGTATCGAAAAGCCTCAGGTGTACGTGATCACATGTTATAGAGAAGTCATATGCATCTTTAGAAATTTCATTACCCTTAACTAAATTAATGAGTTTTCTTTAAACAAAGTGCGTGCGTACAAAGTACACCTGTCAGAAGTGAAACTCCTTTGGAAAACAACTGCTTAGTACCTATAGGATGATTTACAAATTTATCACAAAATGTTTATTTATAAATTTAACTCACTGTATACCTACATACTAATGATAATGTAAATAAATAAAAGAGATCTGCGTTCACTGTAGTACAAGAGGTTATGCGACAAAATTGCCATTACTCCAGTGAAATAAGACTTCCTTTGCGGAATGAGGCCGAACAAGCTGAATTTTTGCAGAGACCTCCGTTTTGATGCTCCAATGAAGCACTAAAAAATCTCAGATGCCGACCTTTGTGCGTCTTGAGATATCGAAGGTCAAAGGTCATAAAAATCGCTTCCAGTGCATCTGACGTCGTAAGAACCCATTACAAAACTTACGTAAAATAGTATTCTCTACAAAATTGTTCATATACATTTTTTTTGTGCGACCAACCGTTTTCGAGATACAGCACGATAAAGCGGTAGAGCGCATTCTTAATAGGTAATATTGCATTATACTGCAGAGCTATAACTATAAAAGCACTTTTCTCAATCTGTTATTCTAGAAAATCAAATTCCTATTATTCAAACCGTTGAAAATTTGTTTATTCATAAAAAAAATATATAATAAATAATTAATAACAAAAAATACATTCTTTTCCCCACCACTCTTGAAGTAAAATGCAAGGCGCGTTTTTTTTGACATGGTATCCCCAGTTGGCCTAATCCATGTTCTCGATCTTAGAAAAGCTTTTTATAATTTTTTACACCTGGCGCTACGCGCCTTATGTTTCTTTGCCGTCCTCATCGTCCTCGTCTAGTTCCACTAGGACGTCAACCAACACATTGTCGTCATCAGACGCTGCCTCCAAGTCTGTTGGCTCTATGTCAGCTGGCAAAACCTCTTCAGGCTCAAGGTCACTGAAGTCTTCTATGTTCTGCAACTTCGTTGACGGGTTCAGGCATGCCTGTCCGTGACACTGGCCACAAACTTTGGAGCATGGCAGCCCGACTTTTCTACACCCGCACTGCGCACCGCATCCCTTTTTAACATTACAAAATATTGTATTCAATAGTTCATCTGCAGCAGGTGGCGGTAGTGTTGTTTTCGGCTGAAGTACGTCGTTTTCTAATACTCAACCCCATTCTTCGGGTTGTAGATTTTTCTCTAGCCAAATCTGAACTTGGTAGTAGACCCGATAAATATGTTGTCGAGCTGCTTCACTCGTAGGTGGAAGGGATGACAATTCAACAGGTCTATTAAAGCACAGAGTAGCCATTCCGTGTGGAAAAGAACGTCTTTCACATAACAGTCGAGAAACAGCTTTTAACAGTTTCATTAACTGTAACAAACTGGCTTGGATTCGGATCCGACTCGACTAGACGTGATGCGGCCAATAGGCGCTTTACAATTACATAACAACGCGGTTTAGGGACTGCGTTTCGGAGAAATACGGTCATGGTCTACTTCTTTATATATGGATGATTTTACTTTTCTTGCCTAGAATAGAAAAATATTTTTTGTTTGCATTATAATATATAGAAGCTTTGCATTTCATTACAAAAGTGGTGTGAAAAGAATACATTGTTTTGTTAAATTATTTATTATAAATTTTTTTATAAATGAACAAATTTTCAACGATTTCAATAACGGAAATTTAATTTTCTAGTCTAACAGATTAAGAAAAGTGATTTTATAGTTATAGCTCTGCAGTGTAATGCAATATTACCTATTAAGGATGCGCTCTACCGCTGTATCGTGCTATATCTCGAAAACGGTTGGTCGTAGGAAAAAAAGTATATGAACAATTTTGTAGAGAATACTATTTTACGTAAGTTTTGTAATAGGTTCTTACGACGTCAAATGCACTGGAAACGAGAATTTCGCGAAAAACCGATATTCATGACCTTTGACCTTCTGTATCTCAAGACGCACAAGGGTTGGCATATGAGATTTTTTTGTGCTTCATCAGAACATCAAAACGAAGGTCTTTCAGCTTGTTCGGCCTCATTCTGCAGATGGCCACTTTTTTTACCTTATTTCACTGGAGTAATCTAAAGTTCTCTTATTCAACTACTAAACGAATACATCAACAAATAGCGTGTATTTTCTCTCGATCTCTCTTACTCTCTCCGTCCTCTCGCTCCATGGCTATGTGCTTCATGCTACGTTCGCCGTTTTTCACTCTCTCTTAATCGCTCTTTCCCTCTTCTTGAACAAAAACTTCCCACATTTTCGTTTAATTATTATTGCGTTTCATCCGTAAGAATTTTACCCTCATGTGAGCAAATTAGTTTCACTTCAAAAACTTTTATTCATTAATTTGTATATCTTGAACTTTACTCTACTAATTCGCAATGTGCAATATATTGGTCTATTCTTCCAGAACTCAGGCTCGTAGAGAGTGCCCTGCAGTTACTATGCTTATACTAGTAAAATATATTTATTAATAATTTAATGCTCATTACTAACAAATATTGTTATATGTACTAAATTACAACTTTTCTAGATTTATTTTTAGCAAAATATTCAATTATATCGCTAACGTCAATAATATCGAATTCCGTGCTGAGTATAATTCGATCATTCAAACTTGCATCACTCACGTATCATTTCAAAATTTCCTCTCTACAAATTTCAAGTTTGCTGGGCCCTTTGAGTGCCTATAGGATGCAGCCTACTACAGCCTATCGGTAAATCCGGCCCTGATCAACTTAATTTTTTCTAGTAGACCAACTTTAATTTTTTCAACACCATCCAAATCTTCAGAACATCCAATCAACCATGAATCATATCCACAAAGTTGTCTTCTTCTAGAATAGGTGTCATTTGGTAGAAATTATGTGTTTTCTTTTTAAAGGAATATCCTTAAATCAAGTAACCTGTTTTGTACATTACGTGGGTAAGGGTTTCTGTGGTTTCCCTCATTAGGAGGGGAGAGTTAACACAATATTTCAAGAAGTTCTTTTAAAAATAATGCAACCATTTATTTTTTGCCATACAGCACAAACATTTTGTTTTTATTTTATACAACATTTAAAAGTCCAACTTGAAAACAGTTCTCTACAGGGTATTTAATATATGCTGACTACAACTGTTCCAAGGTACACTGCCATCGTGTACCTCTGAACAGGCCGTCACGTACCTTTGAACATGAATTATATTATTATATACCTATATTATGATTGTTTAAGAATGTGTTGTTTAAAAAAATTAAAATTTAGATTGTAACAAAATGCAAATAAACAAATTCATACTATTCGGTATATAATAATAGGAACAATTTTACAATAATTTATAAAGTTCCGGAATCTTATAAAAAGGTCGTTTTGACACTTGTACAGGAGGTTTCAATGAACCAAGGACATCTTCCCAATGATAATCAAGGATATTCGGTTTCTCTGGCCATTTCCATGATTTAAGTGATTTTTCCATCGAAGAAATTATTATTTTATTATATACTTTCATTATTGCAGCCAACAATTTTGCCGGGGTAAACACTACCTTGATACAGAAATGCTACGTACTGTCCAACTTCTCGAACAACATCTCTGAGGGCGAGAATATATTTTACAGTTGTTTTACCTGTAGCTAGATTAATGAAATTTTCTTCATTTTCTTTTTCATTAATTTCTTCTTGGATATCATATTCATCATCCGAAGAATCCCTTAGAGATACATTATCTTCACAATCACTTTCTTCTATAGCTATTAAGTTCCTCTTAACTTTATCCTTTTTTATATTTTGATTTTGTTTGGGCGGTATCAACGGTGCGTTATCTATATCAAACTTTTCTGGAGTTGCCGTTAAAATTGTAGATTTTCCTTTTTTTCTTCCTTTAGTGGTAAGCTTACGTGGTTCCGCTCTTGGAAACGGTCTAATTAATTCTGGACTCATTATTGGGTGTTCCATAGTTGACGTGGACGGATCTGATAAATTTAAGTTCCGTTCTGCTTGTTCTACGACTGGATCTGGTCTATCTGTTGAGTAAGTAGACAAAAAATCGTCATCTGTAAATATATCAGTATTTAGCGGTGATATTCCGGTTGCAGCAAATCCGCTTAAAATATTTTTACTAGTAAATGCAAGCGGAAAAGCTCTACCAGTAATTTCTGCAATGTCATATATTGATAATGGTTTTCCTACCTTTACAGGCATCCATTCGCTAACAGCTTTATTATAATTTGTTTTGAAAGATCCAAATACTGTGCGATCAAGTGGCTGCAGTCGGTTGGAAGTATGCGGAGGAAAGGTTAACATCTTCACACCAAAACTTCGAGCCTTTTCAATTACAGCAACGCTGATATGGCTCTCGTGGTTGTCTAGAATTAACAATACGGGATCGTCTTTAGATGGTTTAATATGTTCAATAAAAAACCAAACCACTGTAGAAACAATTTCTCGTTCGACCATCCTGACGGATTAGCACCCCCCTTACTACCTGGGGCACCTTTGAGCATATAATCTTTGAAATGCACCGTTGGAAAGATGAACATTGGAGGTAGATGGTTACCAACTGCATTTATCGCTGCTATTAAAGTAACATTTAGGCCTTGTTCACCAGAGGTTGCACTGCCAAGCTGTTTTATACCTTTAGGAGCCAGAATTTTCGGTGGGACGTGGACAGTGGATAAACCTGTTTCACCCACATTTAAAATTCGATGTGGGGGAAATGGTCCATACTTTTCGAGCCCTGTTTTTAGGTTTTCAAAAAATTTTTGCACGTTGTGCCGGTTAAAACTGGTAGAACGTGCTAAGGACGTCGATTCTGGTTTCCGTAGAGAAATCTGGGTGTTGAATTTTTTTTTTAAATCCCCTCATCCATTCAGCACCGGCAAGTCTATTTTCATTCCACTGGTGAGGATAATTAAGGTTATTAATTTTGGCATATTCGAAGGCTAGTTTCCGCATTTCTTTCTTGGTTAGGCCGTAGTGCATGCGAGCGGCCTGTTTTACGTAACTTAAGAGTGCTAGTTCCATATCTTCTGTAAAAACCTTTCTGACCGCGTTATTTGGTTTATATTCAAATTTATCTGCTTCATGTGACCTTAAGGCTTTTGACAAAACATTAAAAACTGCAGCCGCCTCCCGAAATGACATATATTATTAACTTGTTCAGCATTTACGGCATGTTGTCCTTGTTAATTTTCTCTCGTTTCTTTCCCACCTCACTTCTAGGCATTTGAGCGCCTGTAATAAGAATACATTTAAACTAATATGTTGTACCTTGGAACGGTTCCAACGTACAAGACCTACTGTGTTCCAAGGTACAATACATTACACATCAGATAAAAAAACTCAACCAATATTTTTAGGTTAAAACTATGTAAATTCTAATGTTAGTATGAAACAATATAATACTTACATTTCTCAATACTATCACAATATTGTTTTATTTCACTAATTATTGTCTAAAAAAATACTTATTTGTCACAAATATATAAACACGTGATTTTCTAGATCCCAAACAACCACAACAACTGCTTTTATAGGACTGGTTTGTCTTTGTAATAGTTGTTACCAGTTGGTAGTGAATCTAGCTACCAGATGGCGTTTGTTTGTTAAAAACGGGAAATGTTTCAACACTCTCCCCTATGTAATAACATACCTGACTGCTGTTATAATTAGACTGAGTAGCATGTAATCAGTAACTAAAGACTGCCACGACCACAAATTCCTCATTCAATCAAACAATTAAGAAACTGTTTTGTACATTTCGTGGGTAAGGGTTTCCCATTTTCTTCACCATATATGTAATAGTAACAGACTCGACTGCTGATATTAGACTGAATAGCACGTAATTAGTAACTATAAGGACGACCCCAGCCGCAAATTTATTGAAACATAGGTAGGTAGTTTTTCTTTTTTGATATTTCAAAAATTATTTCTTAATAAGATAATTAAGAACCTCATTTGTACATTATGTGGGTAAGCGTTTTGGTTTCCCTTACCATCTAATATCAGCAGTGTTGTCTGCTGATATACTCAATAGCACGTAATTAGTAACTAACTAGACTGCCACAGCCGCAAGATATTTAATGAAACATAGGTACTTTCCTTTTTTTCAAAATTCATAGTTTTTTCTTAAAATAATTGAGAACCTATTTTGTACATTATGTGGGTAAAGTTTCTGTATATTTTCTTCTTAACCTACTTAGAGAAAATTAAAAGAATGCAAAAGTGAATATAAAACAAATGTTTTCTAATACCGCACAAATGCATAATTGTTACGAAAAAATGTTTTTCATTAAATTGATCATATTGCCTAATTCTTTACTGAAAATGAATATTAATGAAAATAATTGAATTTTGAATAAAACTTCACAATATACTTCGAAACTTTTTTCTGTGGAAAGCATCACAATAAATTATGAGAAATTACGATGTTAAACCAAAATAGAAACTTTCACGTATGTTTGTCATCATATTTTATGCCAAGTATCCTGCGGCAAATATAATTTCGATCAAGATATTGATATCCATTTCTTGGAGATTTACATGAATTTCAGTAACTACTTGACAATTTTAAGTTTTCTGTCCAAATTTCTGAATGCCGAGCAATGTATTTGTAAATTCGAATAATTCTTTTTGTAATTCTTCATTTCTTGCTAGTTCACTGGTGGGAAATATTTTACAGTTATTAATGTACGTTCCGCCCTTTCTCTCTAATTCAGGTGATATACAGGCATAGACAATGGGTCGAGCCCCTTGCTCAGGAGTCTAAAAGCAGAAACAAGTATTGAAGAATTGAAGTCAATATTCCTCTCTGTTAATTTATCATTACTTTGAACATCAAGTTTGGCAACCACGGTGCTATATTTTTGAGATGAGTTCCATCAAACAACTCTGTATTCACTACACCAGGATGTACAGCGTGCAATTGAATATAAAGTCCTTCCTTTCTGAATAAGGCATCCAAATAATTTGTGGAGAGAATTTGTGCTAATTTTGATTGTGCATAAGCTTCTGATGAAATATATCTTGATCTGTAATAGAATGTTTATATTACATCTATACAATGATGCTGTTTTAAACGAACAATTTACATACGTTTATGACTTTCAAATGATGAAATTCAAGTGTTGTTAAAAATATCAAAGTTGATATTTTTTATATGGAATATCCTGTATATTATTTAATTTTTTGGTTTTTACAGTGAAAACAAATGCTAGTTTCATTAAGGTTTAATTCACATAAACCTTATGGTTTTTGAAATATCTCGTATTCTGTGAAAATGTAGTATCAGTTTCAAAGCTTAAACTCTCAACTGGTGTTTTCTTGTTTCGAACCAAATTAATGATAAAGCCTACTAAATGAACCAAACTTTATGTCGCACTTGTAAAATATTGACTAACTTAGACTTGGTGTGTAAAAATAAAGGAAAAATAATAGCAATCTTTAAACGGCACTAACTTGTTTAAATTAAATGGGACACCCCGTATTTTATGTCACCAACAAATGTAAAATTTCATTGTCTATCGAATACCTAAATACACTCCAATTGATATCTCTTCACGTTTTCAAATAAAATGAACATTTTCATTTTGCAAACTAATTTTAAGAAATATTTTATTTACCAAGTCGCCCATGAAAACAGCGTATCAGAGAAGCTTTTCTAAATGTTATCCCGCGTATGTTATTAGATGTTGCCGAAGGTTTTATAAAAAGGATACGTTTGTGTTTAGAGTCTGGTGGTCGCCATTTTGAACTCTTGATATAAAATATTGCTTGTTTCATATCCATAATTTTTTTTCTTCATAATTTGAACTAGTACATAAAATTTAAGATATCGGAAGATAAACGCATTTATTATAATAATCTTGATGTTTATTTTAATCAATTCTGATTTCTCAAAACGCCATAGGCGACTTGATGAATGATACATTTCTTAAAATCAGTATGTTAGATCAAAATGTGCATTGCAATTGAGGTACTCGATAGACAATTAAATTTTACATCTGTTGGTGATACAAAATACGGGGTGTCCCATTTAATTTAAATAAGTTAGTGCCGTTTAAAGATTGCAATTCTTCTACCTTTATTTTTACACACCAAGTCTAAGTTAGTCAATATTTCACAAGTGCGACATAAAGTTTGATCCAGTTACTAGGCCTTATCATTAATTTGGTTAAAAACAAGAAAACACCAGTTGAGAGTTTAAGCGTTAAAACCGATACTACATTTTCACAAAAGACGAGATATTTCAAAAACCATAAGGTTCAGGTGAATTAAATCTTGATGAAACTGGCATTTGTTTTCACTGTAAAATCCAAAAATGAAATAATATACAGGGTACCTATTCCATTTAAAAAATATCAACTTTGATATTTTTCGTGTTTTTGGCACACCCTGTACAACATGAAAATATTTTTAAAATGTAGTTCTAGTAGGTCCCTATCCATCCTAAAGAAAAAACTTTTATAAAATCAAATACTTTAGCCATAACTCTTCGTGTCGAATAACGTGAATAACCCTGTATATATATATATATATATATATATATATATATATATATATATATATTGTATTTATATATATATATATATATATATATATATATATATATATTGTATATATATATATATATATATATATATATATATATTTTTATATATATATTTGTATATATATATATATATATATATATATATATATATATATATATATATATATATATATATATATATATATATAATATATATATATATATATATATATATATATATATATGAAAAACTTGGTTCACGGAATGAACCGCGATATGAAATATCTCGACATATCGGCTCCTTTTGCGCTGCCATCTTCAGGAGAAGTAAAAGGGAAATAATTCAGAATCGTGGCCTCAATCTGCCTACTCCACGAATCGAATAAGGAGGAATCGGAAACAATACTGCAGTTGACTCTGAAGAGTAGGCAGGTTGAGACTTCAGAGTTGACAGGAAGCAGTACGGTTAGTGGAGTAGGCAGGTTGAGACCACGCAATCGTATTGTTTCCGATTCCTCCTAATTCGATTCGTGGAGTAGGCAGATTGAGGCCACGATTCTGAATTATTTCCCTTTTACTTCTCCTGAAGATGGCTTCGCAAAAGGAGCCGAAACGTCGAGATTTTTCAAATCTTTTACGCGGTTCATTCCGTGAACCAAGTTTTTCAAATACTTCCGACCGCGGAAATCTTTCTGAACATATATATATATATATATATATATATATATATATATATATATATATATATATATATATATATATATATATATATATATAATTACTGGCCCCCGAAAAAAAAATCCTGGCTACGCCACTGCTCCTGCGGCTCCATTCGAGTTAAATGGGCTGAAATTTGGTACCTGGGATTATTTAGAGAGTTGAAATTTTATATGTATATTGAGTTTATGTTGACTTAAGATCCTTTTTTTATAATGGAGAGTTGAAATTAGTACGTGGATTCAGTTGATGTAGAGGTACGTTTCTTCGTTGGTTTCAACTTTTTTCTTCAACCAAGATGCACTCTTTTTTTTTCTATGAAATAAATTATTTTCTACCTTTTAATTCGGTTTGCTACTTGAGCGTGATTTCTCAAAATATAATTCAATCCTTTAGAATCGCATCTCGACGAGATGCACTTTGCGCGAAAAATACGAACCTAGTGATGGAGCTCTGCTGCTACGATTTTTTTTTCACATGATTAATTTCAAACATTTTTTCATTTAATTATTTTCAAAATGTACAGCGAAAGGATGTACCTCGATACCTCTGCTCTTTTTTCATTCTTAAATATGTGTTGGAATGCTAACAAGAGTTATATTGCCATTATATTCATGAGGACATTTACCTACCTGCCATTAATGTCCTCGAAATTGATGGTACCAGCTAAATGTGCACAGGAAGATACATTAACTATACGGCTATAAGAGTTTTCATCTCCTGCTTTCTTCAGGTTCTCGAACAACAAATGCGTTAACTGAAAATGTCCCAAATAATTTGTTGCGAATTGTGATTCATAACCATCTCTGGTTTCTATACGTGGTCCAAACATTATTCCCGCTGAAAGAAATGAATGAGGAGGAATTAGTGGACTAACCAACTCATATTATTGGTGTTTCATTCTAGATCAATCAAGTGCATAAACATCGATTAGAATTAGTGTCAATAGTGTTTCTAAACCAGTGGGCACAAATTCGTTAACTGAAAGCGTCCCAAACAATTTGTTGAAAACTATGATTCATAACCATAGCTAGTTTTTTTTTTTTAACTCAAGGGACCTACAGTTTAACGCCGATTCCAAACGGCCAATGGGCTTGTAAACTATGTACATTACCCAACAATTCATCTTATATATAGAACCACTAAATGCCGGACATACACAACACCCAAGAGCAAGGTGGGACTCGAACCCACAACCTCGGTTTACAAGCGGTACGCTTTACCGCTGGTCTACCGAGGCCTCCCATAGCTAGTTTATATACGTGGTCGAAACATTGTCCCGCTGAAAGAAATGAATGAGGGGAAATTAGTGGACTAACCTCATATGAGGGCTTCATTGTACAAAAATCAAGTGCATAGAATTAGTGTTTTGCAACAAGTGGTCCGCAGCGGCACTAGAAGTACTCTACGAAGTTTTGGATAAATTATCAGATCATATGTATCTAGATACTCGAGAACAACATTATTCATTCATATTGAATTCCAGTTTAGTGAATTATAAATCAGTTACTGAGACCTAACTAAGAAACTCACAACCAAGCATGGGGGGCCCTAATCTATCACGCATCTGTAAGACTAAAAGGAAGGAAACACACGTGTTTCATTACTCCCTGAAGTATGTGTCAGGGAGGCGGGTAGCTTGAGTTTGGGATTAACTCCTTTAGCCAGATCAGAGGATACACTTGTATGTACAAGTGCATTAAGGATAGGTGAGACGGGATATTTATGGAACATAGGAAGTGTGGGTAGGATTCAGAGGATTAATACTGGCCCAGCATTCGCCTTATAAGTTTGCAAGCAGTGACTTACATAACCATGAGGAAACCTCTGAAAAAAACTCATGGCAGACCAGTCGGCCCTGGGGTTTGAACCCGAAACCTCCCAAATACTAGCCAGCATACGCTAGATGGTCTGAGAAATACAATAGCATTATAAAGGTTTCAGACAGCTTCCATGAAATCATCAATCCGCTAGAACATATCTCGCTCGAAGGTAAATATGCTACAAGAAAATTTGCCTATTAATTGCATTGTGCAGTTACGAAACCAATTTTCATCGTAGGTTTAGCCATGATTGCAAAATACTCTGGGATCTGGGAACCCGTTGTGAACGTTATACAAAGTAAAAATATGGATTTGATTATGATGAGGAAATATATTGTTGAAATCATTGATGTCATCAAGAAGGATCGACAACAAATTGAACATGGTTATGATGAATTACTTAAAATGATATCGCGGAGGAAGTCGGCGTTGAGTTACCAGTTCCACGAATTGTTCAAAAGCAAATACACAGAAGTAATCCGTCATCTGAGGCTGCGATTGCATACTGGAGATGGTCGTTAATCATACCTTATCTTGACTCTTTAACTTTATCGTTGAATGTTAGGTTCTCACAGGTAAATACACCCATTTTTGCCTTATACCTTATTCATCCTTCATATATGCTGAAAATTACTTCAAAAGATTTGGAAAAAATGCAAAATCTTTCATGAAGTTTCATGAGTTGGGTGATATCTCTGCAGAATTAGATATATTTATAGTATTAGACGTATTTAGCAGGAGACAAATTAAAGGATATTGAAGTGGTTGCACTTTTGGAGGAGGCTAATATTTTTTTCCTGCAACAAGGCATGCACTCCTCATTTTAAGTGCTTCCCCATCCACTACGGCTACTGTTGAACGATCTTTAAGTACCCTTCGAAGGGTAAATATCTGGCTGAGAAGTATAATGGGAGAGGACAGATTGACCGTGTTGTGTTTGATGAGCGTCCATCGAAAATTCTTCAAGGAAAATCAGGATTGAAACGAGAGTTTCGAACAAGTTTTCCACTTATCCAAGAAAAATTAAACTAGTATAAAAATAGTAAATTTTTTTAAGCAAATAATTGCAATAACTTAGTTGATAAAGCACTGTTATAATTATACATAATTTTCTCAAAATTTTGGATTTTTCCTTGAGTAAATTTCACAACCTGAACGAGCATGAGTTGCCTCCCCTAGTTTTGATCCTGGATACACCCTTGCAATCAAGAGAAAGAAAATAAACGGATTCCAACTATCGCTACGTCAGGGACGTATGAGAATGGACAAGGAATTTCAGCAGTACCTATATATAAAAATTATGTTGAGAACTATTTTTCAAATGGAACACCTATACATTATTAAATGATCTTAAAGATAGTGAAAATCTCTTCAAAATTATATATCATGTTTCTGTACCTAAATAGTTAGTTTTTCGAAAGAAAAACAAGTTTCTATAAACATTGGACAATTTTAGGGGAATTAGTATTAGGCATTAAATATGTCATTTTAAAAGTTTAACAACCAATGCATTAACAATAAAACGTTTGCGCGTTAATTAAAGAGTGTACTTTGAGAAGAATTTGATCTAAATGAAGTTTTGATGAAATTCTTTATTATTCATGGATGATGTAACACAATTATAGGAAGAACATGCAGAAAGTTATAAGGTGATTAACTGTTTCTATTATGTGACATACTGAAAATAGTGTCTCTCAGTGTTATCTCATTAATTTATGATTATGTCTTTATTTGTAGTAACAGACTTCGGTAGAAATCCTTCCTCTCATGGTTTTATTCCATAATAATTGCAATTATTTTGTAATAGCCCAAACTTTCTCTTGTTCATTTGTTGTAATTCCTAAGAATTTCATAAAACTTTCAGCATGTTTTTGGTATCCGTGAAGTTAGCACCCACATTTTCGAAAATGAAAAATTTCTTTTTTGCTTTCGTTAGTAACTCGTTAGTAACTGATTGTAACATCAAAATTTTCGTTTGTACCTCAAGGAAACTGATAGAAAAACACCACATTCCGCGGGGTGCTAACTTCACGGGCACCCACTTTTCAATTTTTCTAGGAGAACAAAACACAGTTAGAAAGTCCATCGTTAGTAACTATTTGTAACATAAAAATTTTCGTTTGTAACCTAACCTTGAATGAGAAAACGATTCTCCTAATATGCGAAGTTAGCACCCATATTTTCGAAATGAAAAATTTTTTTTCGCATTAGTTAGTAACTGGTTAGTAACTATTTGTAACACAAAAATTTTTTTGTACCTAAAGTATAAACGCTATATTGGGAAAAATCACGCTCCTTATATGCGAAGTTAGCACCCGCATTTTCGAAAATAAAGAAAATTTTTTTCGCATTACTTAGTAACTCGTCAGTAACTATTTGTAACATCAAAATTTTTGTTTGTAACCTAACCTGAAATGAAAAAACGACACTCCCAAAATGCGAAGTTAGTACCCACATTTTCGAAAATGAAGAAATTTTTTTTCGTATTAGTTAGTAACTTGTTAGTAACTATTTGTAACATCAACATATTTGTTTGTAACCTAACCTGAAATGGGAAAACGACATCCCCAAAATGCGAAGTTAGCACACATGTTTTCGAAAATGGGGAAAAATGTTTTCGCATTGGTTAGTAACTGGTTAGTAACTATTTGTAACACAAAAATTATCCTTTGTACCTAACGTATAAACACTAAAATGGGAAAATTACGCCCCTAAAATGCGAAGTTAGCACCCACATTTTCGAAAATGAGGAAGAATTTTTTCGCATTGGTTAGTAACTCATTAGTAACTATTTGTAACATCAAAATTTTCGTTTGTAACTTTACCTATAATGGGAAAATTACAACACTTAAATGCGAAGTTTTGGATCTATAAGAGATCCAAAAGTAGTTACATAACTTGTTCTTAAGTATTTCGTGAGACATAAAAGCTAACACATCCAAATACTCAGGTACTGACAATCACATTACCTGTAAATAAGTGAATCTATTATTTTCAATTGAACTATTGGAACTCAAATTCAAATATACATGACTTATAATTAGGTATATCCTTAGTAATAATGGATTATTAACTAGAATTCAAATATAAGCGAATTATCATTATACTCTTATTAATAATATTAATTATAGACAATGAAGTGTTAAAATTTTTTCAGTAATTTCGATGTAATTTTGAGTATACCATCCCGCTGTTATCATCATTGAAAACAAAGCTTAGTAAATCTCACATTTCATATTCTAAAATTTTCAGATTTCTCAATAAAATATTTAATTAATAAATGGCCATTCGAAGGCGCATGATAATAAGTTATTACGCTTAGTTGCTAAAACTTACGAGACCGGCGCTCTTCAAATCCGAAGACCATTTTGTCATGCGCAGTTGATCTGCCTAACTATTATAGTAGAATAAGCATATTAGGGGCGTGATTTTCCCATTATAGTGTTTATACGTAAGGTAAAAATGAAAATTTTTGTGTTACAAACAGTTACTAACCAGTTACTTATCAGTTACTAACCAGTTACCAACTAATGCGAAAACATTTTTCTCCATTTTCGAAAATATGGGTGCTTACTTCGCATTTTGGGGATATCGTTTTCCCATTTCAGGTTAAGTAACAAACAAAACTTTTGATGTTACAAATAGTTACTAACGAGTTACTAACTAATGCGAAAAAAATTTTCTTCATTTTCGAAAATGTGGGTGCTAACTTCGCATTTAAGGGGCGTGATTTTTCCCATTATAGCGTTTATACGTTAGGTACAAACAAAAATTTTTGTGTTACAAATAGTTACTAACCAGTTACTAACTAATGCGAAAAAAATTTTCTTTATTTTCGAAAATATGGGTGCTAACTTCGCATTTTAGGGGTGTCGTTTTCCCATTCAAAGTTAGGTTACAAACGAAAATTTTTATGTTACAAATAGTTACTAAAGATGGACTTCCTAACTGTGTTTTGTTCTCCTCGAAAAATTGAAACGTGGGAGCCCGTGAAGTAAGCACCCCACGGAATGCGGTGTTTTTCTATCAGTTTCCTTGAGGTACAAACTAAAATTTTGATGTTACAATCAGTTACTAACGAAAGCAAAAAAATTTTTTTTCATTTTCGAAAATGTGGGTGCTAACTTCACGGACACATGTTTTTGCCATAATTTTGTCACATTGTCCATGAATTTCAATTTAATTTGGATGATATTCTTTTCAAGTAATACTCGTTGATTAAAGCGCAGACGATAATTATTAAGGCACTAATTGTCAAATTTTTACAATGGCATGTTTCTTGACTGCTTACTAAAAATATTTTAAAATAATTCGATTTTTATAGAAACTTGCTATTATTTCGGAAACCTTACTATTTAGGTATAATAACATGACATATCAATTTAAAGAGATTTTCATTGCCTTTGAGAATATTTAATAGTATATAGACGAACAGCCTACAGTGCATCTAAAAAATGCACATCACACAATTTATGCATAAACCACTAAAATCACGATTTTTTAAACGACCTGTGCATCGAAGAACAAATTCCTTCACACGGAACTAACACACAAAAGATTGTTAAATTATCTCCGAAATTTTAGCTTTTCAGAAATCTTAATAATGCCAGTAATAAACATTTCATTGCAGCTATGTTTTCAACAGAAAATATTTCAATAAATTTTTTGAAAACTGTTGCAAATAGGAATATGGAAACATTATATACAAAAATATTCGAAAAGCAGTAACTCAACGAAACACGCTAATATACAGGAGTATCATTTGAAATATCAATGTATGTAGTTGCTAACTTTAGGTATAAGCGGCAAGGTCGTAGCCTTGATAATATTTTTCTTCGATAGCGACACCTTTCATCTGAGTAACCCAGCGTTCTCAGTACGCGATGCACTTCGCGAATTAGATTTTTTTGATAGAGGTTTGAAATTTGCTGTGTGTATGGAGTTGATGTTGAAGTGCGTTTTTTGAATGGTTTCATCTTTTTTCCTCAATCACGATGCATTTCGCGAATTTTTTTTTGGAAAATAAATTATTTTCTACTTTTTAATTCGGTTTGGTTTTTAAGCGTAATTTTTCGAAATATGATTCAATTCACTAGAATCGCATCTCGACACGATGCATTTCGCGCGAAAAATAAGATCTTAGTGGTGGAGCTCTGCTGCTCACGAGTTTTTTTTGTATTAGGACGCGAGATACAAATGGAATGATGATTTGCACACACGATGATCTAAACGAAAAACCTTTTTTTTTTAGTATTATACTTTATTGTTTAGGTATTGGGAAGGCGTGATATAAATGAAATGATGATCACACGATCTGAACAAAAGACCATTTTTTTAGTATTATACTAGTGAGCGGCCCGATTCGAGAAAATATAAATCACCGAACCCCGATGGGTGTCACGCCACTGTCCGCCGCATAGCTGTCACATACCTAGCCGTCGTAGGGAGTCAGCTGATTCCGTACGCGGGAACTCGTTACTACGACGCGATTGGGCCTCGCGAGCGCCCGGTAACTTTCGAAACGAATAAAAGCCCTCCAATTACTCGTTCGAAAGCCGGTCACGTGAATTCGAGACCATGTGAAGCGAAAATAGTTCTTAAGCGTCCGGAATGCAGCCGTTTTCGCGAATTTCGGAGAAACTTCAAACTTTAAACGTTCGATATCGAAAATCGGCGTCTCAGATCGAGGCGAGACGTAGCCTAAGCACTACGGAAAGGACGCGGGCGATCGACGGGGCCCTTCGGGGCCGATCTCCTTATCTCGGCTTCATAAGTTTGCCAAAATGCGGCCTTCGGCCGCCTGCATTTTGGAAAGTCGAATTTGGCGAAGCAATTATTTATTTAGTATTATATATCATGGTTAGGTTAGGGGGGCACGATACACATTATGATAGGAAACTGGGCCGTGAATCCTAAAAGGTTGAGAAAAGCTGAGTAATCAAAAAAATCTAAGGTACCATCGACCGTGAATCACCCTGTATAAATAGCGAAATAGCGATAGTCTGATACAGTCGTTATATTTTACCGTTATTTATCAAGTAGTGAATTTTTTCATATTTTTCTGAAACTTCCGTTGCGAATTTCTTGACTGAATCTGATGAACTGATATCTAGTTGAAATATTTCAATTTCGCCCTTATCGATGCCTTCGTCTCTATATTTCTTTTCCAACATTTGGGCTGATTGGATGTTCCTACAACCTAGAAATGCACTTTTAAGTTTTTTAGCAATACATACATCTATTAACCTACCTATAATAATTTTCATATCACATTTCATGAGCATTTTTACAACTTCCGCCCCAATGCCTCTGGCCCCTCCTGTTATAACTGCTATTTTACCAGAAAGCGGTATTAAATCTGAAAACATACTGAAATAACTAATGATACCTAAAATTCGTATTATAGAAATAAAAATTCATCCAAATATTATTCAGTAAATTGGTATTTCTCAATTTATCGAAGGAATATACATAGGGTTGTGATGCGGTGAATGATTTGAATGTACAGTGTGTCCAATTTTCGATACTTTTGAATGGTCCCCGTTATTTTTTAAGATATAGGGTTGCGGTTTTCGCGACACTGTGCTACTTTTTCGTAAAGGGCATTTTTGAAAATGTTGCATTTTGTTATCCTTCATCTTATCGAAAAGGTAACACAGCATTCTTTATAGGTTGTTTTCTGTAGAATGCAGTGGTGTAGATTATTTTATTTACATATTTACTATTTTCGAGTTATAAAGCAAACTTATGTTTTTTAAATGGAATACCCTGTATATTTATAGACTATAAAATTTGTCTTTTTTTTACCTTTTCAAAAATATATGAACTTTTTCTCAGAAACGCGCAAATAAATGACAATTTTCTGAAATTAAATGCATAATTTGATAGTAGGCCATGGATATTGTTCACGACAAGAAACAAAAATAAATGTCAAACTAATATCATCGGTTTTTGGATCGACTTTTGGTTTATAAAGGTGTTTATTTTCGTTCTTTTGGTGTTATTATTTAATTGATATTAATCAATGTCTTCGAATAATGCAGAGTATGGAAATTATGAAAAATATGATATGCTGGTGTGTTTTATACAGAGTAATGAAAATTCTGAAGAAGCTTCGGAATTATATTTCCTAAGGTAAGTAAGCTGTAATGACTATGAAAATCTCTATTATCATTTTAATTCTTTTCTTGTTAGATATCCAGAAAGAAGGCAACCGTTTTTTAAGAGATTTGCTAGTTTAATAGCAAATTTAGTTGAGCACGGATCATTTGTTCACCCGCGTGCTATAATATCCAACAAAGAGGACAGGGAAATAAAAGAGATAGATACTTTGAGATATATAGAAGCAACACCTTTGTCCTTATAGAAAAATTGAGAAGGAAATTGGTGTGCCAAAAACTGACAGCATTGCAGAACTTCGAGAGGCAATTCATTTAGCCTTTCGAAATCTGCGAATGAGAACAAAGGTTCTTTTGAACGCTATTCAAAGAATTACAAAGATGTGCCAATTTTGCATCAGAAAAAATGGTCGTCAATTTGAACATCACCTTCAATTTTTTTTCAATAATGTTATTTATTTGTGTTTTTAATATTGTTACTTTACGCTACAAAACTGTTGACACAAACTCACTGATAGAAAAAAAATCTATAGGTATTTTTTAAGAAAAAGATATCTATATGCAAGGTATCCAATTCTTCGTTAGTAATATGTAACTTTCACTTGTTCATTGTTGTTATCCATGGCCTTCTATAGGCGTCCGAAATTAAGATCGTAGCGCCGGAACGGCTAATATCGGTACTAGAGCATGGGAGATTAGCTGCTTTGTTTACATTGGTTGTAATGGTATTTACGTTCATTTCGTTTTGAGTTTTCGAACGTTTATCGTCGTAATTTGTGTTTTTTGTGGACTTTGTATTTTCCTGTGATATATTGTGTTTGGATTGAGGACAATTTTATCTCTGTTATAACAGTAGATAGATAGATATAACAGTAGATATAAACCTACCTACCTGAAGTTGAAATTTATACTGCGAGAGTGAGTTTTTATCATTCAACATAAATTATCATGATCGAACGATTGAACCTGCATTTAAATATGTATAGGCAATTTCAGTGTTTCCAAAATGAAGTTGAGGATATTGGAATATATGAATTATCTGAGCGGAACTGAGAATTCTAAATGTATAGTTGAAAGGGAAAATGTTTTGAATGCCGGCCATCTGGTTTTGGCTGGTCAAATGGAGGCAAATCATGATTCCATTCAAGTGTATGCATTGTGTTTACAGTCTATTGCTCTCAATTCTGATCCTCATGAATTTAAGGATACTTTGAATATTGATAACTCCTTGTCTGTCAGGAGTATCTCATGCTCCTCTAAAGCTGGAAATAGCGGCAAATGTAAACATATTTCAGCATTTCTAGTCAAATGTGTTAGGTAAGAAGATCTTTATCCTGAACAATGATCATTTGAAACTTCATTTTAATTACTTTTTAGGGAGGATGTTGAATCTTTAGAAAAAATTTCCCCAACTGACATCAAATGTGTTTAGTCCACACAAAAAGCAATCACCAAGGACAAATACAAACCAGTTCCTATAGACGAGATGCCTTGTTTGAAGAATAAAATGAGGAAACCAGTTATAACAGTGGATAAATTGCTCCAATAGCAAGAACGATAAAAATGAACTGCGGTAGCAGGTTAATGATGAGATATCATATATATATATGTATATATATATATATATATATATATATATATATATATATATATATATATATATATTAAAAAATATCAGACATAATAAATACAGAGCTTAATAATTTATTGAAATTATTATTAAAAATGAAATTTTCACAAGATCAAAAAAATAATGTTTATTCAGATAGATTAAGTACTAGTTATGGTCAGTCTTTTTTAAAGGGTTTAAAGCAATCCAATGAATTGCCTGATATTAAAAACTGTGATAATCTTATGAGATTTAAAGGGTATTGTACTGACTATGTTAAACAAACTGTTGGATTATAATTATGAAAATATATAACTATTTTATTTTTTTGTTATGAAATTTAGATACATTTATTTTGTGATACCTGCCAGAATCTAATAATGAAATGATGTTGCTTTCTTCAAAAATTACTTTATCAGAAGCCCTACCTCCATACGGTTTGCTTATGAACGTTATAACACCACCTGGTGATATTCCTATCATAAATTTAACAGTCATGTGATTTATATTGGGAGTAAAACCTGATCCTACAACACAAACACTTGAGAGTCCAAAATAATCCTCACATTTTGAAATTCTGCAAAATACTTGGGCATATTTTTCATTATATCTGTTTGGGTAGGGAAATGTATAAGTGGCTTCAAAACTGATGATAGCATTGGTATTATTTCGGAGATGTAATTTCTACACATCTCTTGAGTTATATTGAAAAGAGCATCCAAGGTTACATAAGTGAGACTAGTCTCAAACACTTTCATAGTCAAATATTTGAAAGTTATTGACACCAGTAAAGCTTCTCAGTTTATCATCTGTGACGAGCAGTTCACATAAAGTCAATACTTTCGGAGTATTGACTTGAACTTCAGCATCTCTAAATTTGGTGCCACCTAGATTGGGTTGAGATCTCATTAATGTGAGCATGGTTTCGGCAGCATTCTTGTCAGCCTGATTTTCTTCAACCATATTTTCACAAAAGGCATTATTTTCATTTGATTCTGCTTCATTCAACGAGTTGTCTATCCTCCCATCTATCTTCTTCACAGAGCTTCTCACTGAAAATCTAAAATCTCTAGATGATGGCGAATATTCAGATTCAGTTATAAGTGGAAGTTTCTTTGTGGGAACAGCATTGGACTTCAAATATCTACGTTTTCGGTTAGCTGAAAATTGCACATCATTAGTTGGTATAATTCTATATGGAAAAATCCACAAACTTACTGCAGGGAAAATAATTATTCTCAATTATTCAACTGTAAAAACCAACTCTCTTATGTTCAGACACTTTTTTTCAATCTTCAAGTTATGAATCCACACCTTTCTTCTGTCCATCATTTCCTTGTTTCCCAACTTTGTTTGGAATGCAACTTTGAATTGTCCAGCTTTCGGAAAGGTATGTAAGCTATATTCGGGTTTTTTTGCCCAAGATGAACAATAGAATACACAACAATAGTGATTCATCTCTTCTGAACGTTTGTAAACGATCCAAAATACAATTAAATCTCAACAACTTCTCATATAAAATACACGTAAACAGATGTAAACAAAGCAATCTATCTCCCATGCTCTAGTAATATTCGACACCGGTAGGGGGCGTATCGCTTATTATGTTTTCCCTATTGATTTATGCATTTAATTTTAGAAAATTGTCATTTATTTGCGCGATTCTGAGAAAAAGTTTATACTATCATATATTTTTGAAAAGGTAAAAAAAAAGACAAATTGTATAGTCTCTTTGTGTAGTCTTATAGAAATAATGTAAATGAAAATGAATTTACCCAAGAATATCATAGAAAATGCAGCAAAAGCTGCGAATAATTCATTGCCGGAGAAATCCAGAGTCGTATACGACAAGGATTATGAAGGATTTAATCAAAGGAAGTTGCTTCATTTCTCCTCGTACAATGAGCGGGCGTTATGATCCATAATGCCCGCTCATTACGCCCTAGGGCATAATGAGTGTATTAATAGCAACCGTATCTAAGGTAAAATCAACAAATAATATACAAGTGGAAAATAAAATATATTGTGGACAGAATTGGCGTCAATTGAATCGTGAAAGTCTGGTCTAAATATTGAAACGTCGTTGATTTTTCATCAAGAAATAA
Source organism: Cynegetis impunctata (assembly GCA_030704885.1). Taxonomy (NCBI): domain Eukaryota; kingdom Metazoa; phylum Arthropoda; class Insecta; order Coleoptera; family Coccinellidae; genus Cynegetis; species Cynegetis impunctata. The sequence goes on along the minus strand of JARQZK010002181.1, from coordinate 1,023,055 downwards.
CAAAGTTTTAAGTTGTATAGTCTGTCCAGTCTAAGTTGGCGTGTACGTCACAGTCATGCGCAAATAACGACGCAAGGCTGCCTACCCAAATAAATAAAATTCGAAATTGTCATAAATTCATATCTGTCGTAAGTAATTTTCTGAAAAAGTAGTTATACGAGTATGGTGATAGTGACCGGATCATCCATTTCGACAAATATTCTTTTCTTAACATATCAAATCGTATGTATCTGTCAAAAAGAATTAACATTCCGAGTAATGAAAATAAGTTGAATGTTTATTAAGTTGTCATTTAATTGAAAAATTTGCAATGTTGTCGGACCCTCTCGACCAACGCAACGCGCCGGTAATCGGCATTTCACGTTTGACAGTCGCCGAGTAACCTAGAAGATTTTGTAATTAAGTTTGATGTATCGATCGATGAATATGGATTCCATATAGATAGACACTTCTGGTAGGGAATAATGGTCAATTTGAATTTACCGCTAAAAATCCCCGCCATGTCAAACATGCAAGATATCTCATTTTGTTGAAAATTAGGTTAGCTATTTAGATTTAAGATTATTTATTACGTCTGGCAACAGTGTTCACGATCGACGTCATATACAATTGGTGACGTACACGCCAACGGTCGCTGGACAGACTATACTATGCAAAACTTCTTGAAATGAAAATTTATATTGCAAACTTCATCGCCTTAACTATATTGAACTCATTTCTTAATTGCAAATCTTTTATGTACGCGAATGAAAAATTATTACAAAATTGAGAAGTTGTGATGAAATTGTAATAATAGAAAGTAATTTCTATTTTCCATCAGGGAATTTCAGAATTGTATCAATATGTTACGTTCATTGAATTACATATGCTTAGTCGAGCCAGTGTTGCCTATTTAGCGACTTTTTCGCTAGATCTAGCGACATTTTGTTTGCTACAGCAGCTTGAATTATGTGTCTAGCGACAAAAAATCTAGCGACTATTCTAACGACTTCTAGAGTTTAAATAAAAAAATAAATAAGTATTTTAACTATCTTCATAAAATATGTAATAGAAATCTATCTCTATATTCGAAACTGCGTTCCGAAATCGTATATCATTCTGTAGTCTAGTCAACAAGTGCTTTTTTGTTCAACTTTTTTCAAAAGTCTCGGAAAAACATGAACGATACGTCATTCGGTTCGGAAAAGGATGTAGATGTTTTTTTTGGAAAAAAAAACACAGTTCCGCTCGCGAAATTTGAAAAAGTTATTAACAATTCACTGAAAGATCAAAAGAGGGGTTTAGTTTTCTGCAACTAATTGAGATTTTTATGTCCCGAAAAAGATTCGAAAAGAGGAGGAATTTTCCTATATATATATATATATATATATATATATATATATATATATATATATATATATATATATATATATATATATATATATATATATATATATATATATATATATATATATATATATATATATATATATATATATATATATATATATATATATATATATATATATATATGTGTGAAGTCTCAACTTCCGAAACTATAGGATAGATATTTATAATTTTCTCAGAGGGGTGAAAAAACCGCCGAAAACGGCTAATCTGGCTTTGGCAAGGCACGCCAATTTGGAACACTTCAACAATAAACATTATTTCACCATATTAAATAGGAAAGTTAATGAATAAAAAAATTCAGGCACTTACTGGATAGTTAATGAAAAATAATTCAGTGGCAAAAAATTTTATCGCGAATTTTCAATTAGTTATGCAATAGTTAATTCATTCATTTCAAAAATAGCTCCAGGAAAGAAAAAAGTTTCAGATTTATAGTTGAACCTTGCTCATACTTTTCCGAGACTGCTGAAAAAAGGTGAACAAAAAAGCACTTGTTGACAAGACTACTGACAATTTAATCGTTTTCCCACTTGCCTTTGAATGAAATAAAATGCTGAAATTGAAAGGATATTTAGTGCCATGAACATAACAAAATCGAAGCTTCGAAATCGAATGAGTCTGAAGTCATTAAACTCAAATACTCTTTAAGAAGAACCAACACTGCCTTGAACGCAACAATCACATCGAAGCATCCTTGTAGACCGCGCGGTAAGCATCCATGTAAAACAAACTGATTTGATTTTCAAAAGCATCGCTGTAAACCTCCTGATGGCATGGCGCTAAACCTCCACCGCGACTTACTCGCTATGTTCCACCTATGTTCGCTCCCATTCAACTCAATGTGTTTGTTTTACATAGGGTTGCCATCCGTCCGGGTTTCCCCGGATTTGTCCTAGTTTAGGGGGCGTCCGGGGGTCGTCCGGACGGGGCTCTCAAAATATGTCCGGGTAAAACCCGGACAAATTTTGTGTCCGGGTGTGTGAAGCTTGAGTGTCAGTGACGGAGATGATTAAATGCAAACCACTTGTGGCCGAATTTTTTCGAAATATCTATATTCTAAACTGCTCAAAATAGCATAATAATATTTTTGTATACCAGCTCACAATGCGAATGTAGAGTGAGTTTTTTCCCTAGGGTCGCAGTTATGGAGGAAGGAGAGAAACTTGCTACGCTTTCTTCTCTGATCAAAATAAAGTCTAATTTGGAAGACTTGAGTTGCTCGGACTTTTACAAATTCATGATGAAAAATAAAGACATTTTGGGAAAAGTCTGAAAAATTCCAAGTTGAATTGAATTAGTAAAAAAAACTTGATCTCGTTAAAATTAAAATTTGATTCTTACTTTTGATTTATAGTTAATAAATAATTCAGACTTTTGGGTACCTAACCTATCTAACCGTAGTAGATGACCTATCCTATAATTTGCTATTACAATGTAGAATCTAGTCTATTTGATTTTTGATCTAACAAAAATTATCGTCATGAGTTGTTTTCTATATAATGATACCAAAAAAAAGAGAAAACTCCAAACTGTGTATAATAGAATTTTATTTGTTTTTTGTTGTTCTGTTTATATGGCAAACAAGCGGTTTAAAGTTTGAATAAATTAAAAAATTAAAATATAAACGATGCTTTATTTTACTAAAAAAAAAATTTTCACGGGGTGTCCGGGTAAAAACAAAATTTCACAGAAATGTCCGGGGTTTTTAAAATTTTTGTCCGGCATCGGCAGTTTAGGTGATGGCAACCCTAGTTTTACATAGATGTCGACATCGACCGCGAGCTACACCTCCATCTCGACTTACTCGTTCTGTTCGTACCCTATTTTAGATTGATTGGGCCGATACATGATGTAAAATAATGAACACATTGAAACAATGGTTAATACTAACAATTTACACATTTATTAAATGAAATAACGCACAATGCACGTTCCGGTGAAACTTCACCTTCTTCAGATACTAAATGCAAACTAAATATGTTTCTCCGTTATATCGAAAACAAGAAATAAATAGATAACAAATTGTGTAGAAAGGGTAAATATACGGATGGTTACAAATAATTAGTAGAAAGGAAAAACCCATTCTAAACTGCGTCAGGTATAGTCTGTCCAGCGACCGTTGGCGTGTACGTCACCAATTGTATATAACGTCGATCGTGAACACTGTTGCCAGACGTAATGAATGATCTTAAATCTAAATAGCTAACCCAATTTTCAACAAAATGAGATATCTTGCATGTTTGACATGGCGGGAATTTTTAGCGGTAAATTCAAATTGACCATTATTCCCTACCAGAAGTGTCTATCTATATGGAATCCATATTCATCGATCGATACATCAAACTTAATTACAAAATCTTCTAGGTTACTCGGCGACTGTCAAACGTGAAATGCCGATTACCGGCGCGTTGCGTTGGTCGAGAGGGTCCGACAACATTGCAAATTTTTCAATTAAATGACAACTTAATAAACATTCAACTTATTTTCATTACTCGGAATGTTAATTCTTTTTGACAGATACATACGATTTGATATGTTAAGAACAGAATATTTGTCGAAATGGATGATCCGGTCACTATCACCATACAACTACTTTTTCAGAAAATTACTTACGACAGATATGAATTTATGACAATTTCGAATTTTATTTATTTGGGTAGGCAGCCTTGCGTCGTTATTTGCGCATGACTGTGACGTACACGCCAACTTAGACTGGACAGTAATTTTGAAAAGATTGAGAAGGGGGCGGTTACAAATGATTAGTAGAATAGGAAGAACCCATTCTAAACTGGTAGTCAGGTAGTTCGGTAATTTTGAAAAGATTGAGAAGGGGGCTTGAAGTATGATCAATTTGGCTATTCGATAGGAGACCCGAATGCTTGTATTCATTTATCTGTAATGATTCTAAAAAATTCAGTTTAATTCCCTTACCATTGTTATTATCAATCATTGTTTTAATAAACATACATTTATTGGAAAATAAATTGTTTGCTCCCTAATTTTCACTTTCAATCTTACTTTCTTATGAAATAACAGCAAATCTGAACGATTGATACATGCATACATTTCTATAATGTATATACACAATATATCTTCATAGTCGGAAAATTTCACTTTATTTAAAAACATTAGGTACATGTTAAATAAAATTTTCAATATAATTAATGAGATTACAAGTAAAAATCACTATAAATATTTCAATTGTAAACGATAATTTGATCACATTTGCGTAATTGCAACATGATGGACTATGAGAGTGAGTGGTACATTGATGATGAGATTATATGCTTAATTTGAGGTTAAATTGGGTATGCAAGTGGAGTCAAAAAAAATGGCATCCCCCCTGGATCCATCCGCCTTTTATATATATATACATATATATATATATATATATATATATATTTATATATATATATTTATATATATATATATTTATATATATTTATTTATTTATATTTATATATATATATATATATATATATATATATATATATATATATATATATATATATATATAAATATATTTTTTTGGTTTGTTTTCGTAGAATAACATATATTAAATGACTAATAAAATTGGACTTAATTTACTCGACGTTTCGGCTCTATTTTTGGAGCCTTTTACAAGAGTTTCATCAAGAGTCTCACTACGGATCGTTTTGTTTTATTTTCTTTGGCTGTGGTAAGTTCCAGCTCGTGTGAACGACTCAGATACAAAACCAATCCAAATGAATATAAATATATATATATATATATATATATATATATATATATATATATATATATATATATATATATATATATATATATATATATATATAACTTTATTATATAATTATTAGCAATAACAGGCTTGGTGAATCTCAAAAAAACTCGATTTTATTAAAAAGTTTACGTTTCGCCACGAAATTCGTGGCTTTTTCAAAACTTTTGAAATATTGACATTTATTGATTTGAAAAAATTTGAATAGTTAAAAAAGACTATTATGTTTTATCAAAATTTTGACGGCTGTGGCCGTTCTCTGTTATTTATTACGTGATATTCAGTCCAATATTAATATTCAAATCTGTTATTATTACTTAGATGGTAAGGGAAACCACATAAACCTTACCCACGTAATGTTCGAAATAGGTTCAAATTATTTTGATTTTGAAAAGTCAAAGAATAGTGTACCTACTATTTATCTTTTTTCAAAATTTTTTTTATTACGGCTGTGGCCGTTTTCAGTTACTAATTACGTGCTATTTAGTCCAATATCAACAGTCAGGTCTGTTGATATTAGATGGAAAGGGAACCACAGAAACCTTTACCCACGTAATGTACAAAATAGGTTTAAAATATTTGATTGTTGGATTTGTCTTTAAAAAAACATTACTTGTAATTTTGGAGATCAATTTTTGTTATTGCTAATAATTATCAAAAAGTTAAAAATAGTTCACAGGCAACAACAATGATATATATATATATATATATATATATATATATATATATATATATATATATATATCTTTCTATATATATATATATATATATATTCATACATATATATTAATATATATATATATATAAATATAAATATATATATATATATATATATATATATATATATATATATATATATATATCAGGGGCGGCTATTCGAAGGCGGCTAAGGAGGCTAAGCCTCCTACTCAATAATATTCCGTGTATCACTAATATATTATATTGAACAGTCAACATTCAGCATATGCATATTAATCAAAATCATATTATTTTATGCACCTTCCTTCCTTTCAACCTACATTATATAATATAATTTATTAATTACGATAGAAGGTATTTACATTTACTGCATTTCATTCATTTCAAGATTTGTAGCAACGCTGCAGAGGCTTAAAAAGGTATATTTTCAACGTTCATTATGCCTGCCACAGAAAAGCAAACAACGGTGCGAATACTGCGAATGAATACTTCATTGCAATAGAAAAGGAAAACAGTCTCACACAATGTCGACCAATCACAACAATAGGTTTTCGGGTAAAATCGAGTGAATTCGTTGGACATGGACCGTTGGACGTTGTCGTTGTAACTAGTCGTGGACGAAAACAACTTCGTCGGTTTTAATTTATTTTATTGGCGTATTGTTTTTAAAATGAGTTCGGTTACTGAAGTTAATTTTAAAAATTTCAATGGTGACTCAGTGGAATATTTGTTATCCCATAACTTTAGCGCAATAAGTTAAAACGATAAAGTTTCAATAAAAACATTGCGACCTACCCCGGAATTAAACAATTCGGTGCAGCGTAGCAGAATCACGGTTTTAATATCAGAAATTATGAGACATCCTTGGCTAACCGGAACACAGGTAAAAAATTAATTATTTTGTTGGCAGTGTTTACTTTTTACTAGGGAAAATGTCTCTGTTTGGCACTGGCATCTATGCAGGAATTATGGTAATTATCGATAATACAACAGACTGCCACGATTTTCTTGAAATTTCGGATTATAGCTTATTTTGGCCTGAAAAAGCCGAATATGAAGATTTTGTCGATGGGTCATCTTTTTTTTTCAAAAACTTGAGCTGACCTGACTTTTTCTAACCTTACTAACCTAACCTCCGAGTTCATAAAAGTATAAAATTCATGAAATAGATGAATTTTATTATCAAAAAGACAATGTTTTTATTATATCTATAAAAAATAGATGTCTATTCCAAAGAATTTATTTAAATTTTGTTTAGGTCTGAATGTATATTTTATTATTTTATTTTGTTGTTATTTTATTAAGTTTTGTTTGACTTGACAAGAATTTTATTTTAATCTATTTTTGGGAGGGGCCTATTTTATTTCTGGCAAGAAAAAAGTCTCACCTCCCCGTTGGTTCTTGCTAGGTAACAATTGATTAATTCCTCGAATAGGTACCTATTTAATATTTTAGGGTGCTTGTTCTACTTTGATTTTCTTTAAATTATAAGGCGGTTGACCTCGAAATCCTAAAAATGTTCGCCTATGTTGTATTTTTTAACACCTCTTGTAGCCTCCTCAAACCAACACCTCACGAGCCGCCTCTGATATATATATATATATATATATATATATATATATATATATATATATATATATATATATATATTATATATATATATATATATATTATATATATATATATATATATACATATATATATATAAGTATATTATATATATATATATAATATATATATATATATATATATATATATATATATATATATATATATATATATACATATATATATATATATATATATATATATATATATATATATATATATATATATATATATATATATATATCAGGGGCGGCTAGTCAAAGGAGGCTAAGGAGGCTAAGCCTCCTCAATAATATTCCGTGTATCACTAATATATTATAGTGAATAGTCAGCATTCAGCATATTCATATCAAAATCATATTATTTTATGCACCTACCTTCCTTTCAACCTACATTATATAATATAATTTATTAATTACGATAGAAGGTATTTACATTTACTGCATTTCATTCATTTCAAGATTTGTGGCAACGCTGCGGAGGCATGGAGGCTCAACGTTCATTATGCCTGCCATAGAAAAGCAAACAACGGTGCAAATACTGGGAATGAATACTTCATTGCAAAAGAAAAGCTAAACACATGTAAATGGCAACACCGATCGAAACCCAGTCTTATACGATGTCGACCAATCACAACTATAGAATTTGGCTGAATTTAGTTGGAAATCGTAGTGTTATCGTATTGTCTAATGGCCGGCGTGTTTACTTATACTATATATAAAATGAGTTTGGTTACTGAAGTTAATTTCAAAAATTTCAATGTTGACTTAGTGGAATATTTGTTACCCCATAACTTTAGTGCACTAAATTATGAGGATAAAGTTTTGATAAAAACAAAAAAAACCTACCCCTGAATTAAACAATTTTGAGCATCGTAACAGAAAACAAAACCGCGGTTTTTAATACACGGAATTATGAGAGACATCCTTGCCTAACCGGATCACAGGTAAAAAATAAATTATTTTTTTGGCAGTGTTTACTTTTTACTAGTGAAAATGTCTCTGTTTGGGGCCGCTTAGGATTTGAGGATTTAATTCTATACCTAGTTGAAAGTGAGGAATTTTTCACCGATAAAGTAACTTTAAATACAGCACGCGGATTAATATCTTACTTACAAGATAAGGAATTTATATATTTTTTAAACATCTTTAAATTAATTTTTGAACAAACAGAAATAGTTTTTCAAATCTCAAACCACAAGTTTTCAAATGTAATTTACTCACGAAATCGGCTCAAGTTTCTTTTGGAAAAAATTTCAGAATTTCGTGCAGAAGTTTATTTTAAAAAACTATTTTCTGTATTTCAAACTACTGATGATACGACTCAATTTAGCTCAAAACGAAAGAAATTCAGTTACGCAGATATGGAGCTTCACTATAAGCAAATATTTTATGAAATTTTGGATACTATTAGGGGTCAAATGGAAATAAGGTTCTCTGATTTGAAAGAACTGCATTTCTTCGACTTACTCAATAAAAATTTGTTAACCGGATTTTCGGCTAATTTTCCAGATAACCTTTTGGAAAATTTATGTCAAAAATACACTTTTTTTGATAAGGTGGCCATAAAAACTGAACTGTGTGTTGTTTATAATGACAATGAAATTTTGGGGCAAAATGAAAATCATGTGAGGACTATTAAATATCTTTTTGATAATGATTTGAATCAAGATTTACCCCAAGTTTATAAACTCTTATGTCTAATTGTTTCTATTCCGGTGACATCGGCTTCCGTAGAGCGCTCGTTTTCCACTCTTAAGAGAATTAAAACTTATTTACGAAATTCAATGAGCCAGGATCGTTTGAAAAATATTAGTTTTTTGTCTATTGAAAAGGAATTGGTAAAACTTTTGGCGAAAGACAAAAAATTTTATGTGGATATTATAGATCATTTTGCTAACGTTGAAGATCGCAGAATCCCGCTAATCTTCAAAAATATATAATAACTTTTTATTTGCTCTCACCAGCTGTTAACAAATTCGTTAAGTAGGTAGGTAGGTACCTATTTTGTGAAAGAAAAAATTTGATGAATAGATGAATTGACTAATTGGCTGAGAAGAGTTTTTGTGAATATTGTAAATAGGAGTTGTAGGTCTCAACGTAGACACTCGAAAGTGAAAACAAATTAATAGCTTAGGGTGCTTGTTTTACTTTGATTTTCTTTAAATTATAAGGCGTTGACCTTGAAATCCTAAAAAATTTCGCCTATGGTGTATTTTTAACACCTCTTGTAGCCTCCTCAAACCAAAACCTCACGAGCCGCCACTGATATATATATATAAAAATATATCTTCCTCGATATATACCTATATATGACCTTGTGACGAAATTGATTCAAAAAATCATCCGAATTGATGAAATAAATAAATTCATCTTTTTCAACCCAAAATTAGTACTTAAATAATTATTATCAAATATTATCTTATATTGATATTATTCAATACTGCAAGCTATTTATTATGATATTTTGATATTTTCTTAGGAAAATTTTCGAGTTGAATGTGAATCATTGATATTTGGTATTTTCTGAATGTAGGTTCCTCTTTTAGCCCTAAATTCGTAAGTTAAAATTTTTAGATAGTGTTCCGTCCTACTACATAATTACCCGCCATTTAACTTATCCTCTGTTTTTATGTTATACAAAAGTTCAGTTGAACTATAGAATTAAGACATGTTTTCATTCAGAAATATAAATACCTATAACTCACCTGTTTTGTTACTGCTAGACATTAACCAATCCTGAATAAGCGCTTTAGACCCCATCGCATTGTAAATCATTTCGTATTTCGCTTCTGCCATAATTAAATTTAGGGGTTTTTTCGATTTCATAATCGCTATAAGTGTGACAAATATGATAACAAGACATCCTCCTAATATGATCATTTCAATATTGTCTGCAGTTTCAGTAATTGGATCTTTTATAAGGTATATGATATCACTCAACATTCGATTAAAAACTACTACTGTCTTCGTCCTCTTCTAAAGAACGAATTGACTTTCACAACTAAATAAGTGAGTCAAACTTTCTCTTCATCGTTAGATTCTTCGCAGAGGGAGATAAAATATGGTTCTTCAAAGAAACATCAAATATTCAGTATTTTAATAGAATAATGAAAGGGCTATCTTCTATTGGCCCAATTGATAAATTTCTTCATTTATAGAATACGATGAGTTTCATAATTATTACGAACTTTTGATAATAACTGTACACTTGTGATCTTGGGAATAACTCGGGGCATTGACCCTCTAATTCAGAAAACACCTGCAATTTTGGTACGATAATCGGCGTTGGTTGATGTATATGACAATTTTGAGAAAAATTATATCATGAAAAATCTGTTTCCTTCATTAGCAACAGGAACTTTGTGTCAAGTGGATTGGCAATACAATATCGTTTTAACATTATAAACCTAACCTAACCTCAAATGGCAAATGATAATGAACTCGTAATTTTCTGGGCATTTATATCTCAATATTGTGCTCATGAAAGGCTGTATTGGAATTAAGTTCCCCTTTTCTACCTGAAGGAATATTGGTTTTTGCACTTTTGGATCAAATCTTAATGCACAGTTAACATATTTAACGTTTATCAGTGTAGTGTTATGTTATGGTTATCATCACTAGTTGATTAGGAAAACTTCAGCGTTGCCAAATTCTCTACTACAATTTCTCTTTTTTAACTAAGAAATAATGAAATCTACCTTGTAATTGAATGATATAAACAGTAAAACACATTATTGTTAATTTGATAAACATGATCAAAAAATTTAAAGATCTGATTTCTTGAAATATGTTATATGCCTAATAGTCAGAGGCGGATTAAGCGTTTAGAGCGCCGTAGGCAAGCATCTCATCGGCGCCCCTATATTAAAAATAAATCGTACTATAGTTTGACCTAAACCGATGTACCGCCCCTAGGAAAACGTGGTGAGATGAGGGATAAGGAAAAAAGAGCATGAGTTTACATAAGATCGATATTGTCAGACAAATCTTACGATTTCGGTTTACAATATTTCAAAGCTTCAAGGTACGACTGGCATGTAAACCCGAAAATTATGAAATTCCCTATATAATAATATCTGGCATATACGACACTGCTCGTATCAATTAAATTATCGAACAGGATGAAAATGAATTAAATCATTTTATCTAATATTTCATTTATATAATTAACTATTCAATATATTATAGTTACTTAATTCGAACTCGATAGTATAGATTGTGACCTATTCCTGGTCGGGCAAATTTGGGAAACGAACGTCGTCGTGAATCGCTGGTGCTTTTATAAATTTTAAGAATTTATTAATACTTGGTAAATGAAAAAAATCAATTTACGAATTATTTAGTTAAACACGGATACAAGTTTAAATTTTCAACAAGATCGGAATTTTTAAGTATACTCAAAGTGAACTTGAAGGCACTCTGGTAACTTAAAGTTAGATATAAATGGAAATAATTGAATTATTTTCAGAAATTATTCAAAGTAAAAAATGAAATTATAATGGTATGTATGTTAAATTAAGCAGCTTTTTACGCTCGTCTTTAAAGTTGCTAATTTTCAATTACTTGAATGACAAACTAAACAAAAATTAAAAATTTCGGCGCCTAAATGTTTGTCTTGCGAAATTGTCAACAATATCTTCATAGCTTAAAGATTGTAATAAGTTTGATTCTATGTTAAGTATTGCTAACGAATTTAATCTGATATCTGTCATTGTTGAGCGAAGATAATTTTTCACTCTCTTTAGACAGGGAAAGCTCCGATCACCACTGCAATTGCTGACTGCCGTCGACACAATTCTTAAAGCTACGTTAACGTTTGGATAAATTGTTTCAAGTTCTTCATTTCTTAAAACCTCTAAAATTGCGTTGGTTGTTCGGAGCTTTTTTCCGTTTCGAGCTACCGTTGTTAAGTAAGAACGCAAGTGGATACATCCATCCACAAAATACTTTTCTAAATCACCGAAATACATTGTTAGTACTATCGTAACTCGACTCAATTGGTCAAGTTGTTTGAAATTGAAAATTTACTGTGAAAAGGCGAAGATATCAGGAATTAGCTATTTGAAAATTTAAAAACGTTATTTGCTACATTTTATTGAATTTATTTTCATCTAAAGGACCAAACAGACAAGATATATATATATATATATATATATATATATATATATATATATATATATATATATATATATATATATATATATATTTATATATATATACAGTACCTGGCACTAGGATTGCAACATAAACGTTGTATACTACCTATAAATATTTTGATATTTCCAATGAATTGAAAGAATACATACTATTCAAAATTTCACACTAATTATTGAAGTACCTACTTATTTTTTGCCAAAGACTCATTATAACTTTGAGGAATCAATTCTTTGGAAACTTATTAACTCATGAGCCGATACCTACTTGATGAAAACTAATATTCATAATGAAACACTATATCACGAAAATTCTGTGCATCTAGTGTCAGAACACTACCCAGAGGCTTGAAATTGAAACTTGAACATTGCTTGTGAACACCGCGTGCAGTAAGCGTTTATTTAATTGATTTTAGTCAGAAACAATTTTTTTATAGTATGAATTGCTTCAAAAACTTAATCGAAATGATTTTTATTGGACGAGATAGGGACTTTGCTGCGCGACCAAAATGAAAAATATGTGAGACTAAAACCGTAAGAAAAACATGTAACGGAAGTGCTATAAGGTTCGTTCCAACCGGCATCAGAAACAGTTTCTTACAGTCAGGATTCTGCGCAGTAACTTATATGCGTTCCAACCAGAATCACGAACGATTAGGAAACGGTCAGTTTTGCGTTCCATCCAAGGTTGCAAACTGTTTAAAAACTATCAGAACGGTTTGCGGATTATCTTCTGACCGTTCATCTGGCGCATGTGTAGAGCTATTATTTTTCAGATGGTGACAATTTTTTTAAGACCTTTTGCTTATTTTTATTCGCCTAACCTATTGTCACATAAAAACTTGCATTATACTCTCTGCATATTTATGTTATGTATTCTTGTTCGGTTAAACTAAAAAAATGGCATATATTTCATAAATAACAAACTTACATTTTATTGTAGGTACTACATTTACTTTTCACATTGCACTAAAATATTAATTGCACTAACACATTAATTGAAAAAAGAATCCTAAAATTAAAGTAAAAAAATATTAAAAAATGAATGTAAGAAAAAAAATCTGAAAGTTGCTTAGTAAAACGTTGCATAAAGTCTTTCGAACAAGTAGCACAGCTTCTATTTTTTAAAAGATCATTTCTTTCTCTCAGAAGTTCATTTCTTTTTTCAAGTACTATTCCATCTCTATTGTATTCTTTTCTATCTCTTCGTGTTAGTTATATTGTAACATTTCTGTTTGTGGTAGGATTTTTTTTTAATGAGAAGCTCTTCCCTGGGGCCTGACCCACTACTTCCAGTAAATTATCAGGTGTTCCAACCATAGATCAGGAAACCAATATTTTACTGACATGCGCGTTGAGAACGATTTGCAAACTGTTGGAAATCTGTTTGTGATTCAAGGTTGGAACAAACCTATAGTCGTATACACAAGCGAATAGTGTATAATACCTTTCTCTTTCTCCCTCTTTCTTTCCGTTCTCTCATCCCTTCTCTATCTGATCCCACTCCGCCTCGCTCTATTGCTTCTATATTATCGGAAGGAACTTCGTGCCTACCTGGTGTCCCATCACACCGTTATCTTTTTTTCTCTCGCATTAGCGGCTGCCTTTTCCATTTATTCATGATGTTCATTCAGACGCCGCTTTTTATTGATAAATACTTGTTTATAATCAATAACACAACAATAGACTAAATACATTATATGAGCTTATTAGAGTGCATACCTAATTTAATGTTTCCAAATGTATGATTTTAAATAATGCAATCGGAGAAAATGTACGATATTGGTTGATGTTTGAAATTAATCTCATCAAACATTCTTGAACAGGGTCCGCAGGTTGCAAGCAATTAACAACTTGTGAACTGAGTAAACGAATGCATAACATTATATTCTCGATTTATGGATTAGTAGGATGATGAAAAGCTGTTAAACAATGTGTAAGATTTGTTATATGATATATTCAACCATTTAACCTCCTTAAATCGAATTTATGTATACATATAATATAATGCGGAGATATGTGTATTGTTATTCATTATTGTGACTAGGTAGTCGTAGACATACAAGATTATTCTGTTTTGCATGCAATGTGTATAATAACATACATGCATAATATATAATGTTTTTATATCTATTCATAATGTTGGAATGTAAGTAGATCATGTATCCACGCTAAGGTGCTATACAATGCTACCTCTGTTCAGGCGCCGATCCAGGACCGACTTTTGGGGGGGAACTTTTATATATATTCAAAAGCCAAGAGGTACTGGTATTTTGGGCAATGGTAAATCGAGTAGCTCCCAATCAATACCATTATGTGGGTCCCGGGCCATTTGGGAGGGGGGTAACGTTCCCCCAGTTCCCCCCTTTGGATCCGCGCCTGCCTCTGTTAAGTTAAAGAACTAGGGTGTAGGGTGAGCGCATCTGCCATGGATACAGTTTTACCTGAGGGATCGAACGCAGAAAAAAGAAACACACGTGTTTCATTCCTCCCTGAAGTATGTGTCAGGGAGGCGGGCAGCTTGAGTTTGGGATCAACTCCTTCAGCCAGATCATGGATACACTTGTATCCATTGTATCCAATTGCTCTTGATGATTTACTACACTTGACTTATAGAGAACAGCCGTGGTTTGGTGATCAACTTGATGTTTTTGTAATTTGCTTTTAAGATAAATGGAAATATTCGTAACTCATATATCCAGCTCCACCTATGATTAATCCTGTACTTCTGAATGCCATATATATATATATATATATATATATATATATATATATATATATATATATATATATATATATATATATATATCTGGGCCCACTCAGAGGAATTCTGGTGCCCGGGGCAAAAGCTGGCTAGGGATTCCTTTTTACCTATGGGTCTGTTTGGGGGGTTGAGCTGTTTTCCTCTTCTCTAATGTATTTTAAGAGAGAATTATCGATATCAATTTTTTGCCTTTAAAAGTGATCACTAAATCATTCACTTAATTATTTACACGATTTACGTTTGACTCATGGTCTTTAACTCTCGGTTTAATAATAATTGCTTGTGCTCAACACTTCTGCCTTCGAACAGACAAGAAGTGTAGCAAAAAAAGGCAGATTTTTTAGAACTCCAGGTCATCCAAACTCCATCTTAAGAATTCCTATTACTTAAATTTTTTGACAAAATGGACGTGGGAAACGGTCTTCCAGAGTTATGCATTACGGCTTGCAAGGGGGTCTCGTTAAAACTAAAAGATATTGATGTCAAGACAATCCTACGTGCCAGATACACGGTGATTTGTTCTGATTTCTCTACAATCTACAGCAGGGGTGCTCAGACTTACAGTGCTGGCGATCTTCCACAAAATATTCAGGTGAAAAGCGATCGACCAACTTAATGTTACTAAATAAAAAACAAATTCATTTTCCCACTTCAGAAACACTGTGTTGTCACGTTCTCACGGGGGCGGTGTTGCCATGCGCCTCGCGATCGACTCTGAAAGTTTCCGCGATCGACCGTTTGAGCACCCCTGATCTACAGTATTCTCTGAATCTAGGTTAGGTGTAATTGAAACATCGAAACTTTTTCCTCCATTTTGTTATTGCCTTCTACAGCGTCTCTGCAACCATACAGATTAGGCACTAAAGACTGAGAAGTGGATGGAAATGGGTCAGTCATCAGATCTGTATTCGGTAGTAAAAAACAGTTAACTGTTTTTTTCCCTCGTCTGCCTGGTCTGACTAACCATTATTTGTTTACTCTTTACTAAGTGTAAAAAACAAAAAAAAATCCAAGGTTTCAAGTTACTTCCTTTCTATGTTCTCTTCCTTCTTCCTACTGCCCTGCCACCCCCTGCTAATAGAAAACTGAAAGCACTGAAAACCTAATAGTCGGGGAGGCCCGAATTGCATATTATATCTTAAATAACGTGAATATTCGTACACCGATCCTATGTTTAACTGCAAAATTAAGGGTGGGGGCCAGAAAAATAATATTAAGTAAATTGATGGTACCTACTACTACGCAACAAAATATTTTTTCTTGTTCTGTATCATTCCTGTTATAAAATAGGTATTCCTAAATTTCAAAATTCGGGGGTCCCTAAACATTGGGGGCCTGGGGCAAAAAAAGTACCCTCCTCTGGGAGGTCCTATATATATATATATATATATATATATATATATATATATATATATATATATATATATATATATATATATATATATATATATATATACATATATATATATATACACAGGGCCCCCGCAAGGGCTACTGGCGCCTGTGTCCAAAAAAGGATTTTGGCGCCCCTTAAGGCAATTTGGATGATTTTTTATTTATTTTTTTGAAGGTAGGTAGGTCGGTAGGTGCTTGGAATAAAGCTCTTGAAAAAGAGACAAAGCAAAAAACTGAACTTCAGAAGACATATTTATTTGTAGACTAAAATATCAAAATGAGACAAACAGAATAACAAAATAAATTAAAATAAATTCTTGCTCACGCCCAATAAAAAGATATTTGGGTAAAAAAAATTAATTATTACCAGTATCCTATAAAGAGTTAATATTGATAGTATAAAGTAAAGTAAGGAGCACTTGCCATTTTATAAATCAAACCGTTGAAATTGCAGTCAGCAGGTATTTAGCACTTAATTTTTTAGAAAAAAAAGTAGTAAACAAAATATTATACAACACACCACTTGACAAATTAGAAATAACTTTAAATGTAAAAATTAATTGGATTACTTGTTTTTGCACTTGTTGCACGGTCCAACCGGTTTAAAAACGCCTCTGGCGATGCATCGCTTTTATAGCGCTCCAGGTATTATTTATGTCCGAACAGGAAAAATCAAGAAACTACCGCCTGATATGTTCTCGCAACTTAGGAATCGGCAGTAACTGGATGATATACTAATAAAATTTCGTGTGTATTTATACCTTATCCTATTTAATTACTTACCTTTTATTTTAAAATTATTTTGTTTTTTTTTTGCAATTTTTGAACCTGGGTTTTGACGCCCCTGAAGGATGGCGCCCGTGTGCATTGCACACTTTGCACATATGGTAGCGGGGGCCCTATATATATATATATATATATATATATATATATATATATATATATATATATATATATATATATATATATATATATATATATATATATATATATATATATATATATATATATATATTGTTTTGTCGGCAACCCACAATGCAGATTTTCTCAATGTGAGTTGCTGAATTATAATCGTCTGATTTTGGGAGAAACACGCGCCCATGTGTAATGAACCCTTTTTTTGTGGTGTAAAACCGGTAAAAAGAACAGTTGTCTTAACAAACTGAATGTGTGCATATCGAGAATTATTGCCCCATTTTCCGCATTCTTGATAGCTCAAAAAGTGAATTTCGCTTATTTTGATAGTTCCGCAAAACTTGTTTAAACGGCAACTAATTGTTAATAACTGATAGAGACAGTGCCTAAGAATTAGTTGACCTCGATTGAAGTATCTAGAATTCGTCCAGTGTATATGGAAAGTGACTGGTCATCTTTGAGGGATCCCTCCAGGCTTGCAACTTCAAGAAAGCCCCCCAACATCATTGGCTGTCGGTAAGACATTTTATATTCAGTCTCTTACTTATCTGAAATCTGTGATTGTGTCTGCTTTCGCAACATCGATAAAAAATACAGTTCATACTTGCTCTACGTATTAAATACGGTAAAACGCCAACATATATATATATATATATATATATATATATATATATAAATATATATATATATATATATATAATTTATATATATATATATATATAATGTATATATGTGTGTAAACATATATGGTATATGTACCTACATAATGTTTTGAACAAAACAACTTGTAAGAATTTTCCAGTTTATTTTCTCATGAACAAATGTTACGATTGAATTATAAAATACATACATATTTTCATTCACTACGACTGTTTATTTCTATGAGGAGTATATTTGCATTTGGAGTTGTATCTGAATGAAAATAGAATTGAAGAGATCAGTAAATGTATTTTCAAAAATAATTTCTCAAGAAAAACTAAAATATTAGGGTAAATTGGGCATACATAAAATTAGTAGAGATGTCTCATCATCTTTCACAACTGAAAACTGATCACTAATGAAGATGAATAAACTGAAAATAGGTACAAAGTGATAAATATTCTTTTAAATAGGTGAACGTTACATGGGTGGCTTATAACAATTAGAAGGGCACATTTAATGTGCATAAATATTCAACACTACGTTATTCTTTAATAAATAAGCAATATAAAAATGAACATAATTACAAGCTCTCAGACCCTCGACAGTAAAAATTTGTTTTTTTATCAAATCTATCTGCAGATAGTTTTGGTAAAAATATTGAACAGTTCTCGTACAAATTTTCTCATACAAAAACTGTTTGCCCATTAAGACCTTTCATTTATTTACAACTTATATTATAGCCCGTATTGTAAAACTGTATATAAGATATTGAATTATAAAAAAAAACATAAATCACATATTGAAATATATTTCGATATTTCATGATGGCGCAGTTAGGCCTCATTTGAATTATTCTCACAATTAAAAATTTCACAGAAAGGAACATATGAATATAAAGCTTCTTATTTAAAAAGATATTTTTTAAATTCAAATACATTGTAACTATAGGAGGATAATTTCATAATAGTTGTACTTCAGTTCGATTATATAACTATTACTCTAGAGATATATATGTTATGTTTTCAACAGATTTGAGCTATTTTGTGGGTTTTGCAAATACTTCAAAAAATCTCTAACTTCATCATCATGTATAAAACAGAACAAAAATTGCATTGGTGAATCTGTTTCTGAAGGTTTGATGGACGAAATTTACATTTGTTGCGTGATGTCATTTTTGAAATTTTCTCCAAAGCTCTATAATATATGACGACAAATATTTGTTACTGATTGAACTAATTAATTTTGAAATCACTATTTTCGTAAGACAGACTATAAGTTTGAATTGAGCAAAGGTGAATTTCCTTCAGTTGGTAAATTATATGAATATCAAATTGAAAATAATGCTGCGATACGAATTAATTGGCCAGCTGAAGAAATGTATTCAATTCACACCTTCAATGTTTTGGCCAATAGATGGAAATGCAATAAATTATCAAAAATAGTGAAAGATAATCCCTCTACAAACTGTGCATGCACTATCATATAGAAAAATACCTAAAGTATACGCCTTTTCCAACATATAAAAATTATCGAATATGGGAGCTTATATCACATAAACATTAGGTTATTATTCGATATTTCTCCATTTTAAGAGGGCATAAAATATACAATTCAAGTATTATAAATAACAATCATTTTGAAAAATATTAGCTTAAACATTCATGGCAGGATGATTGAATCAATGATTAAAATGACGGATTCGTGACACAAAGATAATACATTAATTTGTGAACATTACATACATCAATAAATATTAGAAATACAAGTTCAAGATGAAGTATCAGCAAGATCAAAAATTATTTATGTTTCAATGAGTCGAGAACCTCTTCATCTATCGTTTTGTGCAGTTTTGAATCTCATAAACTACTATAAAAATGGAAATTGCTACTTCAAATCACTTTGAATATATTTTGGGATTTTTAAGAGATGTAATTACTGAGCTGTCCATATCTACATATCTGAAATAGAAGATGGTTACATGTATATATTGAAGAGAACAGAGATTTAATTGAATTTGATGAATGTTGAATAATTATACAGTCTTTCAGCTGTGGAAAATTGTACTACATCAACTGTAAAACTATTGAAAATCCAAAGTTGCAAATTGATTTTTTGAAATTATTAATTCATATAAATCAAGTGATTAAACGAATAAATTTCCAAAAATGTCATTAATGTTTTTCAAATTTGGAACATAACCTAACAATCACTATTGGAATGTTTTTTACTGACTATGCAATCTTCCATGTTTTAGATTAAGTTGGTTGGTTTTTGCAGGGGGCGGTGGGGCATCTTTGGGAACAGCACCTATTATTCTCACTCTTGTTACTTGACGATCATCGCTGAATTGAGGAGGAGGAGCTATAGGTGTTATTGAAATGGAATTGTCCAAGATATTTTCAGATTCGAGAAATTCTGGAGGAGGAGGTAGGCGAAATTCCTTTTTTTTAGCGGCGTCCGAAGAAACTGGAGGTAGTTTGCCAGGGAGACTAGACTGTTTGGCGAAAACTCCTGAAAAAAAGTTAATTATGGTGAAAATTGCATAAAGTTTATTAAACAATGTTGCGTGATTATTGTTGAATATCAAGCATAATATCTGGGCATCTCTCTGTGAATGATTTATTGTTCGTCAACCAATCTGGTTTCCGGCGACATCATTCCTGTGAGATGGCCTGTCAGCTGGTTTGTAGAAATTGGAAGAGAGAGATTGATAAGGGAAACATTGTAATTAGTGTATTTGTGGACTTAAAAAGAGCTTTTGAAACTGTTGATAGGGATAAGTTAATAATTAAATGCGAAAAATATGGTATAAAGGGAAATGTTCTTGCTTGGATTAGAAATTACTTGACAAATAGGTATCAGAAAACTAAAAGCAAGGGTAAATGCTCAGACGAGCTTCCGACTAAATATGGGGTTCCACAGGGTAGTGTTTTGGGAACACTATTGTTTTTAGTATATATTAATGACCTGTATCAATACTTACATAGGCCAAGCTACAGAGACTTTTTCATGTAAAAAGTGTTAGAAGAAAACCAGCTCCGCCATTGTGTGTAAAATAGTTCCACATGATATAGTGATATGTTTTTCACTCGACTTTATTATTTGTCTCTGTTATTAACAATTTTATGCAAAAAATCGCGTTTTTTTAAGTTTTTTGCTTATAAAATTGAAACTATCAGAGTAATCGTGATGATGTCAATAGACTTATTGTAGAAAATGAAAGGACGAAAAAAACGAGAGGTCGGACAACTCGATCAGGCCCTTAGTCTGAGAGAAAATTGGAAAAAACCGTCCAAAATGCAGTTTTTTCAAAAGTTCATAACTCGGTTATTTTTTGAGTTGTAGCGTATATCCTCCGGCCAGTATTAGCTATTGATATGAACTTCATTTGTGCGAAGATCAGGAACTGTCCGATGCATAGTTTTTGATCTGTAGCCATTTGATTATGTTACTATGCAATTTTCCAGCAGACCTGAATGCGACAGGTATGGTCCGATTTCAATTTACTAAAAAGATTTTGAAAGTAGAATTCTCATAGTTCAAAACGTTCATCTTGGTTTTTCATAAAAACGCTGAGAAATATGTTAAAAATAAAGCTGAACATGACGAAAAACGGCCGAGCGCGTAAGAGTAGTTGAAGAACGTAGTTGAAAGAAGAACTTGAATACGCCGATCGAATCAATAGGAAGAACAACTTAATTATTTTTGGATTGAATAATCCAGTAAATAACATCACTGCCAGGTTGGTTTGTGAGAAGCTGCGTCAATTGTTGAAGGTAGATCTGACTGAGGCTGATATCAACGACTGCTATAGGTTGGGAAAACGGGATATTCTCCTATCAAGTTAGAATTGATTTCGAACCTGAAGAAGAATGACATCTTTTCGAAGGCCAAACAATTGAAAGGAACAACCGTCAGCTTATCGAATGATCTGACGGAAAATCAACGCAAGGAATTCAAAATACTAAGAACAAATCTTCTTCAGGCAAGAGCGGACACATCTGTTAAGTCCTATATACGTGGTAACCGCCTCATTATTGGCACAAAGGAATATACGGTCGACGACTTATTGAACTCCCAGCAGGAAAAGAAGACAAGTAGTGCTCCCTCAACACCATCAACCTCTGGAAATTCAAGACAACATCTGCTTTACGAAGAAAATCAGGAAGGTGATGAAGCGGGCTGGGAGACTGTAGGAGATATCGTGGAAACGAAAGGTATAACTATAGCAGCCCCACAAACAGCGGACCCCAATTTTTACGAATCACAGCGAGTTCTGAAAGTTAACAAAGCCTCCAAGAAGAAATCGCCACTAAAAAAGAACTCCAAATCAGGCATGAAACTAAGAATTGGATCGGCGAGATCTTAAGTAAGGTACTTAATTTTGATTGTTTTTCATTTCTTTTTTTTTTCTGTGTTGTTTTGTTAATATCACCTAATTAATTCTATAAATATGAATCCATATATAAGACAGTTTCAAGATGTTAAATATGATACAAAAATAATAGAAGATATCCACACCTTTAGACACGACGGTAAAGAAGGAGAAATTAGAACATTCCAAATGAATGTTAGAAGCATTGCGGAAAATTTCGATAAATTACTAGTCTTACTTGACTGCCTCTCATTGCAGTTCGATATAATTGTGCTATCTGAAACATTCCAAATAAATAATACAGAAATTTTCAACATGAATGGATACCAAACATTCTACAGCAACGGAATATTGAATAAAAATAATGGTATCGTAGTATACACTAGAATATGTTTATATATATATATATATATATATATATATATATATATATATATATATATATATATATATATATATATATATATATATATATATCCTCAGACGTGTGTACACACCTTAAATACCGATCTGTTTGATTATTTGGAAAGAAAACGCCGGGTTAAAACACATGTCAGAGATATGAATATTGACTTGTTAGCAGATGATGAGTATGTTGATGAATATAAGAATATATTGTTTACATTCGGTTTAATGTCTTTTATAAATGAATGCACTAGGTCTGGAGGAAACACTTGTATAGATCATATATTCGTCAAAAAAGTGAACCTCGAAAATCGATTAGAACTTATAAAGGTATATATTTTGCTATATTTAATTACAAATCAGTTCCCAATTATGCTTACCGTAGATTCGAGTACCTAATAAAACCTCAGTAAATAAAAAGACAGAAAGAAAAGTAAAAAAAATATATCAACTATTCGAAATTAAGAGACGATCTGAGTAAAGAAACATGGTAGACTATGTATGAAAAGAAAAATGTTGATAATATGATTCTCTCTTTCATTGAAAAATTACCAAAACACATAGATAACAACATAAATTCCCTGCAGCTTGAAAAAAAAAAGAAATAACCCGCAAAAAATGGATTACTCCCTCTGTAAGCAATTAACAAAAAAAAAATAATTTCAAAAATTTTTACTACCTACTTCATAAAGTGAATATGCAGTGTGAAGAAGAAGAATGGAATTTTATCAGAATATGAACTTTGCGCTGCTTTTATATCTGTGGTTTGCTCTTCATGGAAGAATTTTTGTTTGTTTTTCATTTTTTTGTTAACCTTCATGGAATAATTTTAGGAATTTATATTATTTTAATATCACATACAGGCTATAATATTATACCTCTGTGATGTCATTAGTTTATTCTCTGAAATAAACTTTATTATTATTATTATTATTATAGTGGGGGTAGAGCAGCAGGCAAGGAGAAGTATGACATTCGAAAGCGTCAGCATTTTGAACGTGACAGTAATTTCTAAATGTTGTCAGATAAAAATTGTAAACCCCCACTCTTCAACTACTCTCATGCGCTCGGCCGTTTTTTGTCATGTTCAGCTTTATTTTTAACATATTTCTCAGCGTTTTTATGAAAAACCAAGATGAACGTTTTGAACTATGAGAATTCTACTTTCAAAATCTTTTTAGTAAATTGAAATCGGACCATACCTGTCGCATTCAGGTCTGCTGGAAAATTGCATAGTAACATAATCAAATGGCTACAGATCAAAAACTATGCATCGGACAGCTCCTGATCTTCGCACAAATGAAGTTCATATCAATAGCTAATACTGGCCGGAGTATCTACGCTACAACTCAAAAAATAACCGAGTTATGAACTTTTGAAAAAACTGCATTTTGGACGGTTTTTTCCAATTTTCTCTCAGACTAAGGGCCTGATCGAGTCGTCCGACCTCTCGTTTTTTTCGTCTTTTCATTTTCTACAATAAGTCTATTGACATCATCACGATTACTCTGATAGTTTCAATTTTATAAGCAAAAAACTTAAAAAAACGCGATTTTTTGCATAAAATTGTTAATAACAAAGATATAAATAATAAAGTCGAGTGAAAAACATATCACTATATCATGTGGAACTATTTGACAGACAATGGCGGAGCTGGTTTTCTTCTAACACTTTTTGCACAAAATGCTCACTCTAAATCTCTGTAGCTTGGCCTAACAGGATTCTTTCGCCAGTCTCTTCGCAGATGATACTTTGATTTATGTATCTGGTGAAGATTATCTAGATCTAGTTAACATTATGAACAACGAATTAGATATTTTGAATGAGTGGTTGATGGGGAATAAATTGAAATTAAATTCACAAAAAACAAAATGCATGATACTGGGTAGCAAACAAAATTGTTCTAATTTCAGACAGGGTAACTGGGTCATTAAAATTGATAATAGTATAATTGAATACGTTGATGAAATAAAATATTTAGGAGTTATATTTGATCCTCAGCTCAGATTTTAGAAACATATTGATTTTTTGTGTAAGAAAATAGGAAAAAAAGTAGGATATTTGTCGAGAGTCAGTAAAAATCTTTCACTGTGGTGCAGAAAATTAGTGTACAATGCTACTATCTATCCACATTTCAACTACTGTCTATCTCTTTTGATGTCTTGTTCCAATGAAGATATCTGTAGACTACAGGTTCTTCAGAATAAGGCAATGAGAATATTATTGCGATGTAACAGATATACCTCAATTGACAGTATGTTGAAGTCATTAAAATTTTTAAATATATCACAGCTTATACGTGTGGCGGGTTTACTGTTGATTTATAAAATTGCCAACAATCAAGCTCCATTATATTTTAACAAATGTTTGAATAAAAGTTCTTGGAACATGGATTATAATCTAAGGATTAAGGATAATTATCAGATTGAGAGATTTCATTCAACAGCAATGGAGAAGTCATTGTTTGTTGAAGGTTTAAGGTTATACAATAGCTTACCTTCAAGTATCAAGGCTTCTCCTACTGTGGAATACTCAAGTCAAGGTTAAGAAAAATGTATTTTTAAGTTAGAATTTATTTTCTGTTTCAGTTAATATTTGTACTTGTCTTTTTTCGAAGATTTGTAATGTTGTTTGAATCTATTTGTTATGCAATAGCTTGTTCTGCTAAATAAAGTTGTATTATATTATTATTATCCCTTACTTATGAAATTCATGATAGAGAAACGTTTTTTTCTATGGAAGAAGTATTTATTCCAATTTGGTTTGTTCCTTTATCTTGCGGGTGGCACTTCAAGTTGATGTAACCAATGCTGATTTTTCTGAGATTTTAAATTAAGTAAAGCTGAATTTTGCGAGTGCGTCAAGCGGTATTGAAATTTTTTTTATGTGCACTAGCGTAGCTATATATGTACTGCACTAATGTGTTTGAAATATATTCTTGATGTTGCTTTACGATTATTCATTCATTCATTCATTCAATTTCTATGATTAAGGATTAATATTCATTAAGGTATTCGATAATTTTCAGAACTACCGTTAGTATAGGCAAAAGATATTTAATTTATATATCATTATTGGTGAAACATCCAAGGTTTTGTCTTTTCATGAAGACTTTGGAACGATTTTTAAATTTTGACACAAAATTGATTTCAGGATTTTTCTGAAATTTCGTAGAAATCAGTTTCGGGATTCACTCAGCAAGATGAAATTTATATTCGTCTCAGAATTATGAGAGTCTGAGTTTTTTTTCAAAAATTCAATTATTTGAAATCGTATATAACTTGAATCATCTGTGCAGTGTAGTGTTCACTCAATCGTAAATAGAGAGCAATTAATTTCTTCTTTAAAGGATATAATTGTTATAGGTTCTCTGTAACATTTTGAATTTATAATATTTGTTAAAGCAGAAATTTCAGAACTATTGAAATGTATGAAAGAATCAAGTCGTAAAAAGTACATTTCATACATCTAAATTCAAACATACCTCCAATATGTTTTTTTGAACTGGGTAGGTCGTTTGTCGTACGATCAGGATATTCTGAATTAGTGTTACTGTGACCTTCTTGATCCGAACTAACTCCTGAAGAACTATTATCACCATCTTCTACTCTCGGATCGGATTCGTTTTTCCTTAAGAAATCTTCCGGGTACGACTTTGACGACTTCAATAAGGATCTTCCCTTCTGAATCTCATCTACGGTGAAACTGGGAGGCACTGAACTACTGCCCGAACTACTTCCACTAAAAAAGAATTGAGTGTATTTCAGTATGAACTGCTTGAATTTTTAAGCATTTTATCACTTAGTAACATAGTAGTTCAATGAAATGTAAAGAAGTTTATACCTAAATAAATCAGAACAGTTGTAATTCTTAGAATTTGAAAATTTTACGAATAAAAAAAAATTTCACATAGAGGAAAAAGAAATTTTATTGTAGCTCTATAAATGTTGTTGCTTTGTAAATTCAATTTTTCAAAGTGTGTATGAGCCAATATCTCAAAAGCTGCGCTTTGTAAAATATCTTTTTATAAATAAATTCTTCAATAACTATATCATTTTTTTTCTGTCTTCACTAAAGGACCCCGCACGGGAACCCATATAAAATGGTTCTCGTTGGAATTTCTTAATTTTTTTATATGTTTTTATATCCTTTGTTATCAATAAAATGTGAAGGTTTCGAACAGTTTCTATGTCTAGTTTCGGTTTTATGGATTTTTGAAATGTTGCGATTAAGCCAAATGTGATAATGCTTTAAAAACTTTGTTAGTGTGAAATAATTTTTGTTATTATAACTTTGGGACCAACTGTAGATATTTCACGAATAATATATATTTTTCATTCTTTTTTTAACAATTGCAGATCAGAAATGATTCATTTCCCTTCAGGGCGACTCTAAAATAGTTACAAAGTATGTCAAAAATTAATTTATATAACAGTATTTCTTAAACTTTTATTGGTATTATATTAAACACTTTAGAGAAAATCTAAATATTAAAGACGCTACTTTATTCATCATCCACCTAAATAGAAACCATAAAATTGTATTCTGATCCGACCTACATAGGTAACCAAAACAGCTCAACATGACAGTTACAAAACTAGCGAAAATCGACTAGATTTTTCACCACATACCAGCTAAGAAAAGTATTGGTTGGCTCAGCGTTGCCAACGACAACAATAAATATGGCGATTGTTCATGAAAAAATGTCAACCAAATTGTACCTTTGTTTAGTTCTTAATTCAGTTTAAGCAATTTTTAATCATTAATTATTATTTAGTTCTACTTTTGTATCAAAAAAAATGCCATTTAATAATAATAATAACCGTGTCAACTGTTATGTGTGTAATGTTTTATGTCAAGTAAGATTTACAACAAGATTGGTAAATACTGAAATCAATGAACACAAGAGGCAAATAGCTATTTTAAGAAGAGAAAACTTAAACCACCCTGCCTTGGAGTTTAACAACAATTCTCGAGTTTGTTTGAATTGTTCAAGATCTCAAAAGCAATATTTATGTTCCGGAAATAGTGCGTGTTTGCTCACGACATTTGGACGAAAACGGCCTTTTACTGTCAGAACTACTACCC
The DNA here is from genome assembly GCA_030704885.1 of Cynegetis impunctata. Classification (NCBI taxonomy): domain Eukaryota; kingdom Metazoa; phylum Arthropoda; class Insecta; order Coleoptera; family Coccinellidae; genus Cynegetis; species Cynegetis impunctata. The sequence continues at coordinate 994,860 of JARQZK010002181.1, read as the reverse complement.
GGTTTGCAATTTGTACATCGATCGTATAATCCTAAGGGCACCCAATTACAACAAATCTTACAGCATTTACGACAGAAAATTAATAATCAAAATAAGGGATTTGAAGGTGTTAATGATTTCACTGACGATGATTTTCCCTGTGTTTCTTGCCTTACTAAAGTTCAGTTTGAAGAACTGTATACCTCATGTGTTGAAGATAACGATCATTATGTAAGAGCAGTTTCAAAGAAGGAACTTTTAACTTTTCTGTGTAAAATGCGTCAGGGTATATTTGATGAATTTTTAAAAATAATTTTTAATTATTCAAGCAGACAAGCTGTAAACAATCCAGTTGCTACTACAAGAAGATCGATTATGACTGGCTTTGTCCCGCAAAACCTCAGTCTTCAGGCTATTACTAAAGCGGAATACATTAATAATCACATCACAGAATTTGCTAATGAATTATACAATCCAGAACCAGATATGCGCCGAGCAATATGTTATGTTGATGGTACTTACAGCCACATACAAAGAAGCAGAAACTTTATATTTAGAAGCTTGAGGCAATGATATTCAACCCACAAACACACTCATCTGGTGAAGCCGGTTCTGGTTACAGCTCCAGATGGCTATATCTTAGATATTCACGGGCCATATTTTGCAGATGGCAAACACAATGATGCCTCACTATTGCACGCAGAATTTGAAAGAGATGCCAATAGATTGCAACAATGGCTTCAAGCGGGTGATATTGTGATTTGCGATCGAGGGTACCGCGATTCAGTACCGGTACTAGAAGAGTTGGGAATGTCATGTCTACTCCCAGCTTTTCTGCAACCCGGACAAAACCAGCTGTTAACTGAAGATGTAAACCAATCCCGTCTTGTCACGAAAACAAGATGGTTTATTGAAAGTCGAAATGGACATCTAAAAACTATTTTCAAGTTACTAGAAGGAGTAAGTCCAATGTCCCAATTAACTCATTTAGGAGATTTTTACCGTATTGCTGCGGCTTTAATCAACAAATTCAGGTCAACTATAAACATGCAGAATGCAGATATTGCTTTGGCAAGGAGAATGCGAGAGAAATCCATCAGGGTAAATCGTCTACGAATACGTGTTTCAGAGAATAACTTGGCCCATATTCGTGCAAATTGGACACGTTTGAATTTAAATCATTTTCCGGATTTTCCTAATTTGGATTTGGAATACCTGAGTGAACTTTCATCTGGAGTTTACCAAATTGGATTAGCTTCCTCTTATATTCAGGATAGCTTTGAGGAAGAAGAAGAAAATGTCTTCGAAATTGATCAAAGGATCATAGAACCAGGGCTACCATCATAACTGCTTTATATGTATATTATAATATGAACTAGATACCTTCAGTACTTAGATAACTCCTTATGTTTTCTCAAAAGAGTTTGATATAATACGAATAAAACTTTTAAGAAAATATTTCAAAAAATGTTATGAAATTTAATTTTTGACCAACTCTGTGATTATTTCAGAGCCACCCTGTAGGCACTGATCTGAAATTGTTGGGAAAATGATAAAATATATATATTCTCTGGAAACTGTTCACATAAGTTTTCTCAAAAATATTATAATAAATTAATTGCACATGGAAAAATCATTTTAAACAATTATCGCAATTGGCTTAATCGCAATATTTCAAAAATTGATAAAATCGAAACTAGACATAGAAACTGTTTAAAACTTTCCCATGTTGGTGATAACAAAGGATATAAAAACATATAAAAAAATTAAGAAATTCCAACGAGAACCATTTTATATGGGTTCCCGTGCGGGCTCCTTTTAATAAAATTATTTTTATGAGCAACCATCGTGTGGATATATTTTCCTGGTATCCTTTTGTCTCTTCGCCAGTTGCCGGTAGTGATATGAAAATTGTACTTTGATGAAATCAATGTGGCTACTACTGTGACTGTCTCGTCATTAGGTACATTTGAATAACTTTCACCTCAAGTTTTCTCTGATATCCTTACCGAACTTTCAGTCAACTGAATTTATAGATATTCGTAGTTATCTTAATTCTGGCCATCATGAATAATCAAGTTAAAATTCCATTTCATCATCAATTTTTGTAATTCGAAACAATCTTCCGAATTTAACAACGACACTGTTTACTACATTAATTATTAAAATAATAAACCATAGGTTTGAATTAGTAAGGTATCTTACATTAGTCCACATTTACGCGAGTATAGTTTCTGTTCCAAATACAGCCAAAATACACGATATTTGGCTCGAGTTTAATTTTATCAATTAGAGTTCCTCTATTAATAAAAGTGGTACAAATGTACTGCAAGCTCTTATATTTAGTGATTTTAATCATAGCTTTTATCAACTAGAGTCAGTTTATTACTTATTTTGCTCAACTGCCTTGATTGATAGTTTCGCGGAGCTCTCTAAATAAAGTTTCCTTGATTCTCCTTTTTTTTGTTGAAATTTTCAATTTGTGAGTAGATTTTCTAGAACAAACAAAATTCCAATAATTGAATGACAATTTCAACATATAATAAACTATGCAGACGCTCGTAGAATTTGTTCTCCTAAAGTTAAAATTATTTTTGGTGTATATATTATAGTTTAGATAAATAAACAGTATTGATAGCAAGAACCATATTCAAAGAGAAATGTTAAGGGAATGAAATATGATATTAAGCTCAGTATAAATTTTAACGATCATGACGATTATTGGTACACTTAAAAAAAAAGTTTACATGAAACGAAATAATAACACTTTACTTAGTTTTCAATAATACGGCAATATTTCTTAGTTATATATATATATATATATATATATATATATATATATATATATATATATATATATATATATATATATATATATATATATATATATATAAATTAATCCATGCTATAGAAAACACCAACCTTGTATTACTATTGCCACTATTTTCTACTGGCTGCAATTGAACCGCTGATAATCTAGCTGCTAAGTTACTGTTGTTTTTGTTTTCTTCATCTGTTTCTACTTCTGATTCACTACAACTGTAATCTGGTTCCGGTATAGTCGGCGTATCACCGGGTGATGTAACTCTAACATTAGAAGCTGATAAGCTTGTTGGTATTTTCCTTAACCGGTCTTTCATACCTAAAACAGATTAAGGTTTTTAGATCTATGTATGTAACAATCTAAAATATGAGACATATCATTATTTGCATAATAACATAATCCGGGCGAAGTAGAGTGTCAATCAAGAGCGGACAGGAGGGGGCCTCTGACGATGATTTTATGAGGAGGAGGTCAGCAGGGGAATCCCTGGGAGCTCGTTGCGTGTAAAAACTGGTAGCCCTTGAATACCTTGCCGCGGACACACTCCACCTGTTATCGCAATGTGTGCTTTCCTGGGAATATCTGGGGCCTTTTACAACAGAACACACTTGTCTGTCAGTCAGAGTATTTAAAAGTCGAGGGGTGAACGATACCATTATGAAAGGGATGTTGACGACGAGGACAGCTAAGACACCAGTGGGTAATGAATCCATCTCTGTCAAAGCCACTCGCGGAATACCTCAAGGTGGAGTAATATCTCCCCTTCTATGGATCCTAGTAGTGGATGAACTACTACTCAGATTGGGCTTGGCTTCGAATGCGTAGGCTATTCTGATGACGTAGTCTTAATAGTTAAATTCGAAGAAATCCTATGTGACTTATTATAGGAGGGGCTCTGAATTATTGAGCATTGCTGCTTGTCAGTGGGGCTGAATATTTGCCCAAACAAGACCACAGTAATTCCTTTTACGCGGAAGAAAAATCTTCCAGCCATGCTAGTAAATCAATAATGATGGCGTGTAGAAGTCTATCTGGTAAAATATGGGGTGCAACCTTAAAATACTTCGATGGACGTACGTCATGATCGTGAGACCAATGATGGGACAGTAGTATGGCATGCCGAAGCAGGTACGAGGAAAACACTCGACAAAGTGCAATGATCGGCCTGTGTGTGTATCACGGGAGCTGTAAGAACGTGTTCAACTAGGGCAAAAAAATCACAAATCCCACACCTCTACATCTAATGATCGAAAGGTTAGCCCATGAGCCAATCCTCAGGATATCTAAGGAAGGTACAGGTAGTGAGAGGATTGAAAGTCTGAGAGCCAGGTCCTCTCTAACCAATTACATCTCATCAGCGAACCTTCCTAGTGATGTAATGATTAAGAAAGTACGCATTGAGTAGAACTTCACTACAATGATAAGTAAAAAGGAAGAATAGGAAAGGGAATCCACCACCTAATCTTTCAAAGAAAATGCCATAAAATGATACACAAAAGGTTCAAAATCCACGACAGAAGCGTTGGAGTATATGGGGCGGCACCAAGGGCGCACTGTCGTTAGTCTTCTGTTCGAGCGTCTTTCAGGCAGAAATACTCGCACTTGTAGGAGTGAGGACGTAACCTCCTTGAAGATACTGGAGTTCACTAGAAGGTACTGTGGAATTAGCAGGCGAGCTGCAGACGGCGCAGTAGTGCGAACAGCTCTGATGAGGAGGGGGCACAAATAATAATAATAATTTATAATAACGATAAAGTTTTGAATTGAGTTATATCGTTTAGCATGCAGATGACATAGTTTTATATTGTGAAGTTTGAATACAGAATTTTTCTTGGAATGAAAACCTATGTACCTCTGCACAGAATGAAATTAAACTACTTGATTTTGCAGGAGAACTGTGGGTTTACAAGAGGATGAAGTGATCGAAAGAAGGATACTCACTTGCACTAGAATTTGATCTTGCTGTTTGTATTGGTTGAGCATATGGGTTGTGTTTATTACCCAGAGATTCACTAGGAGGCGTACTTGTATTTGTGGGCTTGAATGTCGTACTGGATCTCATACTTTGAGATTTCCTCACATGAGGTCTCGCTGAATGCGAAGGTAGACTCTTAGATCTATATCCTACTTGCTTCATGTCTTCTGGCGAGGCATAAAGTTTCGCATTAGCAGATGGCTTAAAGCTTGAAACGATGCCTATAATGAAAATAATTCAGTTAAATAATGTGTGGCAAAAGTTTAAAATATTACTTGCCTTCAGTAATAGTTTTATTTCCACAACAGTCATATTCTGTTTTTGAATTTTTATTATCAACTTTGACCATCTGAACTAACGCAGGAGGGGGCGGTGGAGGATGCGTGGGAGGAGAGCTTCTGCTTTGTAATACAGCCAAGTCCTCTTGACTGCGGTGATTTTTTCCGGATGTCATTGCAAGCTCTTGAGAAAGATCTGGAGTACTGTGGAAATCTCTTCTTAGTTCACCATTACCTCTTGTAAAAAGATTGCTGAACCGAACTTTGGAATTCTGTGGGAAGGTAAAATTATTATCATCAAGATACTTACTATATATTGTTTTTATATTCGTTATAATCGAATACTTGAGCTATATCAACTAGTACCGTCATAGACAATCAATCGGATTAATGTGCACGAATGGATTGGGCAGGGAAAGTCTAATTTTCGTTTGTTCTATTACGTGCTATTGAAATAAACTTTTGTCAAAAATTCATTGAATAATCGCAGTGAATTGAAAAATATTTTTTCGCGATACACCGCTCATTATTACAGGACTGCAAAATAACAAAGAAATTTATCGAATGTATAATAGTTGTTAATTTAATGATTGTCTGTGACACCCGAAGATTAAAGTTGCTTTTGAATAACGAATTCGAAGTACACAAGGCCCTGTCACGATAGTTATTGATTCAATTAATTGAACTATATCGCAGCTTATAAGTTGAGCTTTCACTTGAAAACAAATATATATTAGTGTAGCGCCCGGGGGTTTTAGCCTCGGACTTTTGTTACAGTGAATAAATTTATATGATCGAAGTAGAATTTTGTTTCTTATGATATAAATTGCAAAGTTTACCAAAATTTTTTTGTGCTTTAAATTTTTTCATTATTAAAACAAAAAATATAAAAAATTAATACTTGAGCACATAAGTTTCCTTTATATAATATATTTTTTTCATGTATACGTTAGATTTCACCTATATAGACATAGAGGACCATTTTTCAAAGATACCTGAGAGTATTTAGGGCCGTAGCGTAGGGATCTTGAAAAGGTAATAAAACGTGGAGGGGAGAACGGTAGCGGCGGGTGCAATGTACAACTGAACGGAATTTCTCTGGTTAGTTTAGTTATAAACTAGTGAGAGGCTCCGTCGCCTATTGAATAGATCCGTGAAAGATAAAGATCGATGAAAATATAGATTCCCGAACGCCGTTGCTTGCTACGCCACTGTCTGCCCTAAGCCTAAGCCATCTGCTCGCTGTCAATCTCGAGTTCGTGCGGAATCGGATAGATACTACGATCTCGTTGGGCCTCGCCGTGCCGAAACTCCTCGATAGAATTCAACTCGTCCAACTGTCGGTTCGAAAGGCGGTCACGTGAATTCGAGTCAAATTGACGCGAAAATGGTTCTTATGCGTCGGGAACGCTACCGTTTTCGCGAATTCCGGAGAAACGTCAAACTTTAAAGGTTCGATATCGAAAATTGGCGTCGCGGATCGAAGCGAGACGTAGCCTAAGCACTACAGAAAGGACGTGGGCGATCGACGGGGCCCTTCGGGCCCCGCGATACGGAGCCGATCTCCTTATCTCGGCTTCATAAGTTTGCCATAATGCGGCCTTCGGCCGCCTGCATTTTAGGAAGTCCAAAATGGCAAACCAATTATTTATTTAGTATTATATATAACACGTGTTTGGTACATGTTGTGTATATTTACAAGTGAAAATTGTGTAATTTTACAAATAGTAAAATCTGGAGACGATATTTTCCTATCAAACTTATGAATAATAAGAAATAAAATGAAATAAACTATTTAATTATTTTCTACAACAGCTTTCAAACAATGTATAAACCAGGGACTAGTAATATGACTGATGAGTATAGTTGTATAATATTCGAAAAATTAGGTTCATCTTCTAAAATCTATTCAGATTAGGGTAATATTATAAAAATAAGTAGAGGAGTAGCCACGTTGAGAACTGCTTCAATCGAACGACAGGATGGATTGTTACCTCACTTGCAAACTGAATTTGTTAATGCTCATACAAGTTGTGGGCAAAAATATATTAATAAGAAATATATTGAAATGTATTAGAAAAAGCCAAATGAAACTTCATTTTCGCCTCCGAAAAAGTTTCATGAAGGCAACGACTGAAAATACAAGTGTTCTTTTATCATCATTACCCCCACTACTGACTGATTCAGCATTTGAACACCTACAAGGAGTCTACCTAGAAATCCAGATATGGCTAGGAAATTACGTAAATATTGAGAATTGGGGATGGATGCATTTAAATAACATGTTCATCCCAATAACCATGAATGAATTGCCAGCGCCGGATCATCTATTGCGAATGTTATTTTGTAATTGCAGAAAGCAATGTGATGCTGCGAGTGAATTATACTGTAGTGTAGCATGTCTACAGTGCAGCAAAAATGGTCGTTTCAATATTCCACCTATGATTCCCGATTATTATACCTATATAAATATATTAATATATAAATTTGTATGAATTTGCTAAAAAATATCACCAATGGCATCTTTTTACCTAGAACAGGTAACGAACTACGCTAGCCTAAGTGCGCGCTCAATCATTAACTATTTTTAATTAAGATCACAATTTTTTAATAGGTAAACTTTTTATATATATGATTAACTAAACATTCCCATTTTTATTTTTAAATTTAATTCACTATAACTGAAATTCGAGGTTTTCATGTGTTGAGCGCCTCGGGCGCAACACTATATATATATATATATTTATATATATATATATATATATATATATATATATATATATATATCAGGGGCGGCTAGTCAAAGGAGGCTAAGGAGGCTAAGCCTCCTCAATAATATTCCGTGTATCACTAATATATATATTATTGAATAGTCAGCATTCAGCATATTCATATCAATCAAAATCATATTATTTTATGCACCTACCTTCCTTTCAACCTACATTATATAATATAATTTATTAATTAAGATAGAAGGTATTTACATTTACTGCATTTCATTCATTTCAAGATTTGTGGCAACGCTGCGGAAAGATTAGAAAGGTATATTCTCAACGTTCATTATGCCTGCCACAGAAAAGCAAACTCACACCACTCAAAAACAAATACTCCGAATGAATACTTCATTGAAATAGAAAACCAAAACACATGTACATGGCAACACCGATAAAGTCCAGTCTTATAAAATGTCGACCAATCACAACTATAGAATCTCTCTGACATCGAGTAAAGTCGTTGATTGAATCGTAGTATGATCCTAATTCGTACTGTCTGAATAATGGACGCCGGAATCAGCTCGCGTTACGCGTATTGTTTTAAAATCAGTTTGATTACTGAAATTAATTTCAAAAATTTCAATGGTGACTTAGTGGAATATTTGTTATCCCTTAACTTTAGTGCCCTAAGTTATGAGGATAAAGTTTTGATAAAAAAAAAAACCTACCCCTGAATTAAACAATTTGGTGCAGCGTAACAGAAAACAAAACCGCGATTTTAATACATTATGAGAGACATCCTTGCCTAACCGGATCACAGGTAAAAAATAAATTATTTTGTTGGCAGTGTTTACTTTTTACTAGTGAAAATGTCTCTGTTTGGGGCCGCTTAGGATTTGAGGATTTAATTCTATACCTAGTTGAAAGTGAGGAATTTTTCACCGATAAAGTAACTTTAAATACAGCACGCGGATTAATAGCTTACTTACAAGATAAGGAATTTATATATTTTTTAAACATCTTTAAATTAATTTTTGAACAAACAGAAATAGTTTTTCAAATCTTACAGCACAAGTTTTCAGATGTAATTTACTCACGAAATCGGCTCAAGTTTCTTTTGGAAAAAATTTCAGAATTTCGTGCAGAAGTTTATTTTAAAAACCTATTTTCTGTATTTCAAACAACTGATGATACGACTCAATTTAGCCCAAAACGAAAGAAATTCAGTTACGCAGATATGGAGCTTCACTATAAGCAAATATTTTATGAAATTTTGGATACTATTAGGGGTCAAATAGAAATAAGGTTCTCTGATTTGAAAGAACTGCATTTCTTCGACTTACTCAATAAAAATTTGTTTACCGGATTTTCGGCTAATTTTCCAGATAACCTTTTGGAAAATTTATGTCAAAAATACACTTTTTTTGATAAGGTGGCCATAAAAAAGTGAACTGTGTGTTGTTTATAATGACAATGAAATTTTGGGGCAAAATGAAAATCATGTGAGGACTATTAAATATCTTTTTGATAATGATTTGAATCAAGAATTACCCCAAGTTTATAAACTCTTATGTCTAATTGTTTCTATCCCGGTGACATCAGCTTCCGTAGAGCGCTCGTTTTCCACTCTTAATAAGAGAATTAAAACTTATTTACGAAATTCAATGAGCCAGGATCGTTTGAAAAATATTAGTTTGTTGTCTATTGAAAAGGAATTGGTAAAGCTTTTGGCGAAAGACAAAAAATTTTATGAGTATATTATAGATCATTTTGCTAACGTTAAAGATCGCAGAATCCCGCTAATCTTCAAAAATATATAATAACTTTTTATTTGCTCTCACCAGCTGTTAAAAAATTCGTTAAGTAGGTAGGTAGGTACCTTTTATGTGAAAGAAAAAATTTGATGAATAGATGAATTGATTAATTGGCTGAGAAGAATTTTTGTGAATATTGTAAATAGGAGTTGTAGGTCTCAAGGTAGACACTCGAAAGTGTAAACAAATTAATAGCTTAGGGTGCTTGTTTTACTTTGATTTTCTTTAAATTATATTGACCTTGAAATCCTAAAAATTTTCGCCTATGGTGTATTTTTAACACCTCTTGTAGCCTCCTCAAACCAAAACCTCACGAGCCGCCACACAAACAAATTTAAATTCATTGACATAATAACTTGAAGATTTTCAGCAAAAAAAGTAGTTAAATAAAGTTCTTAATAATATTCGTACGTAAGGAAAAGGGTTATCATGATAACTCTCTTATGAACAATATCAAATATTTTCACCTTAGTCTTGTTTCTTTTCATTTCAGCCACACTAGCGTAAACCCTGCTTTTAGCAGGGGAACTAGGATGACTAGTGATGTTTCCGCACTCTTGAAATCTTGAGCTGCTCATTAAAGAGTTTTTGCCATAAACAGCCTCGGTTTTCTGCTTTTCAAACAACTCCTCCAATTCATTCGACGTTATCCTTCCAGAGATTGGCCTCTGTCGAATCGAAGCCGTCTTTGGCTGAATTGTGCCATATTTCGCAATTGGGGTGGCTTGATGAATCGATTCCGCTGAACTAGATTTTGTCAAGTCTTCAGTCTCTTCTCTTTCTCCATCTACTGCAAAAAAAGTATCTCGTTTATGGACTTTCGAAAGTTTCAATTATATGCATGCATACATTCTACACACATCAATTGTATATATTAGATATTTGTATTACTAGGGAGGTAAGAGCCAGATTTCGCGATGGAGGGGAGTGAACATATAATGTAGGAAAATACACTTCACCGTAAGTGCATGTTACAGACAAATATATGTTATACATATGATTTTTCCGCCTACTCACAAAATGAACCTTTTTCTCAAATTTATTTATTGTATAAATAACAAATTTGTCAAGCTTGTTATATGTTATATGATATGTATTAATATTGAATGTACAGTTCTTAGCAGCTCTTATATGGAAGAAGGTAGTGAAGGAAAAGGAGCTTTAGTATTTGAAATATTTTCGCTCAACACATTATTGCAATTGTAGTAACTTGGTTGATTATGATCAAGTTCAAGTTCTTCATTATTTTACATAATTCGATCGTAAATGTTTATTTTTCTTTGAGTAAGATTGTTCTATATGAAGGAATCCAAAACGTCGTCATAATCCAAAACGTTTCATAATTTTAATAAAAATATCTTGGATATTAATGTTGCGTTGAATAACACTGCTTTGAGAAGAATAGATAATGTAGGTTTTTGGGAATTGAAGTAGATGAATGTCTTACGTGGAAAGCACATTGTTTTCTACTCCGAAATCTGAGAGACATCTTGTACTTCGATCAGCTCATGTCTGTTTATTACGCGCAGGCGCACTTAAACGTTTTTTATGGTATTGTTTTCTGGGGCTCATTGTCTGCGGCTTGCGATGTATTATTGTGTCAGAAGAAGATTTTCAGGAGCATGGTTGGCACGCCTTATACTGCTTCATGTAGGCCTTTGTTTAGATCTCTCAAAATTTTAATTTAACTTCACTCTGTATTTTGGAACTGGCTACTTTAATTTATAAAATGCGGAAGCAGCGTTTGAGGCGTGGCGACCGGCACCATTATGATATCCGTGACAGAAACGCTTTTGTATTACCTAATTTTAAGATCAGAATAGGTAGAAGATCTCCGTTATATTTGGGGTTGGAAGTTTTCAATAGATTGGACTGTAGTATTGTAAATGCCCAATCTATTTCCATTTTTAGGGATAAGTTGAAACAGTTTCTGATTGATAAGTGTTACTATACTATAAGTGAATTTTTGTCCTGACTTTTTCCATAATGTACAACGGAAATGAAGTTATACTATTATTATTATTATTATTATTATTATATAACAAGTGGAAAATATTCAATAATTGGAAATAATTGAAATACTTTCAAAGGGAGTTCGTTATATGTGTCACAACAACAAGACATCCGTGTTCAGGTGATCAAATAGAAGAGTTTTCAGAAAAACGATAGACTGAATGTTGCTGTGATACAGTAAATCTTACTACTAATATATTTCTTTACCTAATCCTGCCACCATACTCTTAGCTCTCGCTCTTCCAACACTAAGAGTAGTTTTGGGATCTCTTCTTGGTGGCAAAGGTGCCTGTAAAGATCTATTCATTATACCCTGATTTCCTCCAACTTTTCTAGGCAATGTTGCATATTGCCTACTGATTGGCACTTCCGCTCCTCCTCCAGGTAAAATTGTAGATTTACTCATTGGTATACCTCCTAAAGTTGGCTCTATTGACACTACTGTCATTTGCACAAGGTTGCCAGATTTTCTAATCAGATCTACTACATGTTCATGAGAAGCTGACGAAACATCTTCTCTGTTAATTTCCAATAAGAAATCTCCTTTCTTCAGTCCGGCTATGTCAGCTACACCGCCTGCATCTACATCGTCCAGATATTGAAGCCCAGGACATTTATCTGAAGGTGTCAATTCCATGAGTGGGGATGTCGCCTTAGCTCCTCTGAGAATGAAGCCGAAACCTTTTCGACCTTTATGCAGAACCACGGTTCTTGGTTTAGCATTTGGAATATCTGTGTATCTGAACAAAAGAAAACTTATATAGGTATTCGTTTGGAACAAATTATTAGGCTGCAATTAGACATCGTTCTTGGAATGGCTGAAAATTATAATCATGATTTCTTTAACTTTCATTATTGATTTTCATTCAAATGTCCAAGAAGACGTGTCTGATAGTTCCCGACATAATTAACCGCTAAACATAGGAAAATATTCACAAATTAAATGAATTTTAGCCAGAGAAAAATGTGACATTCACATAGGTCTCCGATACTGAATTTCTATGAAAAACTGATAAGTTAATCCCTAACAATCTGTTAAATCTGTATTCTACTGAAACCAGATAGAGCAGTTTCTGAATTTTTCACTGTACGAGAGTAGAAATTCTCTTCCCTCAGCTGATCAACAAAACATAAAACCACTCTCACATAGCCTGTATAAGAAATTAATTATTACACATATTTGAAAGAAACCTCTATAGCATCATAATGAAATATAGCTTAATAGTTAACGAACAATAACTTTAGATCCTACTTTATTCATCGTTTATAAAGAGTTCAAATATCTGAATTTATCGTACCCATATATAACGTAAATACTAGAAAATTAATTCCATCTGTTTGGATTTAACTCAAGTTTTATATAAAGTCGATTTCAATAAAACAAATATTTGATTTAAGTGAAAACTGTTCAAATTTAGGTACTTAATAATAACTTATAAACGATGAATACCTATGCCAATGGAAAATTCGACGAAATTTTATGGAATTTCCTTCTTAAGCATCTGTCTCTAATACGTACCTACACGATAATATGTATTTGCTGTAATATAGCAAAACCAATATGAAATAAGATAGTTGATAAAACTCGTTTTAGTTTATGAAATGATTTAAAATATTCTTACAGGCATAATCGTAGATATTTGAAAATAATTTATTTCTGTTTGCAGTATACATATATCATTATTTGTTTATGTGGTTATAATGAAAGAGGGATAAAAAAAGCAGGGTGTCAGCAAAATAAAATCCCTTCTACAATACGCCGATAACTACTTCTTCTAATTGACAGATTACAATTATGCATTAAAATTCAGTTAAAAAACGTTTAACATAAAATATTTTCATTTTCCTTCTGAAATTTAATTTAATTTTTGAAGATACCGAACTGAAATATGCTTCCTAGGGTATTGCTTCTACATTTAACATACCTTAATTTAAACAGAAAAGTGCTGTCTCATTTCTTCATAAATCAGTAAGTATTCATCACATACTTTTGTATTCACTTACTTTTTGAGTCTTGGTGTAGTAGCAAAATGCTTCGACGTACTTTCTCTTCTTCCTACAACCCTGGTGTTGCTGGATCGATGATGCAATGTATCTGGAGCTACCATCATTGGAGGTTGAATGTTATGCCTCAGTCGTACTTCTTGAACACAGTGAGCAGGAAATAAACCATTCCTGTTGCCTCCGCTTCTTAGATTCCCCTCTAAATATCCACAGTCAGTAGCACCAGTAACTATAAAACATTAATACACAAAGTAGAATAACATCTGAGATGAGGGAAGGAACACTTTCATTACCTTCGATTATATCTCCTTCTCTTATACTTAGATAACCATCTTCTTTTGAACTATAAGACTCCACACATACAACAGTCGTACCAGGCATAGAAAGACTGCAATTTGTGTCCGAATTTGCTGTTCCTACACCTGAGCTGTCACTGATGATGTCACTAGTATCTCCGAGACTTTTATCTGCAACACCCAGTGCAAGCACTGAGTTATAGTTAATGCATCTTACTTGTGACATGTTCGATATTTTGATATAAATCCTCTATTACCTATACGTTCAGCCTAAGTGTCATCTATTGGTTTCAATCAAAATATATCTATATTCGTGCATTTTACATGACAGAGTCATTCGAAGCATAAGCCAGCTCTAGCCTTCCAGTTTTCTAGGTATAAATTTTAAAAAATGATTTCGCGAGAAGTTTTCAACTGAAAAGCGTGAATAATCTACTTATGTTGGGATTAAGCCATGTGACACAAGATTTAATAGGTACTGGTATTTGCAATACAAAGTTAGGAATATTTCTGACAAATATATTGAAATATATTTGATACATTTTTCAATGGATCTATAACTATCAATCTTTTCGGTATATTTGTAGCTTGTGCAGAATAGGATGACATATGAGTGACATTCTTCTTTACATAGTTATCATGCAAGAAATATCTGATATGTGAAAAAATCATTCAAGTGTTACAATCAGTAGTGTTTCTTCCGTGTATTATTCAGATTTTGCTTAAAATAAATATACTTTGTTTGTTTCAAGTATTTTATTAGTATATTGTTTTATTTTTACTTCTAGGTAACTGCTAATGCAATCACAAAATTGATGATTTCAACTTACAAGTTATGCGTGTATTTTAAATGAACTAAGTATCATTTTTATAATTTCATTGCCCATTAAAAAATTGAGGATAAAAATTATGCGTTCAGTTTCAATCTAAATGTACACATACATTATATTTTAAAATTTTGTATTTGTCTTAAAATCTGCTTGAAATTTAAACAATTATTTCGATAACAAATTTCAACTTTCGTTTGTCTGTGTTTTAGCTTTAATAGAAACGCCAATTGGGGGTAAGCAGAGATAGTCCTCTTCATCTTACCTGTTACGATGCTTGCAGTGTCCGTTTCTCCCATGGGGGCGCTGCCGTCGCTCATACTGGAACTGGCCGAACTGAAGGGGACGGAAGATCTATCACTAGGACAGGGACTTGGGGGTAAGGCTAGGGTACTTAGTGACGGGGCCCGTTGGAGCCATCCAATGGCAGATCTACGCTTCGGGTTATAACTTGGTGGACCTCGGAACGGGACTGAAAGATATTCTGTTGATCTTGAGCTTGCTCATGTGAGAGAGTATACTGGACTGTTTTATTGTTTCTTTCAAGTTTCAAATATCTATCGTTTATTCGAAATGCAACATATGAATGAACTAATAAAATTATTTAAAGTAAAATATAAATTTCCTCATTAATTCAATAATTCATAATTACTAAATTTCTTGAGCTAGTTCTATTATTGCTATTAATAATATATCTCAGCTATCTCAGAAATCTAATAATGCAGCATCCATTTTTTTCAATGGAGGAAAGATATGAACATTTTCACCACTTCTTGAAGAAAAATTGATAAAGAATGAATGTGTGCTCTTTTACTGAATTGGCTTTATTTTTAAATAATAAAGTCTTTTTGAATTTCGACACTATTCAGAAATACAAACATAATATTCAAATAAATCGATATAAATTATCAAATCTACTTTTAATGATGTTTGATATGGCGTTAACAAATTTTTAGAATAAAATATTTTGGTCTATTGAAAACAATTGGATTTTTGAGATGTTACAGAATTTTCAAATAAAAGTGTCAGATATGAACAAATTTTACTTTTACGAAGGTTACTTTTTTAGTACCTCTGACACACTGACTGAACCAACACTTCTTTTTCATAATAGTTAATGCGTAGTAGAGTAGTTTCAAAATTGCATGGCCATCAACATGTGCCAAGGTGTGGCTAAAGCAGCGAAATAATCCCGCTAGCAGATAGCACGACCTGAAAACATTGCTTCTCCTTTTCTCTTATAGGAGATAAGAGATAGTTTTTCTTATCCATAAATACATGTTTAATTGTATGAAAGTTTCATTATCATGGCAAGCAATCAAGTTCTCCTTCTAGGAAATAGATTTTGTCTACCTGATGAAGAGCGCAATTTTGAAGCAATAGGGTTCAAAGTTGGTAATCTAAATAGATGAAAGGCTGGTTCGACTTTAGTAAAACAATTTTAATTGAATAAGTAGATTTTTAAAACTGGATACTGTATGAGAACCTGCTTTTCTAATGAAGCTCGCTGCGATATAGTTTTTAAGCTATTGCATAGCTTTTATCGCGTGCTTTGAGCGTGGCGACCGAATCAAGAAATTCCGTAACGAAAATAAAACCTAACACCCCCACTCCGCCTACCATGTAGCTCGGCCGAGCGTTCGCTTAACGTGTATGTATATGGTACGACTGTACGAAGCTCGCACGGATCGAAACGAGCTGCTCCGAAATCGAACGAATACGTAAGCAGCTATTTGTGAGAAAGTATATAGGTGTATTGGGATCTGACATGTCAGCTGGCGAACTCTGATGGATGAAGTTTTTATTTCCAACGTCAACATATGTAATTGCATGTCAAGTTTTTGATTTCTTACAAAAATAAGGTCGCAAAAGGTGAATAATGGAAAGTGTTAATTTTGCTATCTAGAGAGTGTTGTGGCGTGAAAAATTGTAATTCTAAAGCATATACAAATGCAAGTATTAGCTTTCATCGGTTTCCGAAGCCAAACAAATATTTTGTATTGACAGAAAATCATTTTGGAGAAAAGGAAAAGATTGATTTATTGAAGGTATGGATAATCAATCTGAACAAGAATCACACAACTCCTAGAATGACGGTGTGTTCTTTGCATTTTACAGAATAAAATCACATTCTTCCAGGTAATTAAGCCCTATGATTGAAACTTAGATTAGTTCCCTTTATTAATGAAAATTCCAGATGCTGCAGCCAAAACATTTAAAATTGTTGAATCTGTGTTGCCTGGAAATTTATTGGTATTATTAGAAGATGACAAATTCATGAAATATTAAGTGAAATGATGAAGTAACAAATTTATGTATATGATGCTTATTAGATTGAAGTTCGTTATAAGAAGAATACACACGGAATGAAAAAGTTTTTCTTTGTATATTCATTATTATTGATACATCTTGAGTTGCATTATGGTTGATGGTGTTTTATTATGAAAACCACATTTGATTATATGAAACATTATGATTTCTCATTGAATCCATGTAGGTATACTACTAAATAAATGTTTTTCGTGAAATTTCGAATATATTTTGCCCAAAGTTCTTCAGAAATAATTAATTTGTAGAGTGTGATAAAGAATCATCAATAAAAAGTTTTGGAATATGTTTATTGTTATCTAATTGCCCATCATATCTCGCCGATTATAAATTTCCTGCATGAAAAAGCTCGAATTAATAGTTTCATATAACTTACAACAAATAAAAATAGATAAGCAAAAAGCAGTAAACTTCACGACACCAGGCCTAGAATTCTCTTAATTTTTCCCACATTGTTTTATGAATTTGGATCTTTCCAGCCTACATTTTCGCTGGATTAAATTTTCATCTTCATAAAGCTTCACACTTTCGCTCGAAACTAACATTGTTACAGGAAAAACTCAAAAAACTTTCAAATCTCTCTTATAATATGTGTTGAAAGTTGGTTTTGAGACGCCATGTTTTGATGTTTCACCTAAGCTCCGCCTCCATGTCAGATCCCAATAGGTATCTATCATATCTTTATAATGCCACACTCACCGCATGTGCGACCCGTAAGTATACATGTAGGTATATATGTATACATAGGTGTACCTGAGTACAACAGTGAATATTATTATTATTAATATTAAAACTCCGAATATTGATATAAATATTGTACACATAGCGATGTTAATGTTAGGCGCTCATTTGTTGGAGATATTTATGCGTGCTTATGCAAACGGCCTACACATAGTCATGGTAGCAATTTACATTTCTCCGAATCCAAAATTGGACGAGAGGGTATGATATGTTCTTATTTCAGTAACCATAAACCTATAGTTTCAATAATGAAAATATTTTAAACGATATTAACTTCTCATTTATTCGATGAAACAAAAAAATTTCTTTTCTTATCGATCACCACGCTCAAAAAGTGTAACTTGAATTAATATCGAAGAAAAAACTTGAAATAATATCAAAGAAAAAGAAAAAAAATACTGCATAAATAAAAAATAAATAAATAATTATAATTGCAGTTCATAAAAAATGCTATGCAATAGCTTTACCGTGGCAGTTCCCGAGTGCCACACGTTTTTCGTTAGTTTAAAATGTGTTTATATTAGGTACATACATTCAATTTGTTATAGTATGTATGCACATATATAACTTTGTTATCAAAAATTTCATGCATTTTTTTTAGTTTTTTGCTTATAAAGTGGAAACTATCACATTAATCGTGATGGTGTCCACAGACTAATTGTAGAAAATGAAAAGACGAAGAAAATGAGAGGTCGGACGACTCGATCAGACCACTTAGTTTAAGAGAAAATCGGAAAAAACCAGCCAAAATGCAGTTTTTTCAAAAATTCTTTACTCGGTTATTTTTTGGGTTGTACCGTAGATCCTCCGGCCAGTATTAGTTATACTTATATATATATATATATATATATATATATATATAAGCTTCATTTTTGCGAAGATCAGAAACTGTCCGATGCATAGTTTTTGATCTGTGGCCATTTGATTATGTTACTATGCAATTTTCCAGCAGACCTGAATGCGACAGGTATGGTCCGATTTCAATCTACTAAAAATATTTTGAAAGTTGAATTCTCATAGTTCAAAACGTTCATCTTGTTTTTTCATAAAAACGCTGATAAATATGTTAAAAATAAAGCTGAACATGACAAAAAACGGCCGAGCGCGTGAGAGTAGTTGAAGAGTGGGGGTTTACAATTATTATCTGACAACGTTTAGAAATTACTGTCATGTTCAAAATGCCGACGCTTTCGAATGTCATACTTCTCCTTGCCTGCTGCTCTACCCCCACTCTTCAACTACTCTTACGCGCTCGGCCGTTTTTCGTCATGTTCAGCTTTATTTTTAACATATTTCTCAGCGTTTTTATGGAAAACCAAGATGAACGTTTTGAAATATGAGAATTCTACTTTCAAAATCTTTTTAGTAAATTGAAATCGGACCATACCTGTCGCATTCAGGTCTGCTGGAAAATTGCATAGTAACATAATCAAATGGCCACAGATCAGAAACTATGCATCGTACAGTTCCTGATCTTCGCACAAATGAAGTTTATATTAATAACTAATACTGGCCGGAGGATCTACGGTACAACTCAAAAAATAACCGAGTTAATAATTTTTGAAAAACTGCATTTTGGCTGGTTTTTTCCGATTTTCTCTCAAACTAAGGGTCTGATCGAGTCGTCCGACCTCTCATTTTCTTCGTCTTTTAATTTTCTACAATTAGTCTGTGGACGCCATCACAATTACTGTGATAGTTTCAACTTTATAAGCATAAAACTGAAAAAATACGATTTTCTGCATAAAATTGTTAATAACAAAGTTATAAATAATAAAGTCGAGTGAAAAACATATCACTATATCATATGGAACTATTTTACAAACAATGGCGCAGCTGGTTTTCTTCTAACACTTTTTACACAAAATGCTCCCTACAAATCTCTGTAGCTTAGCCTATATAGCGAACACTTCCTAGTTATATCCGAGTTTGATTGTAGTGTCTGTAGTAGATCTGTTGTGTTTATCTGCGCATTCAAAGCCACTGACCACAAGATTTTGAATCAACTCTACATCAATGCGTTCAGTTTTCCTATGAGTTATTTTTTTTCTTTCGAACTGAGCCTGTCTTGTGAGGGTCGCTATGAACAATTATACTTATCAATCAAAATTGATGCTTCAAGTGTGTGCTATTGATGAGTGGTGGTATTGAAGCGTAACATCGCCTTAGAAGTGGCAGTCACTCATCTGTGTATGCGTTTTATTCTGATGATTTTGAATATTGTGGTTCTTCAAGAATGAGGAGACTTACATCAAATACATACCAACTCATTTGACAAATTGATTGCTTCCTCGAATTTATAAGACTGTTTATTTGGAGTTGTTGAAGAGCAAATGCTTTGAGATAGATGATGTTCATGCAATCAAAACATTCTAATAGTAAGATGATAGACGCCACTTATTTCCATATAATGCAAGGTGTGATAATAAAATACACTTTTTTTTTAATACTTCATTTCCACTATTTAACTATTGTTTTTCTTTAGATGTTCAGAAACTATACCTTAAGTATTTTCCTTATTCAAAATAGCACATTAATAAATGATAATTTTCTTATAATTCACAGCAAACACAAACTTCCTGTGTGAAAAAACTTTTACAAACGTAAAATAATTGTAACAAGAAGAGGAAGTCCATTAATTACTTACTCTCCCTCACCTTCTGGTGAGATTTAGATCATCCCCCTTCCCTTAATCCCACTCAAAATTTTTGAAAATGAGTATTTTTAGTGTAAATCAGTTAATCTACTGAAATTCGAAGAATAAGATTCCGTCCATTTATGTGTGTTCACAAGAGTGACTATTGGGACTAACATGTCCATGTTGTTTTCAGTAAAATCATCTGCTCTTGCAACCTCGGTTGTATTTAGCCACTTTAAACAGTTGTCGCTTGCATACAGAAGCTCAGTAACAGCTGTTCGAAGTGTGATAAGCCGTGAAGGTCGCACTTTGCGCGCTGGTGCAATGTGGATCGCACGCCGGTGCTCTGCAGATCTTATGAGAACTTGATACCGCATGTCCTGCAGCATCTCTTATCTAGATCACTGTCAGCGGAAAAAAATTCGAGATATTTGCCGTGAACTCCACTTAACCCCCAGGTGAATTTCGGTGAGATTCGGCTCGACCCCTCCCTCTAAACGCCTAACGGAAATGATGAACGCCCGCGAATTTGAGCATACATTTTGCTTTGAGTTTTCCAGAATTTAGCGACATACAAGTAATGGAAAATTAATTATATTTTCGTCGAATCTTTAACGGAAACTAAGTGGTGTTAAATGAAAACCGTATTAATTCCTCTGTTCTGCCATTGATGGAAGAGAAAGGATTTTATCTGGGACCATATCATGACCACAAATAGGTACTCTCCAAGCATTTGTCTACTTAGATCACTAGAGGAAAGTAAATACTAGTATTATAGTAATCCATATGACCTTAAATGAGTAGAATTACTGTGGTCGTCATTTTATGTATTTTGCGCATCTATTATATGAAAGCTTCATCTAAGCTTCAATAAAACTTTTAGTACTTCACTGGCGATGGGTACCTTCTGCGAATTCGGCAGAAATCTTCTGAGTTCATTTTCCAAAAACATTAACAGAAATACTCAAGCAATGACATGTGTAGGCAACAGACATAAATTTGAAACTCGAATTCAAAACCTAAATTTCGTTTATAGATCAACACACCTTTAATTATATGGACATTACTAGTTTTGGATTGATTTAATGAATCATGCGCTACATCGCAGTAACAGGATTGCATGCTATGTGATATATCTAATCCTAATATTTCGTAATTCTTATACAGTGCCGGATTAACATTTTTGGGCCCCACAGGCTGAGAAGTGTGGGGGAGGGGTTCCCGTTGAGAGCACAAAAATCCCAAAGTTTCACGGTTCTCTATCATGTGATTTTTATACTTTTTTTTAATTTCAGAGTTTCCTCTACAAATTTCAAAATTTCGGTTTTGGTTGGAGCCTTAATTGGTGGGAGCCTTAATTGGTGGGAGCCTATAGGCTTCAGTCTACTCCAGCCTATTGGTAAGTCCGGCACTGTGTATATATATATATATATATATATATATATATATATATATATATATAAATATATTAGTACGACGAAATATCAGGATTTAATTTTAGTAATGTTATTGGAGAATTTAAATTTTCACAATCAACTTACCAACATCTTGTTGTCTGTAGTTTTCCATTATTTCAGCTAGTTCCATGTTTCCAGCTATAACAGCTACTTGATAGGGGGTTTGGTTTGCGAAATTGAGGGAATTTCTTTCGGCTCCCCTGAATAATAACTGCCGTGCACATGATTCCTGATTGTTTACTCCACAAACATGAAGGGGTGTGTTACCAGAGGCATTCTGAGAATTCATATCGGCACCGTAGAATAAAAGATGCTCCAAATGTTGAAGTTGTCCATTCTTGCAAGCCTTTGAAAGAAATATTAACCAATATTCAATTGTGAAAGTCGAAAATATAGAAGTAGATTCGAAAAATATTAATGAGATAATAGAAAATATGTTTATCATGCCAACACACATAGAAGGAAAACGGATTATTAACAGTTATAATTTAACTGGTGAAGTGAAGTGCTAGGCACTTCGAAACCGGTAACCAGTAATAAAGGAAATGTGAGCTGATTTAAGACCTTCATTTCACCAGTTTTGTTCTGTTTTCTCACACTATGGGTTCCACCACAGTTAATATACTTACATATATATATATATATATATATATATATATATATATATATATATAAATATATATATATACATATATATATATATATATATATATATATATATATATATATATATATATATATATATATATATAATTAAATATATATATATATATATATATATATATATATTAATATATATATATATATATATATACAGGGTTTTTCAATAAGAGGTACCTGATATTGAAAGATTATATTTATAATAGGGTGCCATGATTTGATGACACTGAGTTGATCTGACATTGGCTCTCAGCAAAACCACAACGTGGCGAATTTTAACAAAAGATTTGTCTCTCCACCCATACAAGATACAGTTAACTCAAGAATTAAAGCTAGCCGACCACTTGCAGCGACGTACGTTTGCTAATTGGATATTCCAAAAGCAGGCTGTTGATAATGACTTTTGCAAGAGTATAATGTTCAGCGATGAAGCCCATTTTCATTTAGGTGGGTATGTAAATACACAAAACTTTCGCATTTGGGGCGGTGAAAATCCAAGACGCATTCACGAGAAGCCTTTGCACTCTCAACGTGTGACTGGTGCGCTTTGTGGAATGGGGGCATAATCGGGCCATATTTTTTTGAAAATGAAGACGGTCAAGCGGTTACCGTCAATGGTGATCGTTACCGCGCCATGATAAACGAATTTTTGCGGCCAGCTTTAAGGGACATGGAAGCTAAAAATATGTGGTTTCAACAGGATGGTGCGACATGTCACACCGCCCGAGAAACTATGGTCTTATTGCAGACGAAATTGAGAGGAAGAATCCTATCGCGAAATGGTGATGTTAACTGGCCGCCAAGATCGTGCGACCTAACGCCCCTCGATTACTTTCTGTGGGGCTATGTTAAAAGTAAGGTTTACACGAACCATCCAGGAACCATTCCGGATTCGAAACACGAGGTTCGGAACATAATTCGAGAAATTCCACCACAAATGTGTAGCGACGTAATCTCAAAATTTGCCAAAAGAGTTGTGTCACGTCACAGAAGCCGTGGCGGTCATTTGACAGATATTGTTTTTCATACTTGATTGTAATGAGTTATGTTAAAGATTACTGTAACAATATTAAAATTTCCTAGTTTATTTTGTATTTTATTTACTACCAAAACCCGGTACCTCTTGATCTTGTTGAAAAACCCTATATATATATATATATATATATATATATATATATATATATATATATATATATATATATATATATATATATATATATATATATATATATATATATTATATATATATATATATATATATATATATATATATATATATATATATATATTTTCTCCTCATTTGTTTCGTTTTACATAAATTGTTTGTACGTTGATTTTTAGAGACTAAAGGAATGCACAAAGCTTGTAAACCCGCAAATCTTACATAAAAACTTCCTCATATTTTTCCACCGGTTTGAAAAATATCCGCCACTAAAATGCTAAAATTTCGAAGGTGTCAAAATTTTGACAGAATTTTGGTTAGATCAGAAATCCAAATTTCGAAAATTGTGCTCCAGGAGGTGTAAAACCGTTGACTTTCTATACAGTGCAAAAAAAATACCACTAAAAACATAAAAGATAGAATTTTATACAACATGGGACATTTTTGACCCTGCCCACCTGAAAAATTATTTTTTATTTAAATAATTCATCCCTGCAGTGCTAAATATTCATCTCTGTATTATAACGGTAGATATTGTCTATTTAATTACATATAAAAAAATAGTGCATGCCATCAGGGAGTAAGTATATATTACAGAGGTGAATCTGTCAAATATTAATAATTGGAATACATGATAAAATGTTAATGAGTGTCAAAGTTTTGACTATTGAAACTGACAATTGGTAAATCTACTTATAACAAGAGTATAAATGAAAATAAAATAAATGCATTATTGTACAATCATAAACTGTGGAAATTATCATAAAATATGGTTAATATGTGATTTTATAGGAACTTCTATTGACCTATCTATTTATATTACATTGAAATACAATAACTAACTTTTGTGTGAAAAGATTGTGAATAATCCGGAGAAAAAACGTTCTTTGTGTGAAGAGGTTGAAATAGGTACATTTATAATGAAATGGATATAGCAAAAAAATATAAATATGAACGTAATTGTTCTTTGACGATTTGTGAATACAGAATTTGATTTCCTTGTTCGACATAGTCCATCAACATTTAGGGTTGATAGAAATGTTTGATAAATGGTTCTTTTGTCCTTTCCTTCCTCCATTCGACCAATATTATTATGAAATCGTGTATATAATAAAAAGATTACACAATTCTTTGTTATCCACATCCATGCCATTATGGAAAGAACTCCACACCGTTCTATAAAGTTTGCTATATAAATTCTTCACCCAAAAATTCAATGGTATAGATTCACAAACAACAAAATACACATGGGTGCAGGATTTTTATTGAACAATGATGTAGTGAGGACATATCAACCGAAACTACGACTTGTGAACAGGCGGGGAAATAAATTACCATTCCATGTCTAAAGCATGATGGTTCTTGGCAGCAATTACAAATGATAATATTTCTTCGATATTCCGGATAGTTCCTAGTCCTTGGTCTGCTTTGATGTTTCCAAAAGCCATTAAAACATTCTGATTTGCTTCTTATTGGTTCACTTTGCGATCTAGTCATTCCATTCTAATATGTTTGGCAAAATATTATATTATTTAGAAGTTTCATCATAACATCAAAATTGAAATAACAATTTGTTGACGAATGAATATTGTCTCAGTACATTAATAAAATACATATTTTGTGTGAAAATATTGGAAATAAATGAATTTCTCTTATATTTTCAATGTCATAAAAAAATATAATGAATTGACTAGATTTAACAATAATAAAATTTCCTATAATATATTCCGGAAGTGTAGATATACACATATAATAATAATAATATTCTTTATTGATCCTCAAATCACAAGATATGTATAGGACAAGTCAAGGTTGACATAAATTATACCTAAGAATAGAATATAAAAGATTCTTAAAAATAATTTTGAAATTCTACTAAATCATAAAAGGCTTCCTTAATAAGATTTTGTTTGAGCCTTCTTTTAAACTTTGTTAAGGTAATTTCAGAACGTATTTCCAGAGGTAATAAATTAAAATAATAATCAGGCATACTCTGGTGTTTCCTTATACGATTGGTATGCGAATCTGCTCAATTTTAACTGATTCCGGTTTCTCAATATGATCTCTGCGCTTATATATATATATATATATATATATATATATATAACAGAGAACTTTCAGGATATATATACAGGTGAAAGTCATAATTTTTTGCTTTCTGAAAGTTGGTCTGCAAGATAAATATTCATAACATTATTCCCATAAATTAACAATGTTCGATTCTTCCTCAAAGAGCCTTGAATCTTCTTAATAACGTTAATTGACTGATCGCTTGAAACTTTCAACATTTTCAAAATTCTTAATCAAATGAAGTTTAACACTTTTCTTGATTGATAGTACCTATATTTTTTCCACTAATAGCATTACAGAAAATGTTTTTATGTGGACAAAATATGTTGATGATGTTTTCTGTATTTGGACGGGCACCGATAGACAATTGGATATATTTTCAACATTTATTAACTTATTTCAACAATCAATAAAATTCACTGTAGAGATTGAAAATAAGCATCATTCCATGAATATTATGGACCTACAGATAACTAATGTTGATAACTTCCTTAGTTTTGTCATTTATAGAAAATCTTCTCACATTGATACCATGACACATAAACATAGTGCTAATTCAAATGCCATAAAATTGAGTGCCGTCCATTCATTTACATAGATTCATAACCGTTATCCAGAGATACATTTGAAAAAGGAATCAAAATATTTAAATTGATAGCGACAAATAATGGTTAAGAAGAGTCCATAATTGACAAACCTATGTATCCAAATATTAAGGATTCAAATATTGTTTTCAATTAACTTTGATCCAAATTAAGTCAAAAGATTTGCAATAGGTTGAATACATACAATATAAGAACTATAAGTACGAATAAAAGTAATTGCGATTCCTTATTGGTCAATAATAAGGACAAACAAATCTGGTGTATATAAAATAAAATGTATTGATTGTGATGCTTTTCATATTGGTCAACTGATAACCATTTTATAGATTTAGATAACCCAAAAATACTACATTCATTGAACAAAGAAAAGAGCCTTCTAGAGGCTTCACCAATGACCAAATAGACCTTAGTATTTCTTCACTGATCAAAGCAGTATTATAAATAGATAAATTGTTACATTTTCCACATTAGTTTGTCATCAGCTCTTGATAATGGGTTAATAGCCCGAAACATATGTCGAGTAAATTAACCTTACTTTTCCGTCGACCTCTAAATAAAAGCTTACTTTAACGTACACGAAATTGATCATTAATGACCCATTTTAATGTGCAATTTCTCCTATTTTAATGTATGATTGTCATGGGCAACCAAACACAGAAGTATTCAGCACGGAATAGTTGAATTCTGTGTCTGTACTGTTATTCCACAGAGAAAAGGAATTCATAATTCAAATCGAAAAATTTAACTCTATACAAAATAAAGTAAAAACTGCGGAAAAAATTTTATGCAATAATCGTTCGAAAGTAAATAACACTTCAGCTTCCACCAGTTCCACATATTCCTCATCGGATATTGTAGGTAATGTTAACTATTCAGAATGTCACATGTCTAATATTCCATCTATGAATTTCTCAAATTGTTCCATCGGGAGCATTAAGATAAATATATCGAAATGAACATAGAAATTTATATTGTGTCAAGTGTATCTGTCATGCAAAATAAAAATTTATTTCAATCAAGAATTTATACTCAATTCATGATGAGGTCGACGGAAAAATCTTGTAATAAACTCGTTTAATAATGGAGCGATTAATGGTCTCGAACTATTAACGCGTGAGCGGAGCGAGCGCGTTAAAATATCTCAACCATTAATCGCTGTCATTAATAAACTAGTTTATTAAATAACTATTAATGGAACCAAGAAAAATGTTTATTTCATTTGATTAATAATTTTGATTCATCTCTTCTGTTGTCAAAAACAGATGTTACCTCAGATCTACAAACACTGAAATGAATTACTAATTATAACAGTTTCAAGATGAACAAGTCATAAATGAAAAACGTTCAGCCATTGCATTCCTTCTTTACAATACTAAAGGTATCATCATATATCTGAATTAAGTTCAGGGTGTCTACTCAAGTCAGGATCTAAAATTCCCTGAGAATTCCAGGATATTCCAGGTGATTCTATAATTTTTTCAGATGTATCGCGATACGATTTTCCTCTCGTGGATCACTCTTTTTTCCATCAATGGAAATTAGACACGCGAGTTTAATACATATTTTTACCCAAAGAGATCCTGAAAGAACTTGCGTCATGAGCAAATGCTGTCAGACAATTTTCCTTTACATAAAAATTTACCAGTATTTATCATTATTTCTAGAAATATAATTTACGATTCTTTTGCAATTTAATACTGGTTACCTAATACCTAAAATTCCAGAGAATGCCAGGATATTTCAGGAGAAGAAAAATGCCCTGAGATTTCCTGGATTTCCAGGGTTTTCAAGGATGTAGGCACTCTGTAATTTTTAACCCGAATTCGAAACTAGCTTTCAGACCATAACACGTAAAGTCAAATATTTTTTTTCATGCCAAAAATTAGAAAAATAAATTTTACCAGTTCAAACTTTATAAATTTATTTTGTCAGATTGAAAGGCTTTTTGCACAGATCAAAGCCGTGATACCATATATAAAAAACATTTGAAATCGAAAAACTGACTCTGGTATAGTACTCCATAGCACGAATAGAATCCACAACTGCTCCAAAATTTCAGAAATGCAAATTCTACATATATAAGTACGAAATATTTTCGTGATTCTAATTTTCCAATATTTTCATAATGATAAACTATCATAAAGTGGACAATTCATCCATTCAATACATATTTAATGACTGAACTAACACAAATTTCACTAATAGCACTATACTTAAATGAATCGAAGAAATTAACGAAACGTTGAGTACCAAATGCCCTACTTTCTTCGCGTTCTTCTAAAACGTGAAACTCAGCTGCTGTATTTTGAAAATGGGCAAAATTTGCATAATTTCGAAGATACCTAATTTAACTTTGGTGCGGTTAACTGCATTTCTTTAGTATTTACTGATTTACGAACTGCCTACTATTGACCCATTATTGATGACCTTTGGAAGTATAATTGCGTAATACCGGTAATTTTTAGTTAAATAAAAAAACATATAACTGTTGATATATTTTTTCTGAAGGAGAAAAAGATATTTTGTTATTGAAAAAAAAATCTTTGGAGTTATTGAGGAAGTACATCTCAACACTTGATAAAGATTTAAATGATTATATTATGAAAACAAATTAAAGTGAACTATACATAACACTACACTAAAAACTAGCAATTTAAATAAGTTTTATACAAAAACCCTTAAATCTACATAGATACATTAGATATGCCTTTATAAATAATTTCATGCTACTTATAAAATCAGAACTAGCGTTCTCGATAAACTCAGGATAATTTTGGTTCAAATTCAAATTTCTTCTAAATGATCTAGATCTGAAATGGGTATCAAAAATTCTAAAGCCACATAATATGTGGATATTAGCACTACTAGATATTATCTAGTAGTGCTAATGTATGAGATTCATCTGGATGGAAGATAATTCAACGGGTTTAAAGGTAAATTTATCATTGTCTGTAAAACTCAGATAATACAGGTATTTTTTGCTAGTTAGACTTAATGTTGTATGGATGGCATAGCGAGGTACACTAAGCCATGAAACTAACTACAATAAATTTATCGCGTTTATGTAGCATTTTTGTTGTTAGTAAAAAATAAATGCATAGACATATTATGAAAGGCAAACTTCCAACAATTCTTGAATATAAGTAATTTCAGATCATATTCATCTGGATGATTTCCGGAAGTTCCTGAGCTTATCCGAATATTTTTCCTGTGCTCCGAGTGTACAGATTTCAAATGGATGTTTTTCAGGAGTTTCGTATGAAATCTGGTCATAACTCCCAGCGGAAGTATTCAGCAACGTATGAGATACTCATATGACCAAGTTCCATGTGCCCTGGTAAATTGCGCATAATTTTCCTGAAATGTAGGTTGTTGGACACTACAGGTGACCCAAAAGACGTGATGGACAAGCGCACCAATTTATGTCCATCTAGAGGCCATACCCCATCTAACGATACCCAACAACTCTATGATAAACCATCACTATCCAGGTGCATTTCATCCAAGAAAGGAAAAATATCGTGCGACAAAGGAAAATGGACCATTTGGAAGTCACTGCTGCCCCAGGGTAGGGTCGAATCACCAACTGTGGCTTATTATTAGAAAGGTCTTGCTTATATATCCTATGGTGTTTATTCCATTAGGATTGGTAGCTCCTGGGAGTCACACGGGGCAGATAAGTGTTTTTTTGGGGTTTTCGAACACGAAATTATCGGTAAAAAGTGAAGCACAAAATATATATGAAAGTTTGACTACTAAAACAGACTTTAAATTTATTCAAGAAATCAAGAGAGACAATAAGGTTTCAAGTAATTTATAAACACGTCGAAATTCCATCTGTTTGTAGTTGATTTTCAAGAATTCAATAGGAATTATTTATCTTACCTGGTGTACTTCTTGCCAGCCTTGCAAATCCTGGGCTCCAATTGACGCATGGTCATGCAGTAAAGATTCTGTGAACTGGGGGTCCACGTTGTGAGTAACGGTGAGGTATAGGGGCGTCAATCCCTTGCAGTCTTTATAGTTTGGCGAGGCTCCCAATTCAAGAAGAGTTTTCATAGCCTCTAAGTTCCTGTTTTCAACTGAT
Source organism: Cynegetis impunctata (assembly GCA_030704885.1). Lineage (NCBI taxonomy): Eukaryota > Metazoa > Arthropoda > Insecta > Coleoptera > Coccinellidae > Cynegetis > Cynegetis impunctata. The sequence goes on along the minus strand of JARQZK010002181.1, from coordinate 964,388 downwards.
CTGTGCATAGCTGTTGATCCATCTTTCGTACGGTAATCAAGGAGGGCACCACCGTTCACTAGAGCTATGAGTACTTTAGCAGGTTTCTTGATAGCTGTTGCTATGGTAAGTGGAGTTTCTGGAAAAAAAATGAGTATTAACGGTGAAAAAAATATTTTGGTGCTTCAGTACGACAACAGAACTGAAAAGTAGTGAATAAATGAAGTTTTAAAAAAATTAAAAAACACGCTTTAATAAAAAAGCAAACTGAAAAGTAGAAAATTTTCAATAAACTTAAATTAAGAATAGTGTAATTAACAGAAAAATTTCTTTTATTGTAGAAAAGCTTGGTGTTCTTTTTACGATATTTCCAGAATTACTCTACTTTTACCAATATCTGTCAATCAAATATTATAACAATTGACTCCAAGCACCCAGTGGCGGCGTAAGGCGTGGGCGACATGGGCGACCGGCTACGGCCTCGCGGACCTAGGGGACTCGCGCTGGAGCCGTCTACTATATTTGCACCATTGTCATAGTCTTGGCCACGACATTTTTGAATATCTAAGCCATTTTTTTCTAGCTCTCCTAGTATTGTATTAATTGAATATTCTTCAGTCATCTCAGGGACAGCGAGAAATCCGATAAAGTTTTCTTCTATTGTGTGTATTGATGTATTACAATATCTTAAGATAGCTGACATTTGTTCAATTTTAATACAGTCTCTAGTGTAGACCACTAAAAAAATAATATATTGTCAAATCATTTCATCGATAACTGTTATGCTAATATATATATATATATATATGTATATATATATATATATATATATATATATATAATATATATATATATATATAGATATATATATATATATATATATATATATATATATATAATATATATATATATATATATGTATATATAAATATATAGATATATATATATATATATATATAATATATATATATATATATATATATATATATATATATATATATATATATATATATATATATATATTAGCATAACAGTTATCGATGAAGTGATTTGACAATATATTATTTTTTTAGTAGTCTGCAAGATATTGTAATACATCAATACACACAATAGAAGAAAGCTTTATCGGATTTCTTGCTGTCCCTGAGATGACTGAAGAATATTCAATTAATACAATACTAGGAGAGCTAGAAAAAAATGGCTTAGATATTCAAAACTGTCGTGGCCAAGACTATGACAATGGTGCAAATATAGTAGTCGTAAATAGTGCAGTTGAAACTCGAATATTAAGTATAAATTTTAGGGCATTTTTGATACCATGCGGTTATCATAGCTGGAATCTGCTGTTAGTAGACCTAGCAAATTATTCTGTGGTAGCAAAAATATTTTCTGGTTTTATTGAGAAAATTCATTTTCTATTTTGCTATAAGTTCAGCAAACGCTGAAAATTAATCAAAGGCAAACTGAAGCTCACTATGAAGCCTTTATCAGACACCAGGTGGGAGATCATAACTGGGTCAGTGAAGAATTTATTACTGCAATTTGAAGAAGTTGTTCAAAGCATCGAAAGCTTACAAAATCAAACAGAACAATTAAACACACTTGGTGATTGTGATTCGGTTTTGAATAAAATTAATGAGAAAAGCAGTTATGATCTGCCTGAAGACTTTGAAAATAAAAGTGTAGCCAAAAAAAAGCATGTTTGATTATGAAGACAGCGAGCATAACCTATACAGCCGGTAAAAACAGATTTTTCAATACCATGAAATAAAATGAAAGTCAAATATTGCTGACGAAGAGTGGTGATTATGAAAAATGGCGATAAAAATTTACTGTTCGCTGTCTGTTAATTACATAGATCACCACTTGTTGAAATTATTGCAACAAGAAAGGAATATACAGGGAACAATGAATAGAAAATTAGCTGTCAAAAGTTAGCCGATGAATGTTGGGAAAGAAGAAGAGGGCCTCGCGAAATGTACCTTGCCCACATCAAATTAAGGTCTTGCCCCGCCACTGCAAGCACCCCAAGCTTTTTTATAATAAAAGAAATTTTTCTATTGATCACACTATCCTTAATTCTAATTTATTGAAAATTATGTTCTACTTATTAGTTTACTTCTCTATTAGAGCGTGTTTTGGAGTTTTTTAAACTATTAATTAAGATATTCCAATCAGTTAGTTATTGAGCCTATATTAATATTTACACAACCCAAAGCATATCTTTATCTCAGTTATTTCCCAAACTACATATTCAAGAAACAGAAATTACAAGCGTGAATAAATCTCCGATTCATTTATATTAATATTTGTGTAATCACGAGTTTTAATATATTTTCTTGGAGGATTGGCATACTGTAATAAATTAATGAATGTAGGTACTGTCAATTACCGGAGCGATCGTGAATCAGCGCCATCGAATAGTTACGCTTGAAGAATTGACCTATGATCCCATCGGACTACTTGACTGGAATTCTCACTTACGGCGGGGATTTCAGATAGGCAAATTATATAATCGCCGCTCTAGTTCGATATATATCACTGCGTTTAACGAGAAAACAAGTGCATTAGTCAAATGGCAATTCTTTATTCTGACGTAGGGACGTAGGCAGCAATGAGAAAGTGTAACTAGCTTTTCAGGTCGCTTTCAAATTTCTAATAAGAATACATATTTAAAGAGTTCTACGAATTCATAATTCATTATGTAACATTGTTAACTGAATCCACACAATCAATATTTATGGGCGGAATAAACTGCTAAATCATATTTCTTGCTTTATTCGCATAGAGTCTTAACACCCGTCAAGCATAGAAAAGTGCGATCCGAACTATAATGAAACGAAAATCCCTATCGTACGCTACACTCTAGACCAGCAATACTCATCCTTTTTTTATCGGGACATTCACACCAGCATAGATAAGGGGGGTACAGGGGGACAGTACCCCTCTGGAGCTTTGAAAAACATAATAGCTAAGCCCTTAGAAAGTTAAAACAAAAATATACATTAGTAAAATAATATTTAAACGCCCAAAAATATATTCAGAAATATGAAATAATAATAATTATAAAGCCGCTACTTTTATTTTGAAGTAACTTGTGGCTCGGATTCCACTAGATACGGCAATGAGTAGAACCTTGTGCCTTGTGCCCGATTCCAAATGCCCGATGCTTTTTCGAATTCGAACGAATAATAGGTTTGTGCAATTATTATGTATATTATCTAGTCTACTAGTTGAATTGGCTGATGAACAGAATATTTGTTTACCTATTTATTTTTACCTATAATGTATAGAAACAACGTATTTGTAAAATGTTTTTGTAGATAAAATTTGTTATTTTTTAAAATTAGATTATTATCTGATTTGTATTTGCTATTATTGACATACTGATATACATATACATGTGATATACTGAACAAGGCAAATATAATAAATTATTTCAATACTACAATCTAGAAGCCCAATCATTTTAAATATTAGATTATATATATATATATATATATATATATATATATATATATATATATATATATATATATATATATATATATATATATATATATATATATATATATATATATATATATATATATATATATATATATATATATAATATATATATATATATATATATATATATATATATATATATAAAACACTTAAGAAGCTGAACGTGGTACAAAACTATATGTTAAAAATTATCTACAACAAAAAACGAGACTATCCCTCTAAACTTCTGTACACAAAGGAAGTTTTCAATATTCGTTCTCTATACATTTTGAATGTTTGTATGCATATTTTTAAAAGAGACAACTTAAAAATGTTTGTTGATAATAAGTATAATACACGAAGTATCACAAATATGCATATACAAGTACCTAATAACCATAAAAATATAAACAAACGATTCATTACCTACCTGGGACCTAAATTTTATAATATTATACCACTGGAGATAAGACTAAAAAATCACATAAGAAAATTTGGTGTTGCCTGCAGAGAGTATATTAATGACAATTACTCAAAATTTGTCAATTTGTTGGATTAGTATAGAAGCATGCCTGAAATGTTGCACGTACGAGCTCGTTTGCACCTGCGATGCGTGCATCGAGCGTTGATTGTGCTAAGATTTTCTTTTCTTGTCTTCACATTTCTCTTTTTTTTTTTCATTTTTCAGTTCTCTTATTATTCATTTATTTTTTTTTTCATCCTGCATGTTATTTGCGTTAATTTTACTTTAGACTGTAAGCACATACAAGTATTAAATTACTTATTTGCAATAAAAATTTGTATGAAATATATAAAACAGCGGTATGTAATATCTATGTTATGACGTGTATCTTTGGTAAATATATTATTATAATATCTATATATATATATAATTATTTATATATATATTATATATACATATATATATATATATATATATATATATATATATAAATATATATATATATATATATATATATATATATATATATATATATATATATATATATAATGAAGTAAACTAGGACAATTATTTAAAACTAATCAAACAAACCTCCTAGCGGAGCTGGTTATACGAGTTCACGAAACATCGAAATACTTCCATATACCTTGGAAGGTGTATGTTAGAAACATTAAGTTGTTTATCACAATCAACGGAAATGATAGACAGTCTGTTTCATCCTTATTTGGAGCTCATCAGTATCATTCACCCATCGAAAGTGATAACCCACCAAATATTTCAAACGGTCTTATATTTTCCTTCTAGTAACTCAATGGCATATAAATATGACACAGCGCCACCAGTCGGAAACAAATGAACCACATCTTACAGATAGATGAAAACATTTCGGCAACGAGAAATGTTGCCGAAATATAAGACCGTTTGAAATATTTGGTTGGTTATCACTTTCGATGGATGGATGATACTGATTAGCCCCAAATAAGGGCGAAACAGACTGTCTATCATTTCTGTTGATTCAGTTGATTGTGATAAACAACTTAATGTTTCTAACATACACCGTCCAAGGTATATGGAAGTATTTCGATCTTTCTTGAACTCGCATAACCAGCTCCGCTAGGAGGTTTGTTTGATTAGTTTTTAATAAACGTCCTAGTTTACTTCATTTTATTGCCACGAACGTGTACCGATAATACGAAGAATTCTGTTTTATATATATATATATATATATATATATATATATATATATATATATATATATATGTATATATATGTATATATATATATATATATATATATATATATATATATATATATATATATATATATATATACAATAAGGATAATAATATTTGGGTATAGCAGCAAGCAAAACGTGTACTCTTATAACACTATATTTCCGATATTTCGACAATGATTATTGTCATCTTCAGGGAAGCTACAAAATAAGCACAAAAGAAAATCAATAAATGCTCCATAACGGCCAACAGCAAAAATACTCACTGTGTCTTTGAGAATGATTGCAAAAGGTGTAAAGATCGAGATACAGCATTATTGATTTCCACAAAACATTATTGATCGAGAACACAGGCGTGATGATCATCAACTGACATTACAAGTTAAAAAGTTAAAATGGTCATAATAAATTAAAATGAAACATAGTTAATTTTGAGGAAATTAAACATTATTGAGTTTAAGTTAAGTTAAAGACTAAAATAATATAATTATCTACTTCGTCATTTCATATTGACTGAAAAAGAGACGCGACCAGCCATCTTGATCAAGAAAGTAGACATAGACAACATCAAAACAAAAAACTCCAATGTGAAAATATGATAATTTAGGACCACAGATTGGTCACTGCTAACAAATAAAATAGCCAGAAGTATAAAAGACTCAGAGAAAGAAAGGCAACCTTTCTCTCACTCGACATTTCTTAAATGGATGTTTTTATCTAACTCTAACAAAAAGGAATAAATTTCACTAAGATGATTTAAATCAGTTTTTTTATTTAAGCAATTTTCTGATTGTGAAATGTAACCCATCTCCATAAACAGTCTCTTAACAGAATTTCTCTCTCTTGTCAATATTTTGGTGTCATTGAAATTCATAGTATGTCCTGTAATATTAACATGTTCACTCAAAGCACATCTTTCAGGATGGCACCTACAGTCACTCTTATGTGAGGTAATTCTATCCTTGAGGGCTCTTGACGTCTGACCTACATATAATCTATCACAATTGGAGCATGGGATGCTGTAAATTATATGAGATTGTGAAGTTAAGGGTGTTTTATCCTTTACTTTGGTGAAAATGGAACTTATTGTTAAGACGGTTTTATTGGCAATTTTAATGTGACAAAGAGACCTGAAAATTCGTGACAACCTTTGGGAAACATCAGTGATATAAGGAAGTGAGGTGAAGAAAAATTGAGTTTGGGTCGAATCAGCTGCTTCATTGGTAGCTGCTGCAACCTGTGAGACACTTCTGTTATTAATTGTATCTTGTATTGACATGGTCGACGTACCAAAAAGGATCTTTTTTAATAGAGCAGGAGGATAAGAGTTATCTATAAACAAATCATATAAAAATTTTAAATTCTTCTGTGAGAGAAAGGTTGCCTTTCTTTCTCTGAGTCTTTTATACTTCTGGCTATTTTATTTGTTAGCAGTGACCAATCTGTGGTCCTAAATTATCATATTTTCACATTGGAGTTTTTTGTTTTGATGTTGTCTATGTCTACTTTCTTGATCAAGATGGCTGGTCGCGTCTCTTTTTCAGTCAATATGAAATGACGAAGTAGATAATTATATTATTTTAGTCTTTAACTTAACTTAAACTCAATAATGTTTAATTTCCTCAAAATTAACTATGTTTCATTTTAATTTATTATGACCATTTTAACTTTTTAACTTGTAATGTCAGTTGATGATCATCACGCCTGTGTTCTCGATCAATAATGTTTTGTGGAAATCAATAATGCTGTATCTCGATCTTTACACCTTTTGCAATCATTCTCAAAGACACAGTGAGTATTTTTGCTGTTGGCCGTTATGGAGCATTTATTGATTTTCTTTTGTGCTTATTTTGTAGCTTCCCTGAAGATGACAATAATCATTGTCGAAATATCGGAAATATAGTGTTATAAGAGTACACGTTTTGCTTGCTGCTATACCCAAATATTATTATCCTTATTGCATCCTAACTAGTCAGCAAAGACTACCCTTCTTCTATATATATATATATATATATATATATATATATATATATATATATATATATATATATATATATATATATATATATATATATATATATATATATATATATATATATATATATATATATATATATATATATATATATATATATATATATATATATATATATATTTGTATATATGTCTCGTACTTTTTTTATTGTTGGTTAATATATCATGAAACGACTAGTTTCGAATTTAAAGCGATTTTTGTTAGTTTGCAGTTATTCTGTAATATATACTTAGATAATTCAAAGGTATTAATTGCATTCTCACCTCCTGAATCTTGGCAATGAAAGTTGGGATCAAGGCCTTTGGAGCACATTTTCGTTATTTTCTCTACTTGGCCATTTTGCACGTATTCCAGAAACCTCCTCAGATTCGTTCGAGTATGAATACTTTTGAGCTGTTTTTCGTCCATTGTCAACATCTTGTACACCCGCCTTTTGTACTTCAACTGGAAAATAAATAAAGTGAAAAAATGAATGACAATTGAAAATATTGAAAATCAAAAATTAGCATCTTATCATCATTCTGGCAACAGCAGTCGACTGACTCAATGTTAAGCAATTAGAATTATGAAACTTATGAACTGATTTTTTAAATATAATTAAATGACGAAGGAAGGAACTTCGATTTCATTATTTCGAATATGATTAATTGAAAACATAAACCAGATTTGAAAGATATTATATAATCTTCAATAAAAATACTCACTAAAAACAATGGAATTGAACATGGAATTAAGGGGGCCGATACTTTTATTTATAACAATGGAATTGAAGTGGATTAGAAGATAAATCTATTCTAATTTTATCTTATCTATTATTATCTTGAATTAAGTAGTTCAAGAGCATTTACAGGGAGTATAGATACTGGTGAAGGAATATTATATTTTCATGTTATTCAACTGCATAACACTTCAGTTGATCAGATTAGTTTCACATGATTATTGGGATATTAAAAAAACATTAAGATTGATTCGAAATTTATAAAAATTTCTCCTTATTTCAATCAAATTTGGCGGGTTTTTGAGAAGATCTCATGAGCAACTAATTTGCTATATAATTTTCCTGTCTTACAGTTGAATCAGAGTATTTTGGATTGATTGGGTCGATACATGGTGTAAACTAATGAACATATTAAAACAATGGTTAATAATAACAAGTAATGGCAAACTGCCCTTTAGCATCTGAAGAAGGTGAAGTTCCACCGAAACGTGCGTCATGCGTTATTTCCTTTAATAAATGTGTAAATTGTTATTATTAACCATTGTTTTAATATAAATGAGAGCAGATAGAAATTCTCAAGCAAATTAATTTTATTAGGTTGAATTCTGAATCAACAAAAATAAGTAAATTTCAGTTTCCTGTAAAATGATCATTAAGTCGATCATCAATAACCTAGACCTAGACCTAGACCCCTAGAAACTACGGCCCGCGGGCCAAATCAGTCCAATCAATCCGGCCCGCGATTAATCCGGCTTAAGCATATTAATAACTGACAAATAACACAGGTCTGCGATGAAAAAATTGTTTCAAAACATGTTTGTGATTTTAATTGTATTTTTTGCGCTGAGTACAGAAAAAATACTGGAGAAATTCCATCACCCTCTGTTTACCCACAAATCACACATTAAACAATTCTTTTCAGGTTTCTATATAACACGAAAAGAACTGTGATCTTTGTGAAATAAATTTATATAAATTTTCAATTATAACGTTACATATTATAAGCTACGTACGTTATTTTACTAATGTAATAAATCTAAATTTAGGTTGGAAACATGAGACAGCCTTTTTTTGTTGAAGAAACTGTACAGTAAAACTGGAAAAATCGGGTTCATACTAGATTTGCTGCCACTATTCTGTCTTCGTTAGTACCCTTTCCTCTCTACACTACGTAAAAGAAGAATGGCCAGTAATAAGTACTTTGGTCCTTGGATTTAAAAATGTTGAGAAAAGTAGGTTAGTAGGCCCTAAAAAAAATTTGCTACTGCCACTTCACTTCAAGTTAGGACTAATGAAGCAATTCGTCAAAGCATTTTCCAAAGAAGGAGAGTGTTTCAGATATCTCTGTGAGCAGTTTCCCGGTCTTTCTGAGGCAAAACTTAAAGAAGGGGTATTTGTTGAAGACGAGTTGAAAATGGAAGACCAGGAGAAGAAAGCACGGAAGTCTTTCAAACAAGTGGTAACTGGTTTCCTAGGAAATAAAAAAGAGCCAAACTACAACAATATTAATGCCAATCTGCTAAATAACTACAAACTTTTGGGCTGCAACATGAGTGTTAAAGTTCATTTCCTACATTCTTATCTGGACTATTTTCCGGAAAATCTTGGAGCAGTGAGTGAGGAACAGAGAGAACGATTTCACCAGGATATAAAAGAAATGGAACGCAGATATCAAGGACGCTGGAACGTTATCCTGATGTCTGACTACTGCTGGATGTAAAAGAGGGAAAATCTTCAATCGCACCGCAGGAAAAGTACTAAACGAAGTTTTGAAGGAAAAAGGAAACGTTACCTACTTTCCTACTACGTATTGTAGTAAAGCCTCATTAAATCAAAATCAATATTATTTCTGAAATCAGCACTAGAAACACAATAATCAGTTATCAAAATGGCTTACTGAGAACTATATCACAGAACCCCCAACGGAGGGTGAAATTAATTGTTTTCATTGGACCAGCTATATCACCATCAGAGCTTGACTAGATTTGGAAGTCAGTGTCGCGATTATATTAGATGTTACTATCTTATATATGAAATATATATATATATATATATATATATATATATATATATATATATATATATATATATTCTTTTGCCAGTACATTTTGGCATTTACAGCGGTCCTCATCAGGGAGTTTTCAATCGGAGGGTAAAATATGTGGAAATCTCGGTGGCAGTTGATAATAAAAAGCATATTCTTGGTTTGGAGTATGGAGCTGAAGAATCCAGTTTCTGTAGGACTTTTTCACCCCCAACCCTCCTCCAAACTCAGTTAGAAGGTTGATAATTTGTATTTAGATTGAGGTTATGCTAAGGAAGTCATTTTTGGTGGTATAATAGTTATTTATGTACCAAGTGCGTTATATTATTATAGTAACGCACGTAGTGCAAGATTTTATTTTTCACGAAAAAATTATTTTATTATAATGAAAAATCGATTTTAAAATCGGTTCATTGCTCCTATACTTTCCATTTTCCTTCTCATAGTAGGCATGTCATTTTTTGATATTCTGACGTTTGTGAATATTTTTGTCATCATATTTAGTGAATGTCAGAGCTGCTTTCTTTGTGTAGTCTTATAGAAATAATGGAAATGAAAATGAATTTACCCAAGAATATCATAGAAAATGCAGCCAAAGCTGCGAATAATTAATTGCCGGATAAATCCAGAGTCGTATACGACAAGGATTATGAAGTATTCAATCAATGGAAGTTGCTTCAGTTGTCCTCGTACAATGAGTGGGCGTTATGATCCGTAACGCCCGCTCATAACGGCCTAGGACATAATGAGTGTATTTATGGCAACCGTATCTAAGGTAAAATCAACAAATAATATACAAGTGAAAAATAAATATTGTTCTCTGATCGCTGACGATTCTGTTTTATAACTAATAATAGAGAAGTGCAAAATGGGTTTTTAAACTGATTTCTTCAACCATCCCAACTTTTATGTTGAAATTTCGAGTGTTTTTGAGGATTTTCAACCATTGTGCATCTCTACAGTCATTTCAAATTCTGTTTGAAGGATGAAATTTGTACGTGAAGTCGGTTGATGTTAAGAAGGTATTATTCATATATTTTTTCTCACCGCCTAAATTTGTATGTACAAATTTCATCCAGTTTGGAGGTTTTCAAGCTGATTACATTTTCTCAGTCGCATCCAAATTGACTTAATTAAGATTATGCTTTAAGAATTGACATATAAAAAAGAACAAAAATTAAGAGAAAAATACTTCCTTCGTGGTGAGCTCTACTGCTCACGCGTTTTTCACCTTATCAAATTAATTAAGTAGGTAATATATCAGTTATTATACGCTAGATAGTACAAGTACCTATGATTTTGAGTCAAAATGTATATATTGAATTATTATGTCGCATAGTGATTTCTCTTTCGTATATCTTAGCATTGATTATTTTTGTATAGAAAGTCTATTTTTGAAGAGAATCTTTACAACTATCAGAAATTCATATATTTCAAGGATTAGATAAAATCATGTTTCCTGCGATGAAACGTTATGATTTGATTCGTTCTCATTATAAATCAGCAAATCCATACTGTAATTTAAGATTTTAATCACCTACATCACTTCAATTTCTCTCCTCGTCAGAGAAGTTATCTGTTAATCAAAATAATAATTTTTTCAAGTTAATTTCAAACATAAGAAAACCATATGATCACGAAAATAACAAAATTCTTTTTTTTCATTACATAATGAATATATTTGCAATAAGCGTAGATAAATAACTTTATAAATGAATTGATTATTGATCATGTTTTCTTCTTTAACATCAAGTACCGGAGAAAAACCGACATCTGAATGAGAGGTTTGAGAGAATTAACATGGTTACTAAAGAGCATATCTGTTCTTTTCAGTGTTTCTGGAGCATACTGAACCTTTGTAATAATGTATAATTATAGTTCATTTGTTCCAGATATCTGTTCATCGAATAATCTCTCATCTGATCTGTATCATGTAAACGCAATCTATTAATACAAGGATTCCTATAATTAAAAATTATATAATAATCCTATTACATATAACTGTTTTTCAATATAGAATTGCTGAAAAACACATCACAATGAAGAACGAGTATTGCACACTTTATTAAAAATGAATATAAAGTTGAAGATGATTATCAATAAATTGACTTCAGTTCTTATTTTGAGTAGGTATCTAATATGAAGAATAATATTTAGGAAATGACGTTCGATTTTATGTGTGAAATAACTGTTCTGATTTATTTGTCCAAATTAGTTGAAGCAAGAATTCTTCCTTTGCGAAATTTAGCTCCTTCTATCATTATTAGCTTTTTGTTCTTTTCACTCAGCATTTGCTCCATTTTAGAAATCGGACGAACTTACTAACACGAATGCAAAAACTGAACTGATCTATGTACCTATGCCTCAAATTGTTATCGTAAAGTCATTAGGGGATAATCCTTTGAATCTCTGGTAACTTTTAGTTATATATATATATATATATATATATATATATATATATATATATATATACAGTGCTTTCATGATGAAAGGAACAAATTCATTAAAAAATTAGGTTTCTATTTCATGTTAAAATCCTCGGACAGGTCGATTAGTATTTTTATTTGGGCAATTTTCGCAATAAAAATTTTGTATACAGGGTGTCTCATTCAAGAGCTATGGCTTTGTCATTAGTTTTTTTAAAGGTAATACCCTGTATATTATTTCACTTTACAATTCTACGATAAATTCTTATCACTTTTTGTGAACATACCATATGCCTCAACTTGATGGATTCCCAGATTATAACGGAGATAGTGGAGCACCTGGAGATTTAAAATGTGGATTAAAAGTACAAAAAAAAATTTAGGTAAACATTGTCATTAAATCTGAAGAATGAAATTTCACATGTACCATCTGAATTCATTCACTGGTGCTGTATAGTCCGCAGTTTTCACGTTTTTAACGCTCCAGGCACTACACTACTTCATTGTTTAAGAAAATGCAATTACTTGAGAGAGAACGTATTGAAGTACTTATGATGATTGGTTTTGGAGATAGGGTGCGTTCACAAGAAGAAGTCTGCAATCTATTCAATGAAAATCATCCTGATCGTCCGCCAATTACTAGATCGACAGTCAGCAAAATTGAATCAAAATTCAGGAGATACGGCCACGTTAGAGATTTACCTAAAGGAAGACCACCGAGAGTATCTGAAGAAACAGTGCTGAACGTTCTACTAGAAACCCAAGATAACCCTCATACATCCATTACTACAATTTCCAATAATTTCAATTTATCAGTAGGGTCCGTGCATAAAATACTTAAGGTAAATAAGTATCATCCCTATAAAATTAAGCTGGTACATGAATTATTAGAAGACGATTTTGACCGCAGAGTACAGTTTTGTGAGCAGATTCTTGAAATTCATAATCAACATCTAAATTTCATTACAAACATAATTTTTTCTGATGAAGCCACCTTTACTTTAAATGGCCACGTCAACAGACAAAACTGTAGGTATTGGGCGACCGAGAATCCTCATTGGATGCAAGAATGCCACACACAGCGGCCTCAAAAAATTAATACATGGGCAGCGATTGTTCGAAATCGTATAGTTGGTCCCTATTTTTTTTGAAGGAACACTAAACGGAGAGGACTACTTGAACTTTCTCCAGTTCGAACTCATTCCGGCTTTAGCTGTTTTGTTTCCTAACCCACAAGATCCTGACATACCTAATAACGAGATATGGTTTCAACAAGATGGGGCACCTCCTCACTATTCAATCGCTGTTCGACAATTTCTTGATGCAACTTTTCCCAACAGATGGATAGGACGGAGAGGTCCGATTGAGTGGCCGCCAAGATCACCGGACATAACCCCATTGGATTTTTTCTTATGGGGTTATTTGAAGTCTAAAGTTTATTTGAATAGACCAAATAATATTGATGATCTAAAAGAAAGAATCAGGCAGGAAATAAGACTTATCAGTCCAGAAGTAATTGAAAATGTGCAACGGGAAACATTGAATCGACTTCAAAAATGTCTCGAAGTAAACGGACAACAGATTGAACATATGTAAAAATTAAATTAGTAATTACATTTGTGTGTTTTCATATCGTACCTCTCATTACCCACTATCTCCGTTTCTGGCAATCCATCGAGTTGAGGCATATGGTATGTTCACAAAAAGTGATAAGAATTTATCGTAGAATTGTAAAGTGAAATAATATACAGGGTATTACCTTTAAAAAAACTAATGACAAAGCCATAGCTCTTGAATGAGACACCCTGTATACAAAATTTTTATTGCGAAAAATGCCCAAATAAAAATACTAATCGACCTGTCCGAGGATTTTAACATGAAATAGAAACCTAATTTTTTAATGAATTTGTTCCTTTCATCATGAAAGCACTGTATATATATATATATATATATATATATATATATATATATATATATATATATATATATATATATATATA